>CM034149.1:884733152-885268152 GCA_019776745.2 Taxus chinensis
AATTGGCTCGACTGGGTATCCATTAAAAAAAACTCCTTGTTTGGGTGTTTGAAGACTTTGAGGACACATCAGGAAAATACTCTATATTCACATCTATAGTTCATAGCGAGAACAAAGTATTCAGTTGTATAGATACGAGGAAGGACCCTATATAACAAGATTCTTTGGAATGATTCGAGAGTCAGATAGGAAGCATATCTTGTCTGCATTCGAGTAGATCCGGTACCTGATGGTTCATTGAATGAATTTACAATGCTCACATGTCTGGTATTATATTAATTGATTCAAGTTTTATTAGATAGCGTATATATATAATATGTATTTATTGGGTTTAAAGCTGTAGTGATCTGGTTTTGATGTTGAAACTTAAATTTCTTTGGACTAACAATGTTATGTAGGTTAGTGGTGCCAGAAAAGCTTCCACCTTCACGTGGTTGGTATCGTTAGTAGAGAATTTTAAATTCTCGAAAGCTAAGGAGAAGCGTGAACACAGGTTGTGAAAAAAATTTGAAATTGTGAAAAGTCAGTCAAGTTTGTGTAAAATTTGAAATGTGTAAATTTTGAAAAGTTTGCAAATTTGAAAAAATGTTTGTTAAATTTGAAAAAAGTTGCTAAATTTGAAAAAGTTGTTAAATTTTGTAAAACGACTCCTTAGGTGCACGGAGTCCCGATAGTCACCCGTCGAATCTGAACGATTTTTGGTCTCAGGCTTCTAATGGGACGTGCCGGTGCAGGCGGTTCGGTGCACGGCCCACCGTTTGCCAAAATTACAGCGTTGACCAACCTTAAACTGGCTCCAACTGCACTATGTAGAGGGTCCGTAGCCGAGGGTGTCGGATCAGACGAGGCCCCTCTCTAGGTGCCCGGGAGTCCGAGTAGTCACCCGACGAATTTGAACGATATTTGTCTCAGGGCTCTTAAGGGACTAGCACGAACGAAAGTAGGGCCCGGACAATTCAACGACCATTTCGCGCAACCGAAACCACCGCATCCTCTAGCGTTCAACTGGCCACAGAACGGACGTGCACGGAGCAGGGCGGTTCGGTTGCCACGGCCCCACCGTTTGCAAAATTACAGCGTGGCAACCATGACACTGGCTCCAACTGCACTATTTCGCGAGTTGCAAACATTCGGACACGAGGCTGAGAGACCGAAAATGAGAAGGAAAAAAATTGAGAAGAGGCTATTGTAGAGGAGTCCGTATGCCGAGGGAGTTCGGATCGACGAGGGCTCTCTAGGGTTGCCACGGAGTCCGAGTAGTCACCTGACGAATTTCAACGAAGTTTTGGATCAGGGCTCTTAAGGGACAAGCCCGAACGAAAGTAGCCCGGATCAAAAATAAACGACCCTTTTGCGCACCGAAAAAACCCCTCCTCTAGCATTCCCTAGCCACCCGGACGTTCCGGCGCATGCGTTGGGTCCACGGCCACCGTTTGCAAAATACCGCGTTTGGCAACCTTAACTGGCTCAAACTGACACTATTTCGCGGTTTGTAAACATTAGGACAGCAAGAGCACCGAAAATGAGAAGGAAAAAAAGAAATGATGAGCGGATATGTCGAGGGTCCGTTTATGCCGAGGTGGTCGGATCAAAAACGAGGACTCTCTAGGTGCCACGGAGTCCGAGTAGTCACCCGGACGAATTTGCACGATATTTGGTATCAGGGCCTTCTTAAGGGACTAACGCCCGAACGAAGTAGCACGGAATCAAGACCCTTCCGCACACGAAAAAAACCGCCTCCTCTAGGTTTTCCACCTGGCCACCCGGACGTTATGCCGGCGCAGGAAGTCGGTGCCAGGCCCACCGTTTGCAAAATACAGCGTTTGGCAACCGACAAACTGGCTTCCAACTGAACTATTCGCGCGTTTGCAACCATAGGACAGCGAGAGCACCGAAATGAGAAGGAAAAAAAGAGAGAGGCTATTGTAGAGGGTCCGTATGCCGAAGGGGGTTTCGGATCAGACGAGGGACTCTCAGTGCCACGGAGTCCGAGTAGTCACCCGACGAAATTCAACGATATGTTGGTCTCAGGTCTCCTTAAGGGACTAGCCCGAACGAAGTATAGCCCGGAATCAACGACCCTTAGCGGCACCGAAACACGCCCTTCTAGAGTTCACCTGGGCCACGCCAGGACGTGCGGGCATAGGTCGGTTCGGTGCCAAGCCACCGTTGCAAAATACAGCGTTTGGAACCTTTTACTACACATGCTCCAACTGCACAGTATTTCGCAGCGTGGCAAAACATTAGGACAGCTGAGAGCACCAAAATGAGAAGGAAAACCAAAAAGAGAGAGGCTATTGTCGAGGGGCCGTATGCCGAGGTGTCAGATCAGACGAAGGCCTCTCTAGGTTGCCACGGAGTACGAGTAGTCACCCGGATGAATTTCAACGATATTTTGGTCTCAGGGCTCTTAAGGGACTAAGCCCGAACGGAGTAGCCCGGAATCACGACCCTTCGCGCACCGAAACACCGCCTCCTGCTAGCGTTCACCTGCCACCGGAGGTCCGGCACAGGGCGGGTCGGTGCCACGGGCCCACCGTTGCAAATACAGGTTTGGCAACCTTCATGGCTCCAACTGCAGCTATTTCGCGGCGTTTGCAACACACCCAGTTTAGGACAGCGAGAGAGCACCGAATGAAGAAGGAAAAAAAATGAGAGAGGATATTGTCGAGGGTCGTATGCCGAGGGTGTCGGATCAGACGAGGCTCTTAGGTGCCAAGGAGTCCGAAGTAGTACCCGACGAATTTGAACGATATATTTTTCGATGTGACAAATGACTCATATAAATTGTCAACATTTAAGGAAATAATACGTAAGAATAAAAATAGAGTACAATAAGGTCCATCATCCTATTAGATTGCAAAGGGAAGTAGTATTGTATTAAAAGGGGCGACATCCAACTATAATCAAAAGCTAAAGATCAAGTACAAAACTGTAAGAGATCTGTCAAGACTAATGAAATAAATTGAAAGCATATGTTTAAAATTTAGCTCAGAGAACTTGTCAAGCTTCAAAGATTAAAAAATTTATAAGAAAAGTTTTCCGAGTGATATTTAATATGATTAAGTCTACTAAAAATTGCAAAATTTGCACAAGAAGAGAGATATCTAATCAGCTTTGAAAAAGTAGAAAGCGAATAAACAAACTTCAATAGAATAAATACATTGCATCCATAAGGTTATAATTATTAAATGTAAGAAAAATTTCTTATACAAAGAGTGTATCATATGCAGACTTCGGAGTGATAATCAATGGATTTAAATATGGGGGGGGGGGGGGGTGGGGGAGGGGGGGAAGGGGGGAGGTGAAGGGGGGGTTTGGGGGGACGGGAGAAAGCAGGGGGGGGGGGGGTGGAGGGGGGGTGGAAAGAGGGTACAGTGGGTGGGGGGGGGGGGAGTGGGGGGGGGTAGGGGGAGGGGGAGGGGGGGTGGAAGGGGGGTCTGAAGGGGGGGGGCAGGGGGGGGGAAGGGGGGGGGGGGGGGGGGGGGAAGGAGGAGGGAAGGGGAGGGGGAGGAGGAGTGGGGGAGGTGAGAGAGGGGGGGGGGGTGGTGACGGAGGGGCGGGGTGGGGAAGGACGTTGGAAGGGGTCGGGAAGGTTGAGGGGGAGAGGGAGGGAAGGGGGGAAGGGGAGAGAGGGAGGATAGAGGGGGGAAGTAAGAGAGAAGGGAGGGAAGGGGGGTAGGAGGGGGGGGGGGCTGGAGACGGTGAGGGGAAGGAAGGACAGGGGAGGTGAGGGGGGAGGGGGGAGGTGGGAGGGGGGGAAGGAGGGGAGGGGGGAGGGAGGGGAAGGTAAGGGGAAGGGAATAGGATGGGGAGGTGTGGAGGAAGGTGGAGGGGGGAGGAAGGGGGGGGAGGGGGGGGGGGGAGGGGGGGGGGGGGGGGGGGGGGGGGGGAGGGGTGGAGAGAGGGACGGTGGAAGAGGGGGGGGGGAGGGAGGGGAGGCGCGAATGGGCTGGGGAGGAGGGAGGGAATGGGGAATGGGGGGGAGGGGGGGGAGGGGGGGGATCGGAGGCATGGGAGAGGAGGTGAAAGGTAGAATCGAAGTGGGGGGTACGGGGGGGGGGGAGGCGGGGGGAGGGGGATGGGGGGGGGAGGGGGGGAGGAAGGGGGAAGGGCGGGGGGGGAAGTGGGGGGGGGAGGGGGGGAGAAGGGGGAATCGGAGGGGTTGAACGGTGGGAGGGGGGGGAAGGGGGGGAGGGGGGGGGGGGGGGGGGGGAATGAAATGGGGAGAAGAAGGGGGAGGGGGGGGGGAAAGGGGGAGGGAGAGAGGTGGGGTGGGGGATGGTAGGGAGGGGGAGTGGGGGGAATTGGAGGTGGGGGAGGGGGGGGAGGCTGGTGGGAAGTGAGGGGTGGAGGAGCGGAGGATGTGGAGGGGGGGGGGGGGCTTCATTGGGGGGAAGGGGTGAGGACGGGAAGGGGAAAGGGGGGGAATGGGGCGAGGGAGGGGTCGGGGGGAGGGGGGTACGTGGGACGTGTGGGTAGGGGGGGGGGGGAGGGCGGGGGGGGATAAGAAAGGGGAGGGGGGGGGGGGGGCGGGGCGGGGGGGAGGTGAGGGGGGGAAGGGGGGAGGGGGGGGGGGGGAAGGAGGCGGGGGGGGGGGAGTGTGAGGAAGGGGGGGGGGTAGGAGTGGGGGTGGGGGGGGGGAAGGGCCGGGGAAGAAAAGGTGGGGGTGAGGGGTGTGAAAGGGGAGGAATGGGGGTGGGGAAGGTGGGGGGGGAGACGGGGAGGTGGGGGGGGAAGGGAGGGGGAGGGAGGGGGGGATAGGGGGAAAAAAGGAGGGGGATAAGAAGGGGGGGGGGTGGGTGGGGGGGGAGGGAGGGGGAAGGGGGAGGGGGGGGGGGGGGGGAGGGGGGCGGGAGGGGGGGGAAGGGGCGGGAAAGGAGGAGGGGGAGGGGGGGGGGTTGGGAAGGTGGTTGTGTTGTGGAGGGGAGGGGGGGAAGAAAGTGGGGAGGGTGGGTGGGGGGGAGTTTGTGGAAGCAGGAGGGGTTGTGGGTTGGGGTAAGAGGGGAGACGGAGGGGGGTGTGGGGGAATTATATTGAAGTTAATTATGAAATTTTTTTTTGGTTGATTTAAAACTGCTTATAACATTAAAGAGTGTTAATTTAAAAGGTAAATTTTGTGGTTTAACTTTAGATTTTTATTAATTTTTTTATGTTTTATTTTTGTTGTAAAATGCGTATAAAGAGGGGGGGTTCGGGAGGAGGGGTCAGGGGGAATAAGCTAGGGGGCGGGCGGCGTGAGGCGGACGAAATGGTGGAGTGTACGGGGGGGGGGTGGGTGGGGCCATAAGCGAGGGCTGAGGATGAAACAAGAGTGCCTAGGGAGAACTGAGCGTGGTTGCCGTTGTTAAAAAATTTAGACCAAGGGAATAGGTAACGGAGTGGAACAGGAGGAGATTAATGGGGGGAAGGGGACGGGGGGGGGGGGGGAGAGGGGGGGGGGGGGGGGAGGGGGGGGAGGGGGGGGGGGGGGGGGGGGGGGGGGGAGAAGGAGGGGGAGGGGGGGGGAAGAGGAGGGAGGGGGAGAGAAGGGGAGGGGGGGGGGGGTTGGATGGGAGGGAGTGGGAGAGGGGGGGGGGGAGGGGGGGGGGGGGGGGGGGGGGGGGGGGGGGGGGGGGAAAGAGGGAGGGGGGGGAGGGAGGGGGGGGAGGGGAAAGGGGGGTGGGGGGGGGGGGGGGAGGAGGGAAGGGGGAGGGGGGGGGGGGGGGGGGTGGAAGGGGGAAAGTGGGGGGAGGAAGGGGGGGGGTAGGGAGGGGGAAGGAGGTGAGGGGGGAGGGGGGGGGGGGGGAAGGGGAGGTGGAAGGGAGGGGTAAGGAAGGGGGAGAGGGGGGGGTGGAGGGAGTGGGGGTGAGGGGGTGGGTAAGTGTGAGGAGTAGGGAAGGAGGGAGAAGGAGTGGAGAAGAGGGAAGGGGGGGAGAGGAGGAGGGGAGAGAGGGGGGAGGGGGGGGGGGAGGGGAGGGAGGGTGGTAAAATGGGGTGGGGTGTGTTGTTAAGGTGTGGAATGGGTTTGTTAATGTGTGTGTGAGTGGTTTATGGGGTGTGGTAGGTCGGGGTTGTTGGGATGGTTAGTATGATTTTTTTAGTATGTCTTAAGGGTGTATTGTAAGTTTTGTGTTATTTTTTTTAATGATTTTGTTTGGTGTGAATTTTTTGTTTAATTTTTAATTTTTTGAATATTTTTATTTTTGTTTATTTTTTTTTAATTTTTTTTTAATTTTTTTTTTGTAATATTTTTTTTTGTTTTTTCTTTAATTAATTGAGTTTTTAAAGGTAAGATGAAAAAGCAAGTTGAAGAAAAAACACTAAAGAGGAGAACCAATTTCCATGATTTTTGAAAGTCTGAAGAATAATACAACCAATTATATGCGAAGAGAAAAGAAATTTGGGAAGAGGCCTTTAAAGGCTCTGAATTAAAAAAAATTAATTTACACACAAGGAATTGAATCTCAGAAAAATATAGATTCAGTGTACAATAGGTACAAAAATCTATCTAAATACCATGCTCTTACAGGAAATCACAGATAGAGAAAGATGAAATAGTATGGAAGGTACAAAAGAGTTCATGTTGCTAGAGATATAGTTTCTTAAATGAAATAAAAATCATTAAGAAAAAACCTTATTCATAATATCAAGAAACTCAAACACTACTTAGAAGATGACAAAGTGTGCATATGAATATATCTCACCATGTATTCAGTAAGAAGACCGTTCAAGATCCACATCATCATTGAGGCTAGATGAGAAGATAGAAGATAAATATAATTGCAGAATACAACTTATTCCGAAGTTTAAGTTTAAATGCGCTACAGTATAGTTTTGAAGTTTCCACAAAAAAGTAACTTATTTTGAAACAAAATAAATAAAAAAACTAGAGAAAAAATAATGAGAAAATAAAAAGAATTCACCTACAAAAAATATCACATCTGTCTCACTCCAAATTCAAGTCCGCCATTCATTTTACTTTCTCCACTAAACCTTAAACTAAGAAGTAAACACTAAATCATACGAACAAAGATCAAAACCACTTTCCAGACTACGTTAGCAAGTTAATACCGCAAAAATAACAAATTTATACCTTAATATAACACCAACACCACATGAGAGATATCTATATAAGAATCAAATAAAGTGTGCTCCAGAGCGCCCGTCTCTGAAAATATATATGTACATTATAAGTTTCATAATGTATGTGTAGTTTTTTTAAGATCTCGAAACTAAGCATGTGCCATAATGTTACATATGGACCACATCGTCGCAAAAGGCGTTTTAAGATATTATATACAATGGACTGTGAAATAGCTGTACTCATGACCAAATTATGTGGGCATCCAAGTGGACTATAAATCTACTTGATGAAACATCTTCCCTCTCTTCGCCATGCTAGAAGTAGACGTTGACCACGACCTGGGGGGATGTATAGTGGAGGGAGGAATGCCACATACGGATTTCATCCGTGTGGCCAGGTGTCTACAAGAATCCTGACAACCCAACCTGCCACATTCAAAACAAACCGGTTGTTTAATAACCCAAAATTTAAAATACCTTCAAATTTAGAGACGTGTACAATTTAGTTACAATGCATGTGCAATCTTACCAGAATGTCATGATCACTATCGATTGTTGTTGACGCTTCGCACAGGACAACAATAGACTCATGAGTGAGGGAGTAAGCGACATAACAAATAATTAATTTTCAAATTAAAATATTTCACACTCATATATAAACCGACAAAATTTGATGTTATTGTAGATTTAAGTTATACTAAGAAATAAGGAAGCGATGCCAAAATTTACAAAATTTAAAACAATTGTGTACCGCGGTTTAGTGGATTTGCAGATGATGATGCGGGTATCTAAGCAGCCTCCACAGTCGTTGCAATGTGGAGGAGTCTCATATGTAGCAGTCATAAGCTTATACAAAAAACATGTACAAATCAATTATAAAATCTAATTAAGAAGCTATACAACATAAAAACATGTTCTGAAATTCACAATATTTAGTACTCACGAAAGAATAAAAATACATTATGTAAAGTTTTATCTTCGATTTAGGCTAAATACAGGGATCTATACAAGTTGTAGCACGAAGACACAGGCCACTATCTTCATATGTATTTGTGTCCAAAAGGTTGGGATGGAGAAACTCGTTATCTAGTAGAAGCGAAGTGGATAGAGTCGAGACATTGGTCACATTGGAGACTTTTTGTACAGGAGAGAACAACTTCAAAACTTGTGACGACTGTAGTGTGTGCCGGTTGAACAAGGAGAATGAGGAAGGAACATCACCATTTGCGCTTACATGCCGGTTTTGAATTTAGGTTTCCGGGGATGGTCCTCTATGTTTCACCCTACGGTATAAACCCCTGTTTACATGATCTTGATCTCTCTCAAAGGGGTTTTTTGCTAGGAAAGATTTGACCATGTCTTCTCCTAGTGTTGGAATTAGGGATTTACTTAGAAGATTTAAAATACCGGATATGATTTAGGGAGCGGACAGTTCTCCACACGAATTATTATTCTCTTTTTTAAGTTTTACCACTCACAATAGAGGAGCAGAATGCCCCACAAAAAAATATACATTCCTCGACATCTGAAACCTGTAGGCCCTTATAGTCCAGAGGATGAGTGCAAGTTGAGTTTTTGCACTTAGATTAAGGTGGGTTGGGAAGATTCTTTGAAGAATCAATCAAACTGGATCTGCATATACATTGTATGTGTGAAAAAAATAGTTTTGGGTATTCGACGGTTAAAGAGGTTTCCCAAGGTATTTCCTATGGATATCAGAAAAATGTATGGTCCTAAAATATACGGGTAAGTGGTGGTAATTTGATCTAGATTGGTTGGTGTGATAAATTTTTAAAATTCATGGTGAGGCAGGGTTGAATGAATGATGTGAAACCATGGTTTAAGATAATTGGATACCTTTGTTGGAACACAAATTTGTATTATGAAATATTTGTCCCTTGTCAGCTTAGAGGGGAGATGAAATATATAAAAAAATTCCCTTAGCATAGGGGTATGAGGATTCTAACTTACCCGCTAAGAAGCGGGAACAAATCTTGGAGATCTAATCATGGAGGATAGGGAGGCTAGGCTAAAGATGAGTGAATCTACAGAATCAGGCTATGATCTGGTAAAATGAATATAAAGTCGAGGACTTCATCGCCAAAAGGGATTACATTGGGTTTCTCTAGTAGGCCTCATGCGTTTTGATCTATGCGTCAGTTTACGAAAACCTCATTAATGAGTAGAATTGACTTAAAGCTTTGTTGTAGGCAGAGTTTCCAAAGGCTATCCAACAAGGGAGAACAGAAAAAAACCCTGATTTACACCCTAACAAAGATGTTAGGATTGCAATCAACCTCCCAATGGGTTATTAGTGTCCCCAACAAAGGCTAAACAGGATTTCCAATTTCCGACTTGCAAAGTCTTAGTGGCAAACATGGTGCCAGAGTGTCAGATCAACCCCAACAATGGCTCCAGTGCCACATGCAGTTTGAGCAATAGAAAGCCCCACACCACTAGTGCCCAAAGAATATTTATAGAAACAAAAAACCTTGGGGTCTAATGTTCTGAACAAAGGGGGATTAGGTATAGTTTCTAAAAATGAAAGGACAACCTCCATCACGTAAAATTCACAACAACCTACGATGTGCAAACAAATATGTCGCCGCCGCCACATCTATTAGGGATTCATAGGAGTGGTGGAAGTTTAGGGTTCGAGGAAGTGGAGTTGTCATAAATTGGAGGAGTTTGTGTAGTAAGGGTTACAATGAGGTGTAAATTCTTAAATCTCCGTACACCAATCCATATAAAACTTATAATCATATGGAAAGGGACGCATAGATGTTTTTTCGATAAAGGTACGAGCGGATTTAACTCTTTTTTAGCATTTCTTCATCACTTCTTATCATTCCTTAAAGAGATTTGTAAAAAAACTAACCTGCGTAAAACTCACGGGGTGCATGCAGTAGCTCAGTTCCCTGAGCAGATGATGAGCCCGCCAGGCTCCTGTGTATTAAAAGAGAAAAAATATTAATACATGTGCAACAACCGTGAAACAAATTAATAAAATAATCTAGTGCAATAAATGATTTATTTAAAAATGTAAGTTTGAACAACTTGAACTTACGTTTTTTGAAACGCCCAACCGACAGAGTAGCTAGCATGTCAACGCAGGCTGGTTCCTCCACGGCTCTTGCTATTTAAAAAAATAAAAAATTGTTTTTTACAAGTAGGTACATGAAAGTACAATCATTAAATATTAATATCTCAAACCTGAATTAAACTATTGTAAATATATAATATTTATTTAAAATTTATTAAATTTACCTGTGTGAAAGACCAATATCAGGTGCTCCAGTTCCAAAAACATTCCCCAGCATCTCATCTATAGAAAAAACTCTGTGAACCAGAAAATGAATGTCCTTGTCTCGCCCTGCAAGTGCATTACGGCCACCCACATGATCCACAGTGTGTGGGGCACTAGAACTGGCACATCCCAAAAAACCCTCCCAACATCGCCGGAGTTGCAATCGGGTTGCTATGCGGGTTGAGAGTGTCAGTAGTGGCGCCCTCAATGCATGCAATGTATCAATCTCCACAACCTCCTTCAACGTAGGAGGGATTAACTGAGGCAAGGGGTTTTGAGGGCATGGGGGAGTCCTAGGCTGACCTACGCGTGCACCAAGGTCTGCTCGTGCAGAGCTACCTCCTCGACCAAAAAGTCTGAAAAGTCAAAATTACTTCGGGACTCATTGAGCACAAAACTCACATATAATTTTCAAAAAAAAGAGGATGGAACCTCATTGTTGTTGCATGGTGGATAATCAAAAACCATTCACCATCGGTCCAAAAAGTGTTTTTGATTCTTCATAATGGCACAATGGATTGGGAAACCGTTTGCAAGAATGCAGGGGGGGCAGTGGTCTAGGGCGGTAAATAATGCACCAAATTAAGGTCTTTCCAATTGTTTTTGTCTTTGACGGCAGCATGAGATAGTTTTCGCATTTACCACGCCTTAACAGTCACTTCTCTAAAGGATGTTCCATCTATGTATTTGAGTTGGTTGCAGACTCGACTTCGCCAATCAAAGTTTGCCAATTGTATTGGCTAAAGTCATGCGGGATGGATTTGTAGCATGGTTATGTCTTATTAGTTTGAATTAGGTTCGCAATCTGAAAAATTTTATTTTTTGGCTTCATGTCAATGCTATTATCTGCCGTTCCTGTTGGCTCAAGTGGGGACAGAAGGAGCCACAGGGGGCGGATATCTATGTTTGGGCGCGGGTTTTGAGGAAGGTTCGGAGGTTTGAGGAAATGTCGGTGGGTTTTGAGGAAGGGAGGAATGTTTTGACCGTTGGCACGAGCCCGAGATGCCGACCGACCAACTATAAACAATAAAAAATTGATAATACCTAAACAAACAATCACAAAAACCATGGAAAATGCCAAAAAAAACCTAAAATGCAAAAAAAAACAACATAGAAATGCAAAAAAAAATAGTACAATCGGGGATTTGCTTACTCCTCGTCTTGGCGCATGGTGGAAGATCTATCGTGCTATCCAAGAAGCCGGAATGAGCAATTTTGAGATAGTATTGAAAAGTGCGAGTGAATCGTGTAAAAAGTTTTAGGAAAAATTCGCGCGAGGTTTTTGAATTGAAAATTAGAAAATAACGAGTGCGGGACTGTTAATTTTGTTCTCAGAGTTCCGCGATCGCGGTTTAACCGCGCTCGAGGGATAAACCGCGATCGCGGAACTAGGGGTTCTGGTAATTACCGAACCTAGAATTCAATAACCGCGATCGCGGTTTTAGGGACTCGCGCTCGCGTGTTAAAACCGCGATCGCGGTTTATGGGTGTTTGGGTAAAGGTGGTACCTTATTTCGGGTTTTTATCGTCCACAGGAATTGTCCACCAACTCATGCACTACCCGCCAAAAATAAGAGTTGTATCATGAAAAATGTGCATGGAAAGGAGGAAGCGCATATGTGGGATCCTCATTGAGAAGGATGATAAGGTGGTATGAATCTAAATTGACATTACCTTCAATATTAGTAACATTGCATTTGTTAGCATGAGGGGTGGGTGATAGTGAATTAGAGGGAACAACGGCAAGAAAAATGTTCCTTTGAGTGGATGGGTAAGATTTTCGGAATTAGTACATTGGCAAGATCAAACCAATAACTGTTAATCAGTAGCAAAATTTAGAATAGGTAATGCAGTAGGTGGTTCTAGTCTAGATTGTAAATATTGGGTGGAGTAGTACTTATTGGTACAAACTTGAATATGTAATGCCCTCAGTAAGATTTAATGCACCGATGGGACTGTTCGAAGGTATTTTGATTCCTATGAAGCCAGTGCCTATGAGTAAAAAAAATTAATGAAATGCGAAACAATGAAAAAGAACATTGTAGGAAACTTATTTTAGGCCCACACTGTGATAGGAAAAAAAACCAATAGTGCCAAGACATGGATGTGTAGTACAATCCTATGTCAGGAGAGGAGAAATATAGTTGGATTAAAGATTAGCTCAGAAAGGACTATATTTTGAATCTAATGATAAAGGAAAAAATATTAATATCGGATCCAATTATTGACTAAATTTCACTTAACAACCCATTTATGAATGGCTACTTGTTATATAAAGAGGAGGATCATTGTCATAATAATAGCTGTGTTCATAAATAGAAGATGGAAATAGTAGTAAGTTGCTGAGAGGAATACATCCACAAATACCTGAGGATTAAAACTAGTCTAGATCATAGTAGAAGGGAGTGATTAGTAGCCAAGATAGTATAATTTTGATCTCCACAATCAAGATGGCTAGCCAAGAAATCATGACTACACGAGATATCCATGATGAGAAGGTCCTAGTAGTAAAATTAACCTAGTAAAATGATTATCAATGAAAGTATGATGACCCTAAGAGTGTTAGAATGAGACAGGTTCACAAAATGATTTAACAAATGTTGAATATATTATGTTTAAATTCTAATGCAGAGTCACCCAAAGCAATGAGTTTATAGCAATAAAGTAGAGATATTGACTTAAACAATAGCTCGAAAAAATATGAAAAAGATAAGGGATAAGTACTTAGCTGATTCGTAATAATCTCCGAAGGTTTGTGAGTTGGAAAATTGAGGTGGACATGAAGAGGTAGACTATACACAACCAAGCCTAGACAAAGTTTAGAGAACCCATCTATGATTAGATTGTCAGTACTAGGGGTTCCTGGATAGAGGCCGCGGTACCTAGGCACACGGACTTTTTGTAGGCACCTGTTGTGACGATTGAAAAAGTCAAAAAGTGATTTCTTTTGTGTTCCGTTTCTATGTTGCTTCATTAGTGTCGCACTATGCGTGCAAAATTTTCCTAAAAAAAAAAAAACTGACTAAAAGAGTATATATAATACTTGCTAAACCCACAAAACACATCCATATCCTAAAAATAAAAAGATACAAAATCGGGAGTTGAAATGACCTCAGTGGATCAATCGATTGATTAAACTTAGGAATGTGCATTGGAATTAAATTTAGACTCCATTTAGTTCATGTGTGTGTGTAGAATCAGGCCCTAAGTGGCTCTTGTACAAGATGCAATGATAATGAGTATAGCAAGATGTTGTAGCAAATGTAGTAAAATGTGTGAGGAAAAAACGCATACTCCCATCCTATGAAGTGTATGCAAAATATACACTCCCTATGTCCTTGAACGGATGCTGAGATGGATATTTGATGGTCTCAATGCCTTTGGATGCAAACCGTAGGTTGGTGTAATATATGCTAGAGACTTGGTCCTTTATTATGGCCCACCATAGCTTTGTATTATCTGATTACCCTCATTTGAATTTTGTAGTTAACCACTAAAAGTTTGACCTCATAAGAAAATAATCTAACCAACAGATATGAAAGGACTTCAACATATCGCGAGCAAGTCAAGAAGGTCGGCGTGCACCCAAGGGACTAGCGCTTTGACCTGGGATCGCTGGTGTACAGGACTCAGGAAAAATGAAGTATTGAACGTTC
The DNA here is from genome assembly GCA_019776745.2 of Taxus chinensis. Lineage (NCBI taxonomy): Eukaryota > Viridiplantae > Streptophyta > Pinopsida > Cupressales > Taxaceae > Taxus > Taxus chinensis. The sequence continues at coordinate 884,747,181 of CM034149.1, forward strand.
AGATGGGCATATGGTGGTTGTAAATACCAATAAGGAAATAGAGAAATAAATCAAAAGAGGCCCAATAGAAGGAAAATGGATAATTAGTAATTATACATAGGAATCATATGAAATACGTGGCATGTGATCAAGACCCTAGAAATATACCTAAGTGGGGATGATAGTTTTACACAATGGGTCATATGACAGTGAATTTATATGGTGAGTGCCCATGGATAAGTGTGGGAACCTCCTGTAATGATGCGAAAACTAGTGAAAAAGAGGCCTGATAAACATGTTGTAATAAAATCCAGGTTTATGGCATGAAGGCCTTACATCAACCCAACTCTAAGCCTGGTTCACTAGTCTAATCTTCGAAGATGGATGGATCAGGTCTAAAAAGGCTCAAAAAGGGTTATATACTATCCACTCAATACTTATTTTTAATGACACATTAATTATCCTTTTCCATGGAAGTGTATGCCAATATTTGGAGTATCATTTCTGATCACTTCCCATCATATTTTAAATCACTTGGAACATCCACGCGGCCTTTTTCTGCTAAGGGAAAAATTTTCTCAACTAGGCCTATGATGGAAGCATGGATTCCAAAACTTCAATCATATCAAAACCAGGTTTGGAATTTATTGTATAGGCCAAGTCACTCTTAAAAAAATCATCTTCTACTCTTATTCCACATGGAAACAGTAGGGTGGATGCAATGAATAGGAGTGTCAGGACTACTTTTAGAATATATGGGTGAAATTAGGACAAATTAGGTGTTTGCGACTATTCCACCACCTCCTTTCACGTTCAGCCGCCGAGGGGTTGTGGTACTTGAGAAAGGAAATCTCTTACTCTTCAACCTTGTAGTTCCAAGTTGATAAAATGTAGACTAAAAAATCCAAATTATGATAAATATAATGCTTGGCGTGCATAAACTTGTTCTCCGATTAATTGGGCTTAGTGAGGGGGGACACCATTCTCAAATAAATTCTTGTTTGCTGCTGGGTCTTTTCCTTTCCCATTTTTTTTCAACAAGACCAAGATCATCTCTAAATTTGATCCATTAAAGTACCTTTTGTCTAAACTGACGCTACTAGAAGGATGGTTAATTGGATCATCATGCTAAGTGAGTTTGATATTGAGTTTGTTAACTAAAATTCACTCAAAGGACATGTACTTGCTAATCAGCTAGCCCAAGATCCCTTACCAGGAACAAAACCGTTCTATCTGGATCTTTCAGATGTTCCCTAATATATTGAGGAACCTATCATGTGGCAAGTACACTTCGATGGCTCATTCAATTTTCACAATTCAAGAGTTGGTGTGGTGGTATTTTCACCCCAACAAGAGACTTCATTCCACCGGATCATCATGCTAAGTGAGTACTATTTCTTCCAGATTGACATGATTATCGATTGAAATACAGGTTACTAATAACATAGCAGAGTATGAGGCACTCATTACTGGGTTGAAAATTGTTATCAGATGGAATATCAGACAACTAAAAGTCATCGGAGACTCACAATTGATCATTAAATAAGTCAATGATGAGTATAAGGTCAAGGACGACAAGCTCATCCCATACAAGAAGATGGTTGATACTCTAAAGGAGTATTTTGTGTGTGTCACTTTTGAACAGATGTTAATGCCACATAATCACTCAAAAGATGTCATGGCCAAAATTGGATCCTTGCTTTGCATTCCACCATAGGTAAGTAAAATGTCTTTCTTTGTTGAACATTTCTGAGTGCCTGCATATGACATGTCAGAATCATGTCTGGTATGTGAAGTTGTTGGTACTTTTTCCCCTTGGCATGAGCCCATTTACAATTACCTACAAGATGATACCTTTCCCCAAGATATTTCCTACCTTGAAAAAGAAACCTTATCCGAACACATAGCCCTTTATAACCTCTTAGGAGGCACCCTCTATCATCGTGCTATGACAGTAATATTTTTTGTTGTCTTAATTTGAATGAGTCCATCCAAGCTATCAAAGAAGTACATGAAGGTGTTTGTGGGGCTCACAAGAGAGGAATGGTTCTCGCTAAGAAATTGTTTAAGAGTAGGCTACTATTGTCCTACCATAGAATTAGATTGTTGCAACTATGTCAAGAAGTGTGCATTATGAAAAAAGTATGGAAACCTAATTCACGCGCCAACACAAGCTTTGTAAATGATCACAATGTCATGACCATTCTCTAAGTGGGGACTGAACCTCATAGGGAAGATCACTCCTACCTCCTCAAATGGCCATAGAATACTTTACCAAGTGGGTGGAAGTTGTTCCTCTCACATATGTCACCAGTGCCCAAATTTCCAAATAAATCATGAACCACCTTATCTATAATTATGACATCCCTTCCACCATTGTAACTGACAATGGTAAATATTTTAAGAACAATACAGTGAAATCATTATGCCAACACTTCCAAATTTTTTTAAAGTGGTTCTACTCCCTATTACCCTCAAGGTAATGCACAAGCAGAGGCCTCTAACAAATCCCTTGTTTGGATTATGGAGAAGATGGTGAGTAAGAATGGTTGAAACTAACACTTACAAATCCACCCTGCCCTCTGGGCCTATATAACTTCCATTCACACTCCTACTAGTGTAACACCCTATTCCCTAGTATTTGGCACTGAAAGTCATCATCCCCCTAGAAATTGAGCTTCCCTCCCTGAGAATATTTCTCAGAGACTACATGGATAAAGATGAAGACTATTGTGTGGCTAGACTGGAAAAATTATAACTCCTAGATGAAAGACACCCCAACATACTCAATCACTTAAAAGTGTATCAGAATCGAGTGTCCCGTGACTACAAAAAACATATCATACCTTGTTAGTTTGAGGTAGGATATCTATTTCTCAAATAAAATCATTTCAACACCACCAAGGACCTGGAAAAATAAAGGAAAGCTCTTGAAACCAAACTAGTTAGGACCATATATTGTGGTCACTAAGTATGGTTCAGGGGCATACAAACTTTCTCACTCAGATGGCGAGGAAATAAAGGAACCCATGAATAATACATCTCAAGTGGTTCTATACTTGAGTATGAGGTTCCTCAAAAATCAAAAAAAAAAAGCAAAAAATAAAAAAAAAAAAGTAAAGAGAAAACAAGTCATCTAACTGTGAAAACCACGCAATTGTGGCACCTTGGACAGGTCCCTTGGTAAAAACAATGTTTTCTAGTTCTTTGGGAAGATTGGTTGTTCACAAGCATTCTCATATCTATAGGGAACATTTTATTTACCCTAAGCTAATTTCCACCTATGTTTGAGCTTCATTTGAGCCTATCCTTTATGGCCTTGATCCAGATGTTTATCCTCTTGTATATTTGAGAAGGTTTTTCCTTTTTATATTCCCATCTAACCTTGGGGTCACCTTTGCATCTTCACCTTCTTACACATATACATGTGACATTCTGCCCTTGTACATCCTATACAATGTTGGGGGCATCCATGCTTCTTGGTTTTCTATACATAGCTTTGGAAAAATTTCAAAAAATTCAAAAAAAACATTCTAATACATCAGAAAATTCCACAAAACATTAAAATATGGTTTGATAATCCCAAAACATTAGAAAATCATCTCTCGTAGAAAATAAAAAGACAATATAACATTGTCTTATAAAAAATCCCAAAAACAATGTGAATAGTGGCCTTGAAAATTGTCTTACAAAAACAAGTCCTTTGCTTACTTAGTTGTTTGTTTGTGTTTTTCATGATTTCTTTACCTTTGCTTAGTTGTAATGCATTCATTAGATTCATTTGCTTACTTAGATTGAATGTTGATTGATTTTTTGGTAAGTGCTTTAAGTTCATTTTATCTTACTGTGTGTATATACTTGTATTGTTTTGTTTAGGTCATGCATGTGTGTTAGTTAGATTTGTTAACTTTTTACTTGTGCTTGTTTGTTACTTGTTTGTTATTGTACATTGTTTGTTATCACATCATCACCAATACCATCACATTTAAACATCACATATATCATATATAGCTCAATAAATGCTAAGCTACATAATCATCAAAATAAACATCCAAGATGTATGCTAAGCTACTATCATCATGCCATATCACCAATGGGGCAATAGGGACGCCTTTTGTCCCCCCGCACCAATATCAAGAATTAAAACATGGATAAATATAAGTATCTCATCCCCAACACATGTAATATCATCTAATGCAATCTCATAAACCAAGAACATGTGATACAAGATCTGAATCATAAATAAAATTCCATCGTCATATGCATATTAGTGTGTCAAAATTTCAGTGTCTATATACAAATGTAATTAACTATATCATCATCAGATACATGGTATGCCATCATGGGCATCGATAAAAAAATTTCCTTCATCAGGAGGCATAATCATAGAAAACAATACATATACATCGGTCAAAAATGTGCCTTCATCAAGAGACATAATCATAGAAAATATACATATATACATCGATAAAAAATGTGCCTTCATATCGAGGCATACATCAAAGTGATACATTAATAAAAGGAGTCAACTATGACTCTCTCCCATATGAGGACTGATCAGTTCTACCATCAGGTGGTGGCATCTTTTGTGAACCCCCAGGTGGTGGCATTTTCTGTAAACCCCCAGGTGGTGGCATTTGCTGAGAACCCTCTGGCAGAAGAATCTGATGAGACGAACATGCCGAATCTACTGGGGGGGACCTGTATTGATCTCACGGATCAAGATGGCCTCTATGATCTAGATCGTGACATACTTCTAGTTATTTGACTATAATTGGGGCTCTCTCTTCTCAGCTGGAAGGGCCCCATGGTAAATCATCATATAGTAAGTATCCTCGGTTGTCATAATGGCACTCTGAACCGCCAAAACCTGTACTCCTAATGCAGTACCTTCCTACTGGAGCGTATCATGCTCCACCCTCACACTCGCTAGATCAGCTATAATTGCACATGCTACATCATTAACTGAGCTCTATTTATATCCCACTATTGCCTGTTGTATGGCCAACTGATCTCTCTTGGCCTACAGTTGTGTCCTCTCTACAACTGCCTTATCCCTCTCTATAATGACTTGGTTTCTATATGTGGTAGGCTGGAGATGGAGTGCTACAACCTACTGTAACTTTTTCCACAAGTAGCTAAATCCCCTACACCCTACAGATTGTGATCCCATCCCCTACATATGGGATCCTGTGGTGGGGTCCCCCATCTGTCTCCTCTACCTCCTCCATCATGTGGTGGACTAGCTATGCGCATGGTGGTGATGGTGGTGGCTATTATTGCTGCTATTGTGGAGGATGTTATAGTGGGGGTACTACCTACTGCTAAGGTTGTGCTGACGACCCTGCTATGGAGGAACAACTATGTGGCACTACCTGTGGTGGTGCATGTGCCTATGCCTGAGCCCTAAGGGCCCGACCATGTAAACCCTATGTTTTTTCTTACAACACCTGCATCTATTGTTACCTGTGGTATCGTGAGACGTCAAGGTAGCACTGTAATTTACCATACATGTTAACCAGTTGTCTCCCCTAGATCCAGCACATGTGATAACTGAACTCAAGGCTGTAGTACTATCTGGGAGAAACTATCCAGTGCTCACTATAACCTAATCTGGGGCCCAATGTCAAATGTCTCTCTTGATCAGTGCCCATACCACATCTCATTGTCAGGGATACCCTGTACTATACCAAAATGTCTTTACGCGGTCCACCCTATACCACTCCAAGATATAATCCCTTCTACCAATCAAAAAATGCTCGACCACTACTACGCTGAGCTTGGAAACATCATCAACCCACTAGTAAAATCTATATGGGCATCATGTAACCACGCGTACCTGTAACTCATCAAAGGCATGACGGTAGTAAGTTGTGTCTCCCGTATGACCCAGATGTCATCTCCGACTAGGAACCCAACCCATTATAGAGGGCTCACCTATAGCCCTAACTCACAGAAACACCTAGGATTCAACCTAATAGCAATATGGTCCCATGCCCATATCTAAAGCAGGGTAGCTGGACCCATGGTCCTCTGACTGCGATAAGTAATCAAGTGCATATCCAATACAGATGTGCTAAAATGAACTGACCCAATAGTATACCTCTCTGTTAACAAGGAACATAAATCAGTCCAATGAGCCCCAAAGGAAAGAGCACACCCATCTTGACAGGCAGTAGAAGAATTCTGACAAGAGCCATCAAGTAAACTGGTATGTGAGAAATACGACGATCGGTGAAGCACCTAAATTGCCAAACTGACATCCCTAACATGGTATATTGGATATGCCAAATTTGCAGCTATAATCTATAATATGGGCACGGTTGCCATCATATGTAATCAAGTGACCCTGGATAGGAACTCACAGTATCCATCACACATCTTCCAAAGTGCAATAGCTCACCAATCATGAATTGCAATATTGGCTCTTGCTATGTCATCTCTCTACCAAGGCTGTGAGAAGGCTATGATCCAATGAGATTGACGACATCTAGGAAACGTAGGATAATTAAGTGACCTCTAAGGTCATCTCTAAGAAGGCATGGTCACGATATGAAAAGGTTTGCCTCATATGCTCAGAGACGCGCATGTCATTCCCGCATCTCTAGTCGGGGTAGATCCTCCTGCAAAAAAAAAAAAAAAACACGCAAATGTGTTATCCCTATCAATCCTTCTACAATTCACCATCTATTTTCTTCTATTCACCCCTAAGTTCTTCTATTAAATTCTTATATTCTTCTAAAGTTTTCGAAACGTAGGTTTTCAACCTAGTTTTTGTGCATACATGCCCCCTTTTGTGCATGTGTGCCCTTTTTTGCATATATGTGCCTCTTCTTGCGTATACACACCTTTTTTTGTGCATATGCACCCGTTTGTAACCTTACATTACCGTGTATGTGTGATTTACACGTATACATGCATGCTGTAATCCCCTACACATAAATTTTGTACCTGCAGCCGTGTATGTATGAAAATCATGCATATGTGCCCCCAAGGTTGTGTAAACATTGTCTCCTGACCTTCCTAAGCTAATAAATGCAAATTAAAAGTTCAAAATAAGAAACATTTTCTTCACATACCTAGTCACCATCCTCAAGATACCTCACATACTCTCGAACGATGTTTGCGTGCCTCGTACGGTCCTGAACTGGCACCATTTCTCTCCAAAATCAAAGAAAAAAATCAATGGTAAAATTGTAAAGGGTGGGGTAATATTAATTCACCACGATAGTTTTTACCCCCTGTATCTCGATGTTTATACCCGTTGTAACCCCCGTGGCATGTTTCTCACCCCCAAAGCACTATGGGACCATCGTGATTCTTCCAATCTCTTCTAGCACTCACAGCGATGATTATTTTTGATAAATGACCATTTTTCCCTTGTTTTTACTACGTTGGGGCATGTTTTTGCTTCCTAGCAACCCCTTCTTTTCCTTGTGGCATATTTTTTGAATTTCATCACCTTTTGGTAGTACCCCGCATTTATTTTCCTTCTTCTAACTAATTTTCTTCTTAAAAATCCAATGCCTTAAAAATTGGCAAAAAAAAAATTCAAAAAAAAAATCTGCAAAAATAATGTGTAAAATTCAAAATCTTTCAAAAATTGGTAAAAATCATGTACACATCTAAAGCTTGTATCAAAGATTTCATACTCAAACATAAAAAAAATTTCCTACAAAAAATATTTCTTGGATTCTCGTTTGTTCTTGTGTATGACTCACAGATCATATGGATCTACCCTCCATCCACAAAAGTTGGTTTGTTTGTTATGTCTTCCTCCCTTGCAAAAAAATGCGTTTGCTTGGGGAAAGTTTCATAGTGCATGATTTCTTTTTCATGGGACATCTACGTCCTTCATTTATTCACCTAGCATATATCCTTGCTTGGGGTGTCATTCTTAACCCTTTTCGTTAATTTGCACAGGTTGAAATTGAAGCTTGATAACAAAAACATTAGTACAACTGTCTTGTACATTGTTTGTTTTTGAGTATGTGTGTTTGTACTTTTTTTCCTTGTTAGGTTAGCTTGTTTACTTTCTCATATTGCATTGTGTTCTATATGTTGCATTGAGTTAATCATTTTTAGCAATGAACATATATTGGTATTATAGATTTTAATTTTATGTAGATCATGAGAAATATGATGAAATAAAGTTGTATACATTACCTAGCTGCAAAGCTATTTCCATCCCCTTCATCTATCCTCTTCTTCCTTTTCTTCCATATCATTCTTTCTATCAACACTATTCTTCCAACTCACTTGGGGCAATAGGGATCACCTGCTACAAATCATTTCTACAGGATCTGTTAATAAAAGCATTTCTTGCGCTTTTGCCATAATATACCCCCATGAAATTTTCAAAAAAAAGAGTTCGTACTGGTACTAGGTGGGGATCGATGCCCACATATATCTTCTCTTTATATTCGATATTTGGTATCTCATTGTCTATCTCCCATTGCAATGGGATTCTCCCCCACTTGGTCTTTTCTCTTCATCTTTTCGATCGTTAATCGACCTCTTTCATCACCCCATCGACACTCGAGGGGGCATCCTTAATTCTAGTAATTGTTCTTCTATCCCTTTAAAAAAATTACTTGTTTATGCTTGTCTACTATCTTTGAAGTGGCGTCGATTACGCCACCCTAAAGAGGGGAAAATGTAGACACCTAAAATTTGCTTACGTAGTTTTATTACTTAAATTGCACTAACGACCTTCTCATCTTCTCCTCTGGTTAATTGATGACACTTCGTCAATTAAACTATTCTTTGCTCCATTCTCAGATTCCCATTCATGACATTATTTTGGTCGTAATCCCTTTATAATCAACTAATTTGACTAATATACCCTCTTATTAGCTAAACATCCCCCTTTTAACCATTCAGAAATCTCCCCATTTCCCTCTAGACCACTTCTTCAAGCTTCCTAGGCTATTAATTAATACATGTGGTTAAATGGACCCCTCCCAACTCTCATAGGTTACTAATAACTTTTTAATCAAGCTTAACTATCCTAAACCAAGTTTATCTTCTATAAAGCATGTTTATCCACTCCTAATCAAAAAGTCCATTTTTGCTTAAATTACACTAACGATCTTCTCATCTTCTCCTCCGGTCAATTGACGACACTTTGTCAATTAACTATTCTCACTCCATTCTGGATGCCCATTCACGACATTCTTTTGGTTATAATCCCTCTATAATCAGCTAATTTGGCTAATATACCCTCTTATTAGCTAAACATCCCCCTTTTACCCCTTCAGAATCTCCCCATTTCCCTCTAGACCACTTTTGAAAGCTTCCTAGACTATTAATCAATTACATGTGGTTAAATGGACCCCTCCCAACTCTCATAGGTTACTAATCACTTGTTAATCAAGCTTAACTAGCCTAAACCAAGTTTATCTCCTCTAAAGCATGTTTATCCACTCCTAATCAAAAATTCCATTTTTGCTTTACCCTTTTGTCCCACATGCACTAGGATTCTAAACTTTCCCAAATGGAAACCTATAAATACAAAGGTAATGTCTCCCTTTCAATTTTACACCTTACACACTTTAAGACTTTGGCAAACATCTCATTTGCATTAGCTAAAGCTAGAAGCATTTGATCTTGATCCATTCCTCATTGTAGTAGCTTCTCCATCTTGCATCCATTCCTTCAAGCTTGGTTAGTGGGAGAATATCTAAACATGGTCTTGTAGTATTTTAGAGAGATATCTTCACCACTTGGAGCAAACAACACAAAACTGATTGCTTAGGATCTAACTAGGTTCATCTTTATATTAAACAATCTATAGAAGTAGAGGTAACATAGTACTATTAGTTTGATTCATGCATTATTGTAGAATTTTATCTTATTAAGCTCTCATCTTGATGTTTATGATAGATTTAGTTATATTGTGGAACTACTAGGTGTTATTGGAACTACTAGGTGTTTCATGTTATTTTCATGTTATTGTCATAGCATTTTCATGCATACAATATGGAAGGCTTCTATTCCTAGACTCTTGGCCCTCATATCAAAAAAGGGAATATCAAATTCATTCCCAAACCTGGAGATCCTGAGCTGATAAGCAATTGGCATCCCATCACTTTGCTAAATGTGTCATATAAAATCATTACTAAAACTCTTTTCATTCGCCTGCGACACATCCTCATGTCATAGTTTATCCTAAAAAAAAATGAGCTTTATGGAAGGGTGATATATCCTCGAAAACATTATCACAGTTTGTAAAGCATGAAATGGGCTCGTAGATCTAATCAACATGCCCTCTTCATCAATATTGACTTTTAAGAAGGTGTATGGCCGAATATAATGGCCTTTCATACATTCCATGTTCAAAGCCTTGGGTTTTGGTCTGAATTTTTTATTCAACTGTTAATATGTTTTTTGTACATGCCTCAGCCCATATCACCATTAATGGGTAAAATTCAAGTCATTTGGTATTTTTAGATCCATTTGGCAATGGTGTCCCTTGTGCCCGCTCTTTATGTTGACGATTTGAACGATTTTTTACTTTTTCTTGCTCGCGCTCAATATCAGGGGCTTGTTAGGGGTATTTCTTTGCCCTTTTTGTTGATGATCCCAATTTCCTAATGGCCACTTCGTAGATGACTCCTTCCTTATGCTTATTGAAGAATAAAGAAACATTAATATAACACCATGCAGTGCCTCAAAACCTTCTATTTGGCTTCTAGCTCCTGTATCCAATGTCACAAAATGTAAATGTTACATACATTCCTTTCTTCCACACCTAACTGGTTGGGTTCCTATGATTGGAAGTTGCTCAACCATGAAGAAATGTTCAAATTCTTAGGCATTCCCTTTCCTTCTAATCCTCTCCTACTTAGCTTTGGCAGTATGTCATGCAACATGTGTCCTGGAAGCATGAATATTGGATCACCAAGTCATTTTCCTTAGCAAGAAAATTCCATATTTTCTCAAAAGGTCTCGAAGCCACGCATGTTTATTACTCCTCCTGTTGGGTCCATCTAAAAATTCTATGCATAAGCTTGAAAAAATGCTTAAAGACTTCCTTTGGACCAACTCTTCTTTCGGTAAAAGATTTCATAGAGTCGAATGGGAAACATGTTGCTTTCCCAGAGACAGGGTGTTTAAGCCTTATTGACATCTTACGGCAAGGGCAAGTGCTATGTGCCAAATGGATTATTTGAAGCACAAATGACAAGGAAGCTTGGAAAGTGCTCCTTCAAAATGGTATTATAAAAGGCACCTCGTATAGCCACAGTTCCTGAAAAGGAATTGAATTTTACAATATGTTCATTGCCTCTGTTCCAGTCAAAGTGGTTTGGGGCGTGCTTCCATACTGGCCATTTTTTGTGAATTATCTTGTATCATTTTACTTGTTAATATAATATAAGATCTTATTCATAAAAAAAATCAGTGCACATATATACCAGCACAATCCATGACATGTGCAAGAAAATACTACGTAAATATTACAAATTAACCCCACTTAAAATGCTTCATATCGTAATTGATGTTGTGTGTGAAATTTTTTGTATATCAATCTACTGGCTCCATTGAAAATTTTAATATAATAACAATAAACACATGGAAAAAACCACCTAAAATGGAATATTAAAAAACACTAAACATGTATACCAAGACAATCGATGATATGCACAAGAAAATTGTGTGAATCTTTGGACGTGTTCGTGGGCTACAATCAAAACTAAAGTTATTGTGGGATGATAACAAATCTCAAACAAATGGCAACATCACATATGTTCATCATCGATCTTAATAATATATATAATATACATAATATAACATTTAAATTTTTATTGTTTTTGAAATATAGATTTATTTATTTATAAAAGTGATATTTAAAAAAAAAATTAAAACATTGACATCAAATGTAAGGAAAAAATTATTTTCAAAATTAAATGTGTGTTAAAAGAAAATCAATTAATTAAAAATAAACCAACCTAACCTTGGCCGTTAAAAATGATTATAAAATATAAAAATGTTAAATTAATTAAATAACTTTAAAATATATCAAATGCGAAAATGAATTTGAAACTATAATATACAATTAGATATTGAAGCGGAATCAATATATTTTAAAGTAAGGAAAAAATATAATAATAAAATGTAGTCGAGTTTATAAAAAAAGAATTAAAAAAACACGAAAAAGCACACATCTTAGTTTTTTATTTTAAAGCTCCTTTTGTTCCCTTATCTTTTTGGCAACAATAATCTATATATGGATAAAGCATTTTAATTTGTTGTCATTTCACTTGTATAGTTGCATGGTGAGTGTAGTGTTTTTATAGATCGTCTTAATTTCATAATTATTAAAACTATCAGATTTATGTTAATAGTAAATTAATTATATATTTATGTTAAGTTGAAGGTTTTTCCCAATAATCTAATTAGATTATTATTTTTGGTGAGATTTTTATTGGTGTTTTTTATAAGTCATCTCAAATGACCACCATGAGTAGTCAATAACATAGTGACATTATTTCCTCAAGTGAAATTAATTCCTCAGTATTTATGGTAATAATCTCAAGTTAAGGGGACCTACATAGCACATACGCATTGTAAGTAATTGAGTTGTTAAGGATGTATCTTCTTTTAATGAACCATGTCTTCTTGAGGATAACAATTAAAAGAAAAATATGTCGGACAATGTAACATATGGGTGTTGACTATAATTTTCTAAAAATATTGAGCAAATTGACAACGCCAATTGACAATAAACTTTGCATCCCTCCCATATTAAAATTGAATTTAATATGCTTCAAATTAATAAATTTGGTAAGAGAAATATTTCTATGACACATATTGCATCTAAATATTTTGAAAAGTTCTAACAAAATCAAATGGTCAAATGATTTGGATTTATATAAAATGTGAAACTACAACATTATTATTGTACATGATGTATGCACATTATCGTTGAAGTATATATATAATATATTTTTAAATGTCAAATTAATGAAAAATATTGAAAGTGAAAATAAATCTGAAACTTAAAAAAATAAGTATGGAAGTGGAACACATATGCATAATCGGAAGTAAAATTTTAAAATGCTAATAAATTAATTTAAAACAACGTGAAAAGAAAATAAAATATGTTATTTGTGTAGTAATAAGATTGTATTCATTTTAGTTTTTTGTTCTAAATATAGATAAACAATATTTCAATTATAGATAAACAACATTATACAATTAGGCATGGCGAGGAAAAGCTTGGAATATGTTTTTAAAAGAGATAAATTTAAACAACTAGTAAAATAAATATAGATATATATTCATTTTCCATAACAATGTAACTAGGATCTCTATGTAGAATGACTTAGAATTCTATGGCAACACATAAAATTCATAAATTCTACTTTAACTATTTTAATTGATATATGATTGTGTGTGGACTTAGATGCTCTTATGTCACTTGGGAACACAATGAAATCCCCACACAACTCTCTAAAAAACCATTCCCATATTTAAAACTATCTTAAAGAATATCTCACAAAATATTTTCAGGTCTATGTATGAAGTATGTGAAGGGGCCAAATAAAACATGTAATATATATGAGTGGATTCGAAGAGAATTAAAATTAATTTGAAAATTTACCAATAAGAGAGGTGCTTAGTGATCCTATAGGGAATATTTGTCTACACGTTCAACAATAGATTTCCATAAAAGAGGAGGAATATTGGAATGTAAAAGAGATATCCATGACATTAAAAATGTCTCCATGTTGATGTTGGAACCATTTCTTCTCGTAGAAGGGCATGGGAAGGAGAGATTTCCTAATGGTAGTAATTTTTTCCACTATGCTTTATTATGATATTTGTAAACGATGAGGATTTTGAAAGGAAGGGCCACAACCTAGAATGATGGAGAGAAATAATATACCATTATAATCCCTAATGAAACAAATATTCCAATGGTAACTAAAGATCCCTATGTGAAAAGTCAGCAATAAATCCCCATGAACTAAAAGTCTCAAACTCTCCTAAATAATACTCCTCTCTCTTGCCCTCATTTACGGGAGCAAAAAATTCATGTTAAATGTGTTAGAGGCTTTATTGTTTTGACCTTTTTTCTTCTTTTGAACTAGAGTTCAATTTTCTTTGTCACCAAAAATCCATGCTCCTTTGAAGAGGCGATGTTTATCCAGCATGCAAGAAACCTAGTGAGGCCTATGCTCTGGCCAATCACAAAATTAATTTAAAAACATTAATTTATTCGAATTTGTGATTGGCCCAGAGTGTGGGCCCCACTAGGTTTCTATGTGCTAGTTACGCCCAGGTCTTTGAAGATAGGGATATTAACTTCAATCTCAATAATGAGAAGAAAATAATAATTTGAGATATGAAATACTTTACCTTTACCTAGATCAACCTTTGTTCTCTCAAGATATTAATCTTCTCTCACAAGGTTCATAGCAGGGGATAATGACGCCTAAATACGAGGATCTTTTCGAGTCGGGGATCCATTGTTTCATCATTAAGATATGTTGATCCCAATTTTAGATCCTCTTTAAGACAACATTCTTTTCTTCAATGAAATTAAAAACCACTACCAAAAAACTCTTAACAAAGGGATAAATTTTCACTTTACCTTCTAATCGAGGTCTCCAAGAATTAAAGATCCACTTATGAAGATAGGGGAGACTTAGCCAAAGAAGATTTAACCTGAAAATCATTCCATTAGACATGAACTAGTGTCCATTGTTGAGAACCTCGTCAGCAAAGGAGACAAAGGCTTATTAAAGCATGGGTTAATTGTTTCAGCTCCATGTGCATATGTCATTGCACTCTAAATATAGCTTTTGCAATAAAAAAAAAAACTTTCTAAAATGTAAACTAAAAATATGGGCACATATATACAACACAATCCATGATATGTGCAAGAAAATATTATGTAAATTTTAGAATAACTAACAATCTCTCTATTGTAATAATTATAAACAAAAGGAAAACTTAACTAAAATGGAATATAAAAAAAAACACTAGACACATGTATACCAATACAATCCATGACATGCACAAGAAAATATTGAGTGAATCTTACAATGACTAAATGTATTGGATATGTTCATGGGCACAATCAAAACAAGAGTTATTATGGGATTCTTTCAATTCTCACACTAAATGTTATTATCAAACCAATACTGCTGAAATACCACCAATAGTTCATCTCCTACATAGTTATCTTGTAAACATCACATCTATTCATATTTGATGTTAACAAGTATACAATATACATAATATAATTTTTTATGTTCAAAACAAATAATTTTTTTATTGAAACATAGATATATTTATTTCTAAAAGTGACATTTGAAAAGAATCATTAATACATTGACCACCAAAATAAATAAATTTGAAAGCAAAATTATTTTCAAAATTAAATTAGTGTTAAAAATGAAAAAACAAATACAGCAACCTGACGTTGGCCATTAAAAAATGAATATAAAATTTGAAAATGCCAAATTAATGAAATAATTTTAATTTGAAAACGTGAAATGAATGTGACTATAAAATCTGAAATTAGATATAAGAGCGGAATCAATATTATAAAATAGTACAGACTCCAATTTTAAAAATAGAACTAAAAAATAAAGAAACGTTATCTATTCGCAGAAAAGTCATTGCTTTTTTATCCCAGTCGATTCATAGATAAATAAACAGCAGGCAAGTTCTAAATATAGAGATAGGTATAAATGTATTCATTTGCCGTGGCATTTTCATTTTCAGATGCGGGATTTTCATTTTCAGATGCGGCTTGGAAAGAGTTGCAGGTTGAAGGTAAGAGTTTGCGGTGATACCCAATTCAGTAGCACAATCATGTCGAATAATCCAGGTAGACGTAATTCAAATGCTCGACCTTCTCGAGACTTGATGCAATCATTGTCCTCTTGATTTGTGTGGAATGTTGCTCGTGATGATCGAGACTCGTTACCAATGTTGATGTTTCGAGTGGAGGAGGCGCACTGGTTCTACGAAGACCAGGTGAGGGTAGAGCATCCACATTTGAGGTTGATGTGTTTTAAGGAATTTACAACATCAATGTTTGTGAGCTCTGAGGCATTGAAACCCTTTGCGGGAGACATTGACGAAGTACTGGAGGAATTCAGGCGATTCAAGAACCGTGTTCCGGTGGCAGGGACAATTATTCTGAACGAGACCTACGATAAATGTTTGCTTGTCAAAGGATGGAAGAGCAGCGCAAAATGGAGCTTCCCTAAGGGAAAAAAGAATAGGCCAAATGAAGAAGATCACAAGTGCGCCATCAGAGAAGTTGTTGAGGAAACAGGGTTTGATGGGTCTCATTTTCTGAGTGCTAGTACCGATTTCATTCGCCTCGTTTGTGGAGAGAAAACAATCACGTTATTTATTATTGGAGGAGTGAAGCAAAACATTCCTTTTGCTCCAAGAACCCAAAAACAAATCAGTGAAATAGCTTAATACCCTGTTCATGGAATAGACACAAATTCTTCCAAGTTTTTTCATGGTTGCCCAATTCCTGAGACCCTTGCACAAATGGATTGAACAGAATTGCAAGCCTGCAAGTGGGGATCAAGCTGCAACAATGGTGGGGTTTTTAGCTGGCATAACTTCATTATGGAGGGCTCATGTTAAACATAGTATTAGCGATCATGTGAGTACGTGGAGGTCTTCAATTAGTTGTAATCATGGAGCAGATAATGATGTAGATTCTTCAACCTCTGCTGCAGCTGGAAAGGTTATTTCAAGCTCGATTCATGCAAAGAATGCAATCAACATTGCTGCAGGTGGGAAGTGCAGGTACAAAACAATTTAGTTGGAAAAATCATTTAAATGTATTTATGGCCAGTGACTGTGTATGGTTTGAACATAGTTCATGGAGATGGATAAAACTATACTTAAAGCAGCTTACCAATTATGTACATAAAATGTATTTAATTCGGAAATTTTTTATTGTATAAAATTTGGGTGAACTTGTTAATACTTTCTTTCGCCGGATCATCCAACTGCTGCTTCCTCTTATCTCTTTTCTGCATATCATCCTTATGTTGTCATTCATGGTTATAGTTTGTTGTACAATCTTAAATATAATCAAATGTGCGTGATGACTTATTTTGTTTCAAATGCTCACTGAGATTTATTAAGTCATGTTTTTTTCTAAATATAAAGTTAGTTTTATTTGAAATCAATATTAGTCAAGTAATAATTTTAATAATTAGTTTGATGAAGTTATAATTGTTTCCAATTTACAAATTTTTAGATTCGAGTGTTTCATAGAGAGGTGGCTCACTGCAAGTTTGGATATCTTCATACTTTCTTGAATCATTTACAGCTATGTTTTGTGCATTGTTGTTGGCATTCCACCTTCTTCACCTCTAAGAGAAATAGGTCGTTACACAAGTTGTTCTCATCACTTACCACAAAACCGAGTTGGATGCATACACCATATGGAGAATTGTATTTCCCACATTCTAGACAATATGGGGGTATCTCCTCCATAATCATCCAAGTTTTCATATATGGATCTAGTTATTTCATATCCACAAGTTCATACTCATGGTCAAGACGATCTAAAAGATTATAAGAAGCTATAAGTGGTTGGAACTAGCAATCAAAATTGACCGTGTCCTAGCCCATTTGAGGGTTTCAAGTGTATGAGAGAGGCACAAATAAAAATGTGGAAGTAAAAATTCATATTTTATAAATGATCTAACAAACCAAAAGTATGGTGTTTTATTCAAAATCTCAAAAGAAGGGTTTAATTGTAAACTGCTATGGAATTGAAGCTATGTGGTGTGAGATGTGAATGGAAGTGTGAGTTGGGATTTTGTCAAGACAATGTGGTTACAAATTTGCAGCTTGCATCATAGTTTAGTGGTAAATCAAAAATTGCATTTAAATCACATGCTAATAAAACTACAATTTTACAAAAGTAAAATACATGACCACTGCAAATTTGTGTTCTACATGGATCATCTTCAACACTAATGACCTTTTCTTTGGAAGCTTTAATGTGTTCATGATACGAGTCAAATTACTTAAACACTTCCCTAATATTCTCCTCTTCTAGGCCACTTGTGCACATGTCGTGGATGTGGCAATCTACTTCAATATTGACCATTTGTACTCTTGGAAGTTTGCAGAAATCCCTCATCTTTTTAGTCAGATTATGTAGAAAATTTTGGTACTCAACTTAGCTCTTAATGGAGCTGTAGTAAAATGAATTCTCGGTAGTTGACTCTTTTAAGACCAACTCCTTAAATTTTCTTGCAATCTTACCAACAGTACGTATATTTCCCTATTCATCGTTAAATGCACAGGGGTTATTTTCAATTATTTAGTCTATATCATTCATGAAATCTACTCCATCATTCTTGTATTCTGTAAGATTATTGGAGTGTTCCTCAAGGATCCAAATTTTGAACCTTGTAGCTCCTCGGAGATCAGTTTGATTTCCCCTCTACTCATCATTGATGACACGTTACCCTATTAGGACCTTTAAATCAACTCTTGAGAGCGTATCGAACTTGGGAAACTATTAACCCAGTAGATTCATCTATGCCTCGTACATATCAAGAGTATTTATTGAAATCTCCACCTCTAAAGAAATTTCATTGTGGACTTTTACTACCTCTATGAGCACGCATTGACATTGAGTGCCAAGATTATCACTCCAATCCTTAGTATCTCTACCCATGCATCCTATTTCTACATCCTCATTTAATGAGATAGATTTAATTATTTGAAATTGGAATTCTATAGAGAGAGAGGATTAGAGAGGCTTGACCATTTTCTAGATGATAACTGTAATGCCCCCCCCTAGCCTACCTGGACTCGGTCAGCATCATCTCCTTGGCGTGGAGGATGGAGAAATTAATTTTCTGACATGATGGAAACCTTGCTGGTGGCCGCACCCACCGATTTTCCTGATTTGCAAATCTTTTGCTTTCTTGTTTAACCTGCTTGCTTCCTCTCAGACCGCGTGAGATCTCCCGTGGATTTGCCTGCATGTGGAGTGGTTGAGAAGGCATTGAAATCTGTCTGTCAAGTTCCTTTTTCTCACGTTTTCTCCTAGACGCATCCTTCTTCCTGCCCTGAACCACGAATGCTTGCTTGTGCTCCTTCAGATGTTGCGACAGATAAATTGCTACACCGTGTTCTAGACTGTGGATTCTCAAATCGTGCTGTACAGGTAGTTTCATTGGAGCGTAGAACCAAAATTTTCTCCAAAGAGAGTGCCGTGAGGAAGTGTTGGCTTTATGCAGCAGCTACAGAGCAGAGAAGTAAACTTATCTCAGAAAATAAGTGGCCTCCAAAGAGAGTGAAGTGCGACAGCTGCAGGGCGATCCCAAGGCACCGCTGGTGTTGAGCCTGGTGTTCTGGTTGCACGCGACCAGTCGTGACCAGTTGTGCAAAATCTTGCAGCGGTAGTTGAAGAACGAGATAAAGGTTTGTTGAGCTGTCTTGCCTTTCATTGTGGAAAGTCGCTCTGTCCAGGTGATGAATTTAACATGGAAGAAGCTCGATTAAATCTTGAGGCTTGTTTTGCAAGTGCGGCTGAGATTACATTCACGACTGTTTCTGTTCTGGCCAGAGGTTATTCTAGTGCCTTACCATGGGTTGATATGGTGGTTTGATACAAAGATACAGAAAACAAATGGAGGCGTTAACTTGCTGTTCTTTCTTCGCAAGCTACTTCCGTGACATTATGCCTTTTACCTTTTCTGTTCTGCTGAAGGGTAAGGTAACAAAGCATATTTTTCTCTCGACCTGCTACTGAATAAAATAGGAGATGTATGGCGCACATTTCTTCCTGGAAAGTTTGATGATATGTTGTTGTATGATTATCAAGTTGATGGACAATATTGTCCTGAAGAAGGCCACCGCTATGATCCTTCGTGCATTTTGGTGGATCCTTATGCTAGGGCAGTCATAAGTAGAGTAGAATATGGGGTTTTGGGTCCTGAAGGAAACTGTTGGCCTCAAATGGCTGGTATGGTCCCTGTTCCTGATGACGAGAGGGTAAAGAATAGTGTGGGAGCCGAACAATGGAGCAGATCGGTTATGGAGCAGGACACGAATTGTCTCACTCTCGCCTACTTTGCCATTTCAGGCCTCGACATCCTCAATGCCTCGATCAGGTGGAGACTGGTCCCTCGTGGAGGAGGGGCGTGGAAACCAGCTAGTGTACCAGGTGTGTGTTGAATGGTGCAGCGGTGTGCGAAATGCACATCTGTTGCTATGTTGTTTCTGTTAAGTGTCGAATGCACCCTCAAATTCGAGATTCTCCTACAAGATATTTTTATCAAAATCGATTAAGTGACAGTGTGACTGTTACCAGGAGACCCGATGAAATTTATTACAGAGATTCTCTATTAAGACCTTCTTGCTGTTCGATGTAACTCATGGGAGAGAGTCCCATAAGCGCGGATCTGTTTTAGATCAGAATATTTGTGAAGCATGTTTGCTTTGCTGTTTTTTTGGAGCATGCGTTTTGTGTAGGTGACAGATCACACCTTTAGGCACAGGAGATCTATGCAATATTGGAGAAAATGTCTTGGGAGATGAAGGTAGCAGGATATTTCTCAAATCCAGAGCTTGCATTGTGTTTGTTCATCCAAAACCGATTCGTGACAGTGAGGGTGTTACCAACAGACCTGATGGAATTTATTTATGAGATTCTCTATTGCTTCCTTACTTGTTTTACGATGTAACTCATGGGAGAGAATCTCATAGGCGTGGATCTATACTATATCAGCCCAAGGAAAGAACCCATGATAGTTTGCTTGATCAAGAGAAATGGTAACTCAGTTAGCAGTGGGACTACTTCTAGCCTGTAGGAGCCTGAAGGATGTGCAGAGAACTAAGGACAATTGTTCCATCTTATTACTTCATTTCAGGGAGATCACTTTACTTAGAATTTTGCTAATGATATTATTGTAAGGCATGGATCGGCTAGGACTCTAATCAAGGACCTCCATCAGCATTTGTTGAGCACTCTACCTTTGAGACAGCGGTCCTTCGCAGGTTTGGGGTTTGCTAGTTGATTGGTTTCCTGTAGGCAGGGTTCAACTTTGCAATCTTTTGAGGCCGATCTGTTCCATATCAGAATATTCATGAAGCACAATTTGCCTTGCAACTATATGAGCATCTTCTACGAGTCTATATGTTGGCAGGCATAAAGGGTGTTGTTGGAATTATCACACCTTACAAGCTACAGATGCAATGTTTGCACCGAGATTTTGATGTTGTCCCCAAATCTGATGAAGGAAAAGGTTTTGTATCATCACGGTAGATGCCTACCCGAGCCAGGAGCGTGGTGTAATCAATATGTTTCGTGTCCGAGCTTCAAATCATGGGGTTGGTTTGTAGCTGTTTTTCACCGCGTGAATGTGGCGATAGCTCGAGCTCGCAAAGCACTTTGGGTTAAAGGCAAGCAACGACATTGAAACAATCATATGCATGGAGATGGCGTTTTAAACCAGGCATGTTAAATCTACTCCTTGTAATAGTTTTCTACCTCCTTTTAGTATCTTGAAATGAATTTTCTTTCCTCTTGAATGGCGCCTAGACTAGATGTTTTCGTGGTTGTTTATATCACTGCCTGATTGTGTGGTTGTTCCTTTAAATCTTATTCCAATTTCGCTGATTTTTCTTGGAATGTTCCTTCCTCTCTTATAGCTTACTCTATTTCATATTTGTCTAAATGGGTTACTGCAATATTGAGTGATGTAGTCTAGTTCGTAGGAAAGGAAACATTATTGAGTTTTGTTTGCTTACATGACTTTCTCTTAAAATAATTCTGTGATGGTAATTATAATTGAAGGTTACTAAATAGAAGGTTAAGCCTACATACCTCTTTTGGTTGAATAAATACGCATTTCCTGTTTAGGGCTCTCTTGTTTTGCTAAAAGGTACATTAATAGTGACGTTGTGTTTGAAACTTGTTTAAGCCTATGGACATTCCTTACTTTATGTTTGATTAGAAAATGGCATTTGGGGTTTGTTTTAGAACTGTACATTGTTGACTGTTGGACCTAGTCTAGATGAGGGACAACCTGGCATCTATTTTGGCCTCCACGTGTTGAGAGTATTACTATACCTAATTCTTGATGTAAACTCTTGTATGATTAAAGCAAGGGGAAACATTGTAAGTTTAACTGAATGAAATCTTTACAATTTTTATTAAGGGTCGCAAGCAAGCTATTACTAGCTAGACTGAAACAAAAGTTGTAGGTGAATCCATGGTACTGGAATCGTGAACTCGTTTCCTGTTAGATGACAGCTGATTTCAGTGATAATATCATAGGTGGTTGTTATATTTATCTGTTTGATATTTGCTAAGACTTTTCCTCGATAAGCCCACATGGATCGGGTAAAATTTTCCATCTTCTATACCTTTGGCAAGGAGTCCATAGAACTTCTAGGCCTGACTGCACTGCATAACCTTCCTGATAGCTATGTGCATTGGTTCTTGGTTTGTGCTTGTACTCGTGGTAAGGTCTTTTGAGTCTGGGGCATCGTTGGTGTTTTGCCCTCTGCGTATCGAATCCCTTTGTTTTCGAACTCGAATACCGTATACTTCAAACTTGGTTACTAAAAGGTCCCATTTTGTGGCCTTGTTAGGGAAATCAATTTTTATTTTAATGTTTTATAACATTGTCTGAATTATATAAAAATTATTAACGACTTTTGAGTTTAGTCTTCCCTTATATTATGTAGAGAAGTTGACGATTAGGATAGGGTTTGTTGGTAGAATAATGGCCCTTTCTGTGTCTCTTTCGTACGCTTTTGGAAAAGTGGATTTGTTTTGGTTGCTAGTACTACGTTTTAAGAAATCCGATAAGGAGGTAGTGGTAAACTCCTTGGTTAAAACCAAAACTATAGTTGTGTTCTTTTAAGGGCGTCGAACCCATATTACTTTGAAGCCCCCTGGAAGAATTGGATAACGTCATTTTTGCTTCGCACCTACCATCATAATTAGTACGCTTTGTCTTCTCTTTGACCCTTTAGTTGGATGGAGTAAATTTTGGATTCCTATCACGTAACCCATAGCATTACATGAAGGAGATATCAACACTCTGGACTTTCTTGTTCCCAACCCATAAGGTCTTGCCTTGATTTATGTAATTTTGTTCTTACTAGTATTTGGACTTTCTCCTTGTTGGATGATTTAGTTTTCTCTCTCATGAGATTAATATTGGAGTTGTGAGTTGTGTTTTAATCCATTTCTGAATTTAGAATATTCCTTTCTTGATATTGTTAATTGTTAGCTTACTATTGCATTGTGTAGTCTTAACATGCTCAGTTCTTGCGAACTGACTTTAGTTAATATTTGTGCAGATGGATTATGCGAGTAGACTAGAAGAAAAGAGTGTAAAAGTTTCATCTGTACCATTATGAAGTTCCTTGTAAAAATGTCCAATGTGTTGTAAATTGTGTAACATTGCTTGTAAAGAGAGTTGATACGACCTCTTGCCTTGTATTGTTTGGTAATGGTGAAATAAAGTGTCTTGTTCTGGTGTAGTTAAGCTTGAAATTATCCTTGTGAGAAATGGCATTCAATCTTTACATTGATATGAGTATTGTAAAACTTTGATCTTGAGAATAAATTATTAAGTTAAATCTTTCTAAGACTTAGCGACAATATTTTATAAGTAAAGTAAAATGAGTCGGTTAACCCTTAAAGAAGCTAAACAAAAATAATAATTTTATATTCAACAAATAAATGTAAAGGTGATCTATTTGAAATCAAATACTTCCATGAGTGATCAAAATGAAAACATCCTTTGTGAAGTAAACATTTATTAATTGATACCCCTAGCTAAACTAGCGAACACTATCCCTTTGGGGTGAACTCTTAAACAAGCTTAAAGGAAAACAATGGTTAGTTTCTGGAAGATATTAAGATTTAGTAAGTAGGAGAAGACTTTAAGTGAACTACTCTTCAGTGTATAAGAAATTAACTCAGTTGGTGAGGTGAATTTGTGCGAACCATATATTGATTCCTTCTGAAAACTTAAGTCAAGAGCTAAAGGGTGTCTTACCAAAATAAATAAACCCTAACCATTTCTTACTGTGGCTTGCCCTAGCTGTGAGTGTGTCATGTGGTTGGACTTCCATGTTGTCTCGTCAAAAAGAAAAAAATAAATTGCCCTTGATAAGTGTGAATGTTTCCGTGCTGACCTTGTGGTCTTCCCCGTAACAAATGGTTCCAAGTGTTGGTTGTAACCTTGTGACGACATGTTGTGTCGTGTTGAGTCAAAGCAAGTCAAAAAAAAAAAATTATCCTGTATTTCACTGTGTTGTTCTTGTGTTGGTATTTTTGGTGCGTTACAATAACTATGAGTTGGTTAACCCGTGGCCTAATCTCTATCCATTTTATCAAATGATTATGTATTGAGGTTTGGACTTCCTTCTTGGAAACCTCCCTTGTACCTTACCCCAACTAATTCTAGAGAACTATTAGTCTTGTGTGGAGGTTTATTTCTCATTCTTATCTCATGGTGGCATTACTCTCTCAACAAACCTCTCACCCTTCTCATTAGATATGAACTTTGAGCCGAGTTTGGATTTCTTTTTTACTCGTGAAGGGGTTTTCTTCAGGTCCAAGATGGTAAAAATAATTGATTTTGGTTACACCACCACCCTTATCTTCTTTTCCTTTAGTTTCCCGAACAATTCAATGGCCACAAGGCTACCCCGAGTAAGTGTAAGCTAATGTTGTTGACCTACTTTTAAAGGTAAATTGCGTATGTTTTTGACAGTGGAGGAAATAATAGTTGGGGCTTCTATGGGTATGGGTGTGGTCACCAAAAGGAGCGACGGAAGTGGAATAATAGGAGGGGAGCTTGGTACAAGCATTGAGATTACATTAGATGTGTTTAGAGGGGGAAATGGAGGAGGATGAGAAACAAAAGTTGTTCTTGGAGGAGAAAATGAGGGATGAGGGACACCATTTGTTTTAGGTGGAGAATATGGAGGAGGAGAAACAATTGAGCTAGGATAAGAAGATGGTGGATTAGGAATCTTGGTGAAGGAGGAGTAGGAATATGCTTGGGAGGAAATGAAAGAGACTAAATTTGGGTACAAGGAATAGTCATAATAGAAGTATGACAAGTCAAGAATAGTTGTGATATATTGGGAATTAATGGAGAGGATGGAGGATCTATAGCAATTGCCTCATTTGAACTTTTTATAGGTTCAAAATTGCTTTTCCCACCACTTTTTACACCTTTATGCACAAATTTAATATTTGGTGTTGTGATTGATCCCTCAAAGGGTTTACTTTTCTTCACATTGGTTCTCTCTTTGACTGATTTGGAGGATTTGACAGCTACTTCTGTAAGGGTGATCAACTTTAGTTGTTTTATATTAACTCCTTTTGACTATATCCACTCTATTATCCTTGACATCATGACCTTGGTCTGCTACTCAATGGAAGTGGACTCATATTTTGACCTATAAACTCTCAACAGGGGCTGGAATTTAATTTATTGATGCTCATATGCTACCCGGTTGAAAATACTCTCGTCATTAGTCAAATTTGTTGGGAATTCAATAAGGTTAAAGTCCCTGATCTTATCTAGTGACATAAATGACCAGTATCTTTTCATTACCTCTTCTTCATCATCAAAATTGAGCCAAAAATCTTCAAAATAGAGTACGTGAACATGAGTAGACCCCAAGAAATGATTCAGTTTCATGAAGTTGCAATGGTACATGAAGTTGCATTTTCATTCCAAAATTGTTAAGTGGACTCAACTGTGATAACGACGCGGGATTAAAAAATCAAGAATCTTCAACATTGCTTCTTCATAGTCTACATCTACTCTTAAAAGGTACTCCCCATTGGCGTTCTTCATCAACCTAGTTTCTTTATCATAGTATTTTTATAATTCAATTACAAATTGTGAGCACTAGGTAAATATGGGGAAATTTGCTGTAAGAGCAATGTCACTATCATATATTCGATGCACCCAATCTAACTTGTAGTTTGCAGTTATACGAGCCCATAAATCATGCAGGTCAATGTTCCTAAGGTCACTATCTATGATTTTGTCTATGTTGGATTTGAAATTATACGAGAGTGACTCCAAGAAACTGATACTTCATGTTCTTCTTACCTCTTGATCCCTCAGACATCTAAAGAAATAATAGAAAAATAGTTGAAAATGGCCTTAGGAGAAATTCAATATTTTGGGAGTGTGAAACATGATTGGAACTTTGATCCTTCTTGAATCGGAATTTTGAAAATGTCTGACTAGCCGAAAATTTTGATTGACTTTGAGTAAAGATTTTGAAGTGCGGGAGCAAGAGAAAACCTTGTTTAATCATGAGTCATAATTTTGTGGGTACAAAACAAGTTTTAAACCCCTCCTTGACCTGATCAGGATTTTGAAAGTGTTTGAAACAAAGAAATCCTCAGCTTGCTCTCAACCATATTTTTGGGAAAAGCAAAATCGGGTGGAAACTCTACCTCTCTTGCAAATTTGTTGTCAAATTGACACTAACTTGTAGATTTTGGGAATTAAAATACCAACTCCAGATGATTTTTTCTTTTCAAAAAATAATAATGAGCTTCCCCCTAGTCATGACTAGAAATTCCCCCAAAACACAATAGGATATTGCTCAAAATTTTGTCAAGTTTGAGTGAGGAAGAGAGCTAGTAAGAGAGAAAAGAGAAAGTCTAAATTTCTAAAATAACACTTCAAAAATGAGAAGAAAACCTTATTAAATAAACCAAATTTGGACCCATAAATATTGTCATATTTGAAAATTTTGATCGAGTTGGGCATTTATGGTAAGGGGGTCAATATTTTTCGTTGTGTAAGACATGGTGAAATTGTTTTGTCCCTACATAAATTCATGGGGTTGCTCTAATAGATATAATAATTACGCTCAGAAAATGTGCATAGTCATGATTTAGGGATCAAGCCAATACTAACATTATCAAGTGGTAAATTACCAAATTAAAGTGTTTACAACTCTTACATAAGTTTCAATTAGAAACCACCCTTTGTTTATCGTTACCATGAGTTTCTCCTAATTTGTACATTGGTCCATAGGCCAAGGTCAATATATTATATTCTTATCACTAGCACATCTAGGACAAAACATTATCATATTCAGTTTCTACTAATTTAAACCAAAACAAATCTCATATTGTTTTATTCTCCTATTTAGGAGGGAGAAAAGCTCATGGAATTGGTCCATTGCATAATAAGGCTAATATGGAGGCATTTGGTTGTGCTCTCCAAAAATTGGAACATTCCTCCTTGAGGTTGAGCATTTGGCCATGGTGAAGGGTTGTTTAATATGTTTCTTAGGTTAGTTCAACTCTCTTAGGGGCTTGCATTCCTATGTCTTGAGAGATCTTACTGGGCTTTGCATTTGTGAGATATGTTGAATTTTTGGTGTGGCCTTCTTAGCTGAGCAACGAATACCAACATTTTCATTGATTTTGAACCCACCTACTATAGGATCCCAGATTGCCAAGGACTTCAAGAGGGTTGGCTTGCAGTTCTCAAACACACATCCAAGGTTCATATCCTCACAAGCCGTGTAAGAATGTTGTATTCAAAAGCATAGAACGAAACCTAGAGTGTTATCATGAGCCCTACTCAAATGGGTACACAGAGGTAACATGTTTCAACTAAACACTCATATCTAAGCTATCTAAGCTCACAATTGATGGTCCTCCTTCACACCCATCTTTAAGGGACGCTTTGGCTCCTAAAGATTGTGGCGAAATATTTGAGACCACCAAGCAATAAACTAAGGTTAAACAAACTAGTGTTAATCGACTGTAGATTAGATTGTGAACAAAGTCTCCTTACCATCATTTACATATAGTTCATGTTTCTGACAACACCAAACTCAACTAAAATATCAAATAAATGCAATTAACGATTTAACAATGTACTTTCAAAGGTGCCAAATTGTAGAAATAAAAGGAATAGGGTGGATGAACATTAAAAACTAAGAAAATAGGTTTATAACAAATAACTTATTTAAATTTAACAATTAGAACATCTATTTAATAAATTTTAGATTTAAACTTAACAACTATCAATTTTTTAATATGCTTGACGACTACTTTTAATAAAATAACAATTATGTTACCCAAAATAAAATAGTACAATTATTCATTTAAAAAAGATTGATGGGATAAAAAACATGCCATAGAAAGATAGCACTAAACCCACGGCTTAAGAACAGCTTCCAAAAGTATCAAGGAAACTTAAGATTTTGTGTACCCACGACGACGACAAAATCTTCCGAATAAAAATTATAACCTAACAGATGTATAGCCTACCGACGAGATAATTTTGATAATCATACGTGGCGCCTCCGTGTCAATGTGAACCCCCAAACATAGGGTGAAATTACATAAAAATTAACCCACAAACAAGGGAAATGTGGAGTGAAATTGGATGAAGGTGATCGTGGTCACGTGAAACTAGAAAGCATCCGTGTCGGCATAGCATTAGCCACTGTAAGTTTTCGACATATTCCGAGGTTTTTATTAGAAAAAGCGCTCGCGGATCCATTTTCGAAACATGGAGCATTAAATGCTACATTTTCCTTGGGCATTACGCTGCTTGTCTCCATCATCCATGTACTAAGTACCCCCATTGTCATTTTACAGTCCCTCAACATCCCTGTCATACATTCTCCAATGTCCATCCAAGCTGTAAAAGCCCAGGTCTGTTTGCTTTTCTACCCCGTTTTTTTTTTCTCTGCACCAAATTTATGTATATATAGAGGGGGATTACACAGCAAAATTGACACAGATACATACAGAGAATATATATCTTCCATGTTTTCCATACAAAATGTGATCAAAGTGATAGAACACGCAGTTTTTTTGGTCAAGGATCAAAAGCCCATTCCATTTTATATACAATTTGTGGATCAATACATAGAGTTTATATTTTAAATACCCTTTTACACAAGATCATCCAGTCTCAAATCTCAGCTCCCCAAAATTGATTTTAATCTCCCCCAAACCATGACAGACGATATTCTCTTATATCAGTCCGTCATTCATTCTGCTTCCAAACATTATATTAGTCCAGTTGTTTATAATTTTGTCCGAGTTGTGACAGACATTGTCATGGGTTGAACAATAATTAGACTTCTAAGGAGATGCAGGCTTGATGGGGCCTCCATTATGGTGCAGGGGATCAGGACCTGTTGGAACCTGCCTTGCAGATTCTCCTGACATGAGCGGTGGAGCATTCACCTTCTCCGGACGCACTTGCTGCTGGGAATTTCCCACTCTCTTCCCCTGAAGCTCCTGCACATCAATATCTGTCAATATTGATCCTATTTTTGACACCCATTTTTGAAAATTTATCAAGACTAATCCCAATCCTATTAAAAAGATTTTCCTTTTAACCACAGGCCATACAGCAATTCCTATCCTTATCTACATTCATGGAGAAAAATATCCAGCCCATCCCAGTTTTAATACACAACAATGAGGTTCCAAAATAGGCCTGATACTCCTACATTTATGAAATTTTATTAAAATTAATCCCAATTCTTATACACAGGTTTTCACTCATCTAAATCCACATTTCACAATGATTAAAATTGATCAACACTGGTAATGTAACAATCCAAATCCTACCACACACTACATCTTATCAAGGCTAATCCCAGTCACAGTCCACAGTTTTTCACCTGCATGAAAACTAATTCAATAATCCTCAGACACCCATTCCAGGACTAATTCCCCACCCCAATACACAGTTTTTCACCTCAATCATAACTGTGACAATAATCACAATACCCATTAGTGAAAACTTGTCCTATTTCCAATTCACAAATTTGTTTAAGCCTTAATCACAACTAATACAGTATGTACTACTCATACCTTCCTCTCTGAAGGAAGTATCTCCAACCTCTGAGCCTTGCCCTTGTTTATATTAACATTACGCTGCATCTCTGCACAGTCAATTGAAACAAGTAATTAAGCTCCAATCTCAAGCACAATAAGCTTCAACAATCCCACAGTAAAACTCCATCTTTAACCCTAATAAGCTCCAACAATGTAAAATGCTTAACATGGTAGAAATGAGTTATAATCATGCACAATCCATTGTAAAGCTCAAACAATATAGACTTCCGTTAAACACTGTGCAATGCAGCGTACAGTTCTGTCTGCACCAACCATGGTAAAACTCCAACTATGTAAAATATTTTTGCATGGTACACATCAATCAAACTGTGCACAATCCATAGATACTAAAACTGAAGCTCCAAACACAGTAAAACTCCAACAATGTCAAATACTCTTGCACAGTACAAATAAGTTTAACTCTGCACAAACTCATTATGAACTAAATACTTAGCACAGTCAGAAATAAATTAATGTCAAGTTCCAACTTCAATCATAATGCAAATGCATTTAACTCTACGCAACCCATGGAAAAAAAACGAAAAAAAAGCAAATTCAAGCTCTATAGAAAACAATTTACCCGCTACCATAAACGTGGGCCTTAAGCCTTGCATTAAAGTGGGCAGCAGCAGAATAACAGCCACCAAAATGCACTGCACATTCACCACTCCCGCCATGACAAAAAAAACAGCCTGTAGATGTGTATATGTCACTATCAGAGGACTGTATAGATCGCGGTCAGAGACTGTATATATATCGCAGGCCCTAGAAGTTCAGAAGCTAGCAATGAAGTGGGGAGGGCGATCGTGAGTATATATACACACAAAATCCGGTTGGCAACGACATCGTTAAAAAGAGACAAAACGGTATGGTAGTAAAAAATTGAAGTGAAGTGGATGATTGTGAGGAATAATAATAATAATTTAAGTACCTACAGAGAGGCGATCGTGAGCAAAGCAAGGCGGCGGTGAGAAAAAAACAAGGCAAGTAATGGTGGAGGACCTGCAGCAGGGGGCTTGTGAGAAGGTTTACACGCGCATAAGCGTTAGCCAGTCGATCACATGATGTTCGCACACATGACTAGCCGCCACGCCTCCTGGTGAAATCGATTGACTTGCAAACTCTGCATTATTCTGTACCGTTTGGATTGAGGTGAACTGTGTGAAAGATTCCATCCATCTTGTGTGAGATCAGGCGGAGGCTCGAGCCTGGAGAAACCTTATTCTCTTCAATCATTGTGCCATTGAAAGTTGAAACCAATAATCAGCTCTCATTTCAACCTTAAACAGGGCGGTGAATCGCATAATAATGGCGACTGCAAATCATCATCATCTTCAAGATTCAACACGGCAGAGCGCAGTCGTCCTGTGAACGCGCAATTTTCTTATTTGGGTAGACGTCGTCGGCATTGCGTCCGCACCCCGCTTCTTTCCAAATTCGGGTAAATCGTCCCGTCAAAATTCACCTCACCGTATTAGGTATCTCGCACACATATACATTAGGTATCTCGCACAGATACATTAGGTGTATACATCATTTGAGCTTAAACCAAGTTAGGCTACGGAATATCCATGGAATCTTTTCATAAGGCTACTTGATCATTGGCCAATTGAGCCTCGCATATTAAATGCAAACATACCTACATAGGATAAGGAGTGTCTCTAAAGACGGTGGAAAGGGAATATGCAATTACAAAGGAATGTCCTAACTTAGATTTTGGTTCAGATCTTGTGGGACCTAGATGTATGATTGGGGACATTTAACCTTTTTAGCAATTGTTTAATAAGGTTTAGCTCGCTCTGAAGGAGGGTGGGAAGGATGTTTCTCATGGAGAGAAGAGTGTAAACAACTCTTTACCTAGGTGAAAGAAGTTCACTTGGGATGTTGTTTTATGGAGAGAAGATTATAAACAACTCATATATTATGTTATCAATTCTAATTGAAAGAAAATGGATGATGGTAGCATTATATGCATATGTATGTAGTTGATAAGCCTTCTGACCAACATAATTGAGTTGTAAGTTAACAATTATCTATCTAAATTAAATAATAATAAAATTGTCGATTATTTATCTGAGTACCTCACCAAAAAAAGTTACAATTTGTATTTGTTCTTTGTAAATGGTCCCATTTTTTTTCGTAGAATATGGAACGATTATTTTAAGAGGAGTGTTGAATGTTTGTATCAAATAGTAAACAAATTATTCCTAAGAAGTAAAACAATTGTTTCAGAACCGGGGTTGGGAGTTTAGAGTGCTTCTTAAGGGTTTATAAAAAGCTTTTACTTAGCTACAACCCACTAAGAAATTTTCAAGTGTCCACCATCCATGACATCATTTCCTAACCCAACAATTTTACTAAAAGGATAAATACATTGATACTTTGACATCAAATTTTATCGTCAGAATTGTTTTAATTTTTCTTTAGAAAAGTTTATCGAAAAAATCTAATAACTTTATGGTGGAGTTTGAAGCCCCTATTTTATTCTGAAAAGATTTTTTCGAGCCCAACTCAATGATACATCTAAATTAATAACATTTATCACGAATCAACAAGAAATTGACAAAAAAATATAATGGACTTATTAATCAAAATGTATTTAAGATATCTAATTGAAAATAAAATCTAAGAAAAGGGATCCTAGATATTGAACGCTTATGACTATTTCCTTACAAACTTTATATTTTACTCGTAAGAATTTCAAGCATTCATCTTTCATGAAACCCAAACTTTTTCTTCCAAGGATATACATAAACTTAATTACTTGTGACCAAGGTTTAAATTTGATGTCCGCCTTATACAAGTCTAACAATTTTTAGGTGACAATAATTTTATAATATTGCCCTTCAAAAATACATAACAATGTCATTTATTCCTTGCTATATAATATATAAAAGGACTATTATGTATTTATTTAACTATAATTAATATGTGTTGATATAATTTATTATATAATTCTATATACAAATTTGATGGTCATATTTTAAATATGCATATCACACGTGACAATTATTTCTAAAAATTCCAAATATTTTATGATTAAAAACATTTTTTAAAAAATGAAAGAAAAAACCAACAACATCATTAAACCATCAAATTTAACCCCCACTTGGAACTAACTCCATGTCATTTTAAAAATAGATTTCTTATTATTTCGAAACCTACCTCTTTTTCAAAAAAATAACCAATAACTTAACTTAACCTTGATTTTTGATTGACATTAATTAAAGAAAAAAAACATTGATATATATCATTTTTTTAATCCAACCTTACTTTTTAATAATATTCCTCATAATTTGTTTAAAAACGAGACTTTATCATCGTTAATTACCAATTAAATTAAATATCCAATTTGAAACTAATGCGGAGCTTAGCAATTCGTCCATGGTTTAATAAAAAGAAGATCATGATATATAGGGTGTTGTCGTGTGATTCCGAAAAATTCCTAGCCTAAACATCATCATAATGACGCGATGGGGAATACGCATTGTGAAAAGTTTCAATGCAAAAGAGCATGACTAAGATAAACCTGTGGACACGAGCGAAGCTGGAGAGAGCTTGTAGGTGGGCTAGTGCTAAAGATTTTGCCAAATAAAATGATAGGTAAGTATAAGATCAAATAAAAGAATATAATGATAAAGCATTGGGAATACGCGTAATGTAAGAGCGTGCAGAGGCATACACGAGCCAAGAGCTTCCCCGTTAATTTGATGTGATGGGAACGGTGTTAAGTTTGTGTGATGAAAGAGGTGTGGAGTCCGGAGTCTCTTCAACTAGGTATATCAAAGCACATGTTTACACTATTCTAATTAGCTAATTCGGTAGTGTAATGTGAACATTTAAAAGGGAGTGGTGGAGGAATAAAGTACGGAGGGAGAGGAGAGAAGGGAAAGTAAGCATAGTGGTAGCTACGTGAAATTGTAATGGTTTAAACAACTTTGTTTGATTAATGGTGGTGATTTGTGCATAAAGCTTGGAGATGGAAAAACACTAACATACAAAAGACACAAATGAATAGCTTGAAAAGTGAGAGCAAAAAATGGATTAGAAAATTTGGATCAAGTTTAGTTGACACTAACAAAAAGTGTATTATAAAAGATGTCATTTGATCTCGATACAAACAACAAAATCCCTTGAATTACAAATTTACAAGGGGGAGCAAAACATATGTAGTGTGGACGCATGGTAGGAGAATTGTTTTATACAAAGAAAGGTCAAATAAAATCTCACAACAAACATGAGTACTAATTGCAAGGCATGGAGTATGCAACCTATCGCCCTAAGGTTAGGTAGAAGAAGGGAAAGATGGAAGGGATATATCTTTCTTGGAATGATGTTAGGGAAATGAATTGTTGAGAACTGTAATGTGGTGTTACTTAGGAGGGAGGAAGGGGAGGACATTTTTTTAAAAAGAGGCAACATTTGTCGATCCAATAGTATTGTCATCGGTCAAAATGTCTCTATAGTATGGATCATGGGTAATTTTAAATCATAGAGCGTCCCAGACACAATGACTTATCTAACATTGAATTCATACTTTGTTTTTTGGTGCCCCATCCTTTGTATAAGTACAATCTCCAAATCTCCAAGATGGTGTGGAAGGTATTTGGCTATGGAGGAAACACTATGTCGGAAGTTGATGGTGTGGTTCATGTATTTTGTATTGCCCCCTACATTCTTAACTTGTAAAATTGGATTTACTCATGCGGTTAGCATTTCTTCCACTTAGGTCAAGAATTTTAGAATGTTTAGTTGATATATTGGGTCCATATTATTCCACAAGGAGAAGCGATGCTCATTTTTTTCCAAATTTGCATCTATTGAAATTATGCAAGACTTCAATAAATAGATTAAGTGTGAATCTTGGACAATAGATCTATCCTTTTTTGAAACATTGCATTGAGATTTTGAAGAGGATGGAAAGGTTGGGTATGCTAAATTTGCACGTGGAGGGTAAGGGGTATTATTTTCAGCATGAAGGTGTGGGGTTGTGGCGAAGAGGAAGGGGAATACCATGAAAATGACAATGCAAATTCTGTGTACGTGGACTATGGGTGAGATTTCAGGTTGGGAAAATAATTTCTTCCACTTAGGTCAAGAATTTTAGAACGTTTGGTTGATATCTTGGGTCCATATTATTCCACAAGGAGAAGCGATGCTCATTTTTTCCAAATTTGCATCTATTGAAACTATGCGTAGTGCCCACTTTCCTTGGACACTATTCAGATACTGATCCTGACACTATTGGTCACATTTTGGATATTATAATGTTTTGATGTAGTATGATGTATCAGGGACTATTATGGACATTATTATGTTTTGATTAGTATGATGGTTAGATGTTAAATCCTGGATTAATATTGATCTGGATTCAGATATTTTACTTGATGATCATTGAGACATCAGTATTATTATGTGGATGATGACATACTGGTTGACATGGACAGGTTATTGCTTTTGATTGTAGACATGTGACATTGATATTATGAATAGCTATAGTATAGAGATCTATTGGATGGTGATATAGTTGTAGTTGAATTTAAATGATAAATGTTAAATTCTTGATAATGTTGTGATTTGGATTTAATAATTGTATGTTGCTTATATCATTTGGATGTTCTGATATGGCCAGGAGTCTGAAGGGGTATATTGCATTTTGCAAGTTAAAAATCACAACAATGTCGGGGGACTGGAGACTAACCATATTGGAATTCAGTGTGAAATCAACAAGGTCACCATGGCAACTGTGTTTGAGTTGTATGTTGTGTTTTGTTAGGATCTTCCATGGGGGGGTTTCCATTATTGTCGCCATGGGGTATATGTGTGCTTTATTTGTTGTGTCCCTTTTTAAAATTATTGTTGTATGTATTTTATTTGTAATGTGCTCTTTATTTTAATTATTTTAATGTGATAGTATAATGTGAGAGTCTTATTGTTAAATTTCAATTATATTCATTTTGATGTGGAATATAAATTAAATGTTATTGTCTTGGTTGAAAATGAAAATTGACTTATATATATTATAACCATGTGGTAAATAAATAAATATTTATAAAAGATTGTAATAAATAAATGTCATAAATATTAATGCATGTGTAAGAGGATGTAAGAGTTGTGTAAGTGAAATGATAGACTGTGTAAGGCATATTTTGGAGTGTAGAACACTCCATCCTCTTTGAAACTCGGATTTGGCCTTGGAAGCCTAAATTGGATGCTTGTGGGACAAGTTAAACTTGTCCCACACCTCTCAAAAACCTCCACCAATCATGTTTATTAATTTGGAGTCAAAATCAACTTATTTTATTGCATTTTGACTTGATTTATTGTAAGATTTGTTTACACTTGTCTTACAAATTTTAAATGCATTCTTTTTTTAGGATGGGCAAAAATGAAGTGTGTAAGTGGTTTGTCATTCACATTTATTGGAATTTAATTTCCTTGATGTTGATTGCATTTTGGGATGAGAAAAAAATGATGTGGCATCCCACTTGGAATCCACATCATCCTCTTCCACCCTCTCCTTTAAAATTGGAATTCCTCCTCATTTTGAGGTTGTTGAAAATTGGAGATTTCACTCTTGGGTCAAATTTTCTTGCATTTTTTGGAGCTTGCTTGGTGAAAGAAGTGGAATTTCTTGTGCATGCATTCCTCTTGCTGATTGGGACTAGTTTTTGTGCAACAAAGAACCTGTTGTTTTGGAAACAAGTCTCCATTATGGAGAGGTAGGCTCCCACTCTTTTAAAATTGTTGTATTTTCAGCATGAATTTGAATGTGTTGTGTTTGTAAATTTTTGAGGGATGGGTAGAAGACTTCAATAAATAGATTAAGTCTTGAATCTTGGACAATAGATCTATCGGTTTGCTTTTGGTTTTTTGAAACATGCATTGAGCTTTTGAAGAGGATGTGAAAAGGTTGAAGGGTATGCGTTCCATTCCAAATTTACATTGGACGTGGAGGGTAAGGGGTAGCTTGGAGAAAACAGTTTTCACCCTTTTTATAATTTTAAAGCATTGAAGGTGTGGGGTTTGGCATACTTAAGAGGAAAGGGAATACCATGAAAATGACAGTTGAAATACAAATTCATTGATCCCGTACAATGAATGGATCTGTTGAAAAGGAATATGGGTGAGATTTTGGAAGGTTGGGAAAATCAGAGATGTATTTTAATTAGAAAGAATGTGGTGGAAGTATATGAGTGCATAGCATAGGAGGATGCTTGCAAGGATGCACCCATAATAGTCTTTCTCTAAACTTGAAATGTGAAACAAGTTGTTCCATGTCTGTTTGAAGAGTGCAATCTTTGGTGGCAGATCAATTTCTTAAAATACATTTGTGACTCCGAGATGACGATGGGTTCAAAAAGGGAGGAAGAAATGTGTAGGGATGTGAAGTTTTGTGGCCTCCATATTGTCTTCTTGTTGAATGTTGTTCTTTTGGAAAAACAACTACAAAGTGTTTGACGTAGAAGCCAGGCGAAGTAAATGAAGGAAAATTTTCTCAATTTTCTCCCTAAGGGACCTCCAAGGGAAAATTTTCCCCTAAAACTCCACCCGGCCATGACTTGAGTTTTACAAGGAGTTAGGAGGACTTCTTTATATGGTTGGAAAGGTGAGAAAATTTCCTATCCAAAGACCCTATAAGTAAGTGGGGGTAGTTAGAAGATGGGGGGTGCAATTGTTCATTGAACCTATTTTTTTATGGGCATGGATACTGACATCAATAAATAGATTAAGTGTGAATCTTTGCACTTCATTAATTTGGGACCTATTCTAAGCATATAGTTCTCACCTTTAGGCTCATTTTTCAGGAGTCAACATCTGGGAGAAGGCAATGCCCTATAAAGAATGACATATGGGCATATAAATAGCACTTCATTAATTTGAAAGCATATAGGGCTCATTTTTAATAAACAAGGCAAGTTGACATGTTAATAGACACAATAAGTTTTTAATAGACATGCGTACATAGAAATAAATAAAATCAAGAGAACACATATATTCATTTCCTTTTTAGTGATAATGGCTATTGTTACAGTTTACTTTAGGAAAATACTAGGCCATGTATTCCTATGTTCACATGTTTCTACTCCCTCTACATCTCCTCTTCAGTATATGTCCACTACATGGCATCTAGTTGAACCTCAAGACATTGTTTCCCAAACCTCTCATGTTTGAGCATAATACTAGGCCACGTGAAATTCTTATTCAACTCCTTAATCACCCTACCACCTACTCATTACTTTTCTCCTTTTCGGTTAACAAAATATCAAGGTCGTTCATACTGCAAATTATCATCGAATCAATGGACATAATGACAATGATTGCCATAGTTTGCATTGTATAATCCAAAGAATCCAACGCCAGGGTATTATTTCATTTAATGCACACCATCTTATCGAAAAGGTTACATCCACATGGGTTCCTAAGGCTACTCCTTCTTTTGTTAGTCATGATCCACCTAAGCAATCACCTACGGTATCCTCAAGTCAAAAAAGTTAACCACATGTTAGCATTAGTTCACCACCTCCTCCTACTCATTCATCTCCATCATTACCAAATCAAAACAAGACCTCACTTCTCACTATTTTATGTGAATCATGTCCTCTTACTAAATCGTCTATTGCATTACCAAGTCAAAATAAGCAACCTTCCCCATCACCAAGTCATACGCAACAAGCACCACCTAAATTTAATCTTGTAATTCCAAAATATGCTATAGATCCTACATACATTGACGATTGGGACCCAAATGATGCTTACTTTGATGATGAACCATGCGATGGTCACAATCCTCTCTCATATCCCATCACTTTTGTTAAGGAAAATACTCCATACACTAATCCACATAGTTTATTTTAATTACATATATACTTGGGAGGGGGGGCATATTAATCACACATACCCCCATCTTGCTTAGTCATGTATCACACTCTTAGCATAGGCATACACATCCTATAATCTAGCGTCATTATTACCTGATGACACACTCTTGTGCTTTAATTCACACTTGACTATTGAGGGATTACTACTACACTGAACGCCACACACTGCACTTTAGGTCTTACACAATACATCATATCACATATCACACATCATAAACAATACATTATACATTCAACTTACAAAATTTCTACATTTGCACATCCACACGTTACATATCATACTAGTCTTCATCACCTAGGAGTCTAACATTACATCAATAGTCTATACACACATACTCTACAAATTACATCCTACACATATTTCATTGAAGTCTACATATACCACATTTACATATTACGTTCATCACATGGTCATCATTTATCCTTTTACATACCACATTATTTGCCACATGTTTCACTCATTACCCGATGATGCACTTTATTTTCATCAGTCCATACTTGAATTGCTGAGGGTTTACAAATCAAATGGACCTTACACTCATCAAGTGCTTACCATTCCACGCATCATCATGCGACATTATTAGGCTAGTGACATATGCTTTAGGCTAGATTGTCACCTATTATATCACCTTGTAGTGGTATACACCTTAGATTAGATCACCACTCCCATTTACCATTTTGTTGTGATATACGCCAAGGGATAAATCATCACTCATCCACTCATCTTTTAATGACATACGCTTTAGGATAAATTTTCACCTAATTTATCATCTTGTAGTGGTATGCACCTTAGGTTAGATCACCGCTCCTTGTAATTATGTAGTGATATACACTTAGGGATAAATCATCACTCATCTACTCATATTTTAGTGACATACGATTTAGGTTAAATTGTTACATATTCTATCATCTTGTAGTGGTATACACAGTAGGTTACATCACTACTCATTACCATTTCCTCTTGTAGAGACATATGCCATAGGCTACACCGTCACCCCTACTATTCATCTTGTAGTGATATATGATTTAGGCTAAATCATCACTCCACATTGCATTTTTGATGTGGTATATGCTTAGACTATATGGTACACACACATTTCTTCTATATGTCACACATCATCACCACTACATATATACACATTTCATCACAACACACTAGATAAACAACACACACTACTTGATTGTTTCTTGATGACACACTCTTGTTTATGATTCATTCTTGATTGTTGAGGGGGAAAAGAAATGAACCTCATTGCATACACTTCCATCCACTTGGGGGGTCACATGACTCTCATCACCCCGTTTTTTTTCATTCCATTCCCTCCATCTACAACATACTACACATATTATGGTTGCTTATATTCTTGTTTACTTGTTCTTGTTCATGGTCACTTTATTACACATGCTAGTTTGATTACCTGTATGTCATTTATCTATATCATACACACATTCGCATTCACACCTTTTTATAGTTGTGATCATAGATACATGTCTCCTATATGCAACATGGATGTTCACTTTCTACCCTTACTATACTAATCGTTGGGGGCATCCACATTTGTCTCTTCCAGCATTTATTATATAGGGATATCGGTTTCTATACTTGTTTGTTTACATTGTCTGTTATTGTCTACTCTTGTTTGCTATTGTATGTAGTCCTTAACCTATGTTTTCTATGCAAACTTGTCTATTGTTTGCAGCCATGATGGCCTTGCATGTCTTACGACATCATGATTGATGTCCCATTTTTGTAACCCGCTTTGTGTGGCGTACTTGTCTTCTTACGTGTTTACTACATTTCTTGGTAGCTTATACATTGTTTTCTGAATACATACATGTTTACACTTGTCTTTGATTGGCCTTATTGTATGTGCATGCCTTGGTTTTTACCAAACACTTCCCATAGTTACAGCGTACATGCAGTTGACCCTCTTTTAGGGCCACATGTCTCTTATCATCGACGGTGCATGCGCCCCCAAAGAGGGGGAACATCATTTAGGGTTTCTACTAACTCAACATATTTACACTAGTTTAGTTCAGTGCACTTACATACAACAAGTGAGTTCAGACCAGTCTATAAACCCCATACACAGTGGCTTTTTACAGGACATGGTGTCCTTAACATTCTGGGAAGCAATTACAGGCTTGGAGGTTACAGTGGGTGTGCTTCCCTACACTACTTTGGCCATTGGTGTCAGATCACCTAAAAAACAAGGATAGTACAAAGTTCTCTTCACACACATTTCAGCAGAAGCGGTTAGAGCTTGGAGGACATAGAGCAATTTCCTCCCTACACTTCTTCAGCTAGGGTCGCCTTAGATAGCCCAAAAAACTCACAATACAAGATATCCTTCTACACTCTTCCTTGACATGGATTAGGTGCACATGTTCCATTTACACTTTCCATTTACACTTTTTCATTTCCATTTAC
The DNA here is from genome assembly GCA_019776745.2 of Taxus chinensis. Taxonomy (NCBI): domain Eukaryota; kingdom Viridiplantae; phylum Streptophyta; class Pinopsida; order Cupressales; family Taxaceae; genus Taxus; species Taxus chinensis. The sequence continues at coordinate 884,788,369 of CM034149.1, forward strand.
ATTTATATCTCTAAGGTAAAATATTTTCACAATGAGATAGATGATCTTATATTCATAGTATTCAGACCAAATACAATGGCTATTATATAGCCATAAAGATATAAAACCACCCTCCTATAAAATAGGAAATCATACAACCAAATATCTCATTAATAACATTACGGGTACAACACGCCTATAGTAATATATTGTTGTTGCAACAATATATGATAACAATATAACTGAAATATTTACCTACATGTAAATATTATTACCCATGTCAACATTAATTTTCCTAGCATTCCCCCCTTAATGTTTACATGGTAGCAAAAGAAATTTCACACTTCCTCTGCAGCCTACCCGCCTATGATTGCTCATGATCTTGGTACAACACTCGAACTGAAGGTAGAAGAAGGAACACATCAAATTCTTATCAACCATGCACTGTCGAGAACACATCTAATTGATGAGGATGGGAACATGCTCAGGAATCATTTATTTATCAACCAGTCACTCTAGGGAACACATCTAACCTAGCAAGTGTGGGAACACATCTAAACAACCTTCAATGGTTTTCCTGAGGCTAACCAAAAACCTAGGTATGAACAGGAACACATCTGACTGTTCAACCTCTTCAAGACTCATGATGTTGTATTTCATTGTGTTATATTTTCTTCACTATGCTATTACATAGGGGGCTGCATTAGGAATAGCCACATCTACTAGTGAATAGGAAAGAACCTTTGTTCTTATTTCTCACACCACACTGAAAATCACACCAAACTGAAATGTTGAAATCAAACATACTACATGCTAAAATAATGCACACCACTCACACACATGCCACCAAATCAGTGAAGCGGCCCCATCATTGGTGACTGACGAGAGGTCATTGCTTGACCTCCATCCTCAGTTGCCTTTGTCCTCCATTGAATAATGTTGTTAACTCAGCTAGATAAGTCCATGATGCTCAACTGTTTCCAAGTTGTTTATTATATAGTATCCCTACCGTAATTTAAACAACTTATTTTTCAGACATCAGGTAACACCGAAAATGCATCCACAAGGCAAAAAAAAAATTATTTTTTCAAATATTTTTTTACTATAATGACAAATGATGATTTTATGACATTTTACACTATTTGACAATATGAGGACTGGACTAGATATTTAAAAAGTAATAAAATGAGATTATTTTTTAAATGAAAAATGACTTTGACAATGACAATACCATAAAAAAATATATTTCGAATCTTTTACATGACCTTGATTCTTTAAATGAAACTAAACCAATTTACGACTATTACAAAGACTTGAAGTTTAACTAAACACTAAACTCAAATAAATAAATGAACCACGAATTAAAATCTCTAAAATTTCTACGACAACTATGAAGAGACAATAAATTTAGTGACATTTTCAGACTTTGGCCAACATACATTTTCCTCAATTAAAAGGAGGACACAAATGACATATTATATACCCCGTATTATATCCTATGGCTATTTAGACCTAGGACACATTAATCTATAGACGCTGATTAAATCATAAAATATAAACTAACATACTCTCCAATAAAATAACACTGTTACATAAAAAAAATTAAATGGACTAAAATTTAATCGTACCCAGATTTATGGCCTTAATCTATCAATGGTAGTTGTTGGCAATGTATGTTGAAGATAGAAGGAGATACGTGTCCAATCAAAATGAAGGTAGCTGCATGCATAACAAGACATCTGCAACTATTTGTATGGATTTTTAATATAACTGTCTCAACCTATGCAACATGGCATGAATGGCGTCGAATTTGAGGTGAGGAACTCAAGATCTATTATTCAAATCCAGTGACCGCTTAGCGAAGAATTCCTTTCTCCAATTCTTTGTGGACACACCTTTGAGAAATGCGAGGAAGCTCATAGATTAGACAGCAAGTGGTAATTTGGAAGCCGAATGCTAAGCCAGAAAGAGTGCTTTCAGATGAGTTAGACCAAACAATATCCAAAAATTCAATATTAGAGTAGAATAACGCCATGACTATCCAATATTGGTGCAAATTGAACTAATGAAGTCGAGGTGCTACGTTGGAGGATGCAATGTTTTTTGGTTCTCTTCAAATTCAAATGTAAATCTTTTATGTAGATGCCTTGTCAATCTATGGTCAAAAAATGCTTTTGCCGAACTTGATGAGAATGCGATGCAGTGCAATACAGAGTAGAAGACTCATATCAATGTTTGATAGAGAGGATGTCAATCAGATCATGGCATAGTGGTAGTTTGAGAAAATTATGCAAAATAAGACGCACACGCTATGATCTAACTAGTTGATACACAACATAATTTTGATGATTTGAGATCCAAGCTCGTGCACTACTGATGTCAATCCAAAATCCTTTCAAGCGGCCAAGTCAAAACTGTTTATCAAAATATAATACAATGTAAAATCATATTTCACTACAATTAAACTGGAAACTGAGGAGTCATTGAATGTAAACCACAAATGGTGATGATTAGTTGTAAAAATATCTAATATCTCTGCACAAATTGCTAAACTCTTGCAATTATTATTGTCAAAAACTATCAGAAAACTAAACGAATTCTCACAAATACAATAACATCATTCAGGGGAAATAAATAGTGGTTGTATTTCCCCTTGGTGAATGATTACAAGCTCAATTCATCCATCTTATAACTAGATATGGCTGCTCTGGTACCAAATGAAAGGTACGATTTTTGCACAAATAGATAGATGATATTCTATTCACAGTATTCAGACCAAATACAATGGCTATTATATAGTTATAGAGATATTAAACCACTATCCTACAAAATAGGAAATCATACAACCAAATATCATGTTAATAGCATTAAGGGTACAACACACCTATAATAATATATTTTTGTTGCAACAATATAACCAAAATATTTACCTACATGTAAATATTATTACCCTTGTCAACATTAACTTTCCTAACATCCTGGTCCCATTTTGGGGTGCCCTGATCCCTTTTCCACTTTCCCTCATTTTCTAGGGTCTTCTCTAGCCATTTTTCATCTTTATCTTTTATGAGGTCATCCTTTTCGAGGTTAATTATGAAATTATACTAAGAGAACCCTATAAATATAAAGTTATGAGACCATAATGAGGGACCTAGCAATCATTATCTACTATCACTCCATCTATAGTGGCATCCATCTATTGCATTGACATCCACATAGCTCTATAAACATCAAGGAAAAAGCTAGGACATCTGCATCACACTTCATAGGGGGAGGGATTCTATTACATGTGCACATTCTATTACATTTTCTACACATATTTATTGCTCGCTACTTCACAAAGTGTGACTGGCACAAAAGCAACCTAGGGCATGTTCATACACACTTACACATAGAACTACATTGGGTCTGAGATGTAGTGTAGCACTCAGTAAGTAAGTCCACCATTGTGGCAACTGAGGCTAGTCTGAACTCTTAATATTTTTAGGGTTTAATGTTTGTTTTGGGGTCTTGCAGGTCATTCACTCATTTTGGAATATTTAGAGCATTCAGTGAAGTACACTAAATCTATAGTGACAGTAAGATAGAATTACAGAGTACCTTGTGACACAGCAAAAACCAGTTCTGGCCTTTTTCTCTGGCCCAAGTTGTCCAGAATTCATACTAGAGTGCTCGTGGGAGCCCCAATCCATCCCTAGGCACCCTAGTTTGCATAGATCCTCAAAATCCAAGCTTTTTAAGGTTCCAACATAGATGTTCATGCTTCTAGAATTTCCAGTCAGACCTACGACACTTTGTAACCATCTCTAGATATCAGCTGAGTTCATTCCTCTTTCTTTCCTTGCATATTAGGGTTTGATTTCCTTGGTTTATTTTAATTAATTGATTTACATATTGTTAGTGCATCTATTTACAATGTTAAATATTTCCTCCTAGATTAGATTAACTACCATCTCCTAGCATTAGTCTAGAGTTTATTTTTAGTTAATCACTCACCATGGGAACACTTTTGTGTCCCGATTTTCCCAATTATCTCCTCTTCCCCTAAGAGGGACAAGAAAATGTTCCCATGATCAGTTGAATCTCCTCGATCTCCATACAACCTCCTACCTCTACAAGTGTGTTTCCTAGCCCCCTCATCTCATCCACATTTCCTCCCATGTTGTCACTAGTCACAATCCTTCTCCAAGGTTCACTTTGGATTCCCCATTGTCCCGATTTTCCTATTTTAACCAACTTTTAACCACACACAAACTCTGTTTCACCCCAAATTTATACCATGGTTAGCATGGAGATTTAAAAGCTTATGAGAACATTATTTCAAATCATTTATTTTGCATATGTCACCATTTATTCTCTATAGATGCTAAAACACTCTCAAAAACCTATTTTTTACTAGATATGATGCCAAAATTTCCTCAGACAACAATATCCACTAAAAACAAGATTTTCTCATATCTTTTAAACTGAGAGTCTGATCACTATGAAACTTTGCCAAAATATTTCTCTCCAAAATGAATTTGGGAAGATTTCATATGCAAATCCATTGATGCCCTAGATTTTTTTCTGCAAAAAAATAAAATCCTAAACCCTAAAACCTACCTTTTTAATTTTTAAGAGATTAAACAGACAGAAAATGATGAAATTTGAAGTAAAAAATCCCAGTGCAAAACATAACATTTTGATGGTGAGTTCATTACAATCAAACAAAAATAAGTCCACTTTCTACAAATAGAAGGTTCTCTAAATAGTAGGTTACTAAAAATAGTAATTTTACCAAAGTGAAAAACATTTAACATTATAAATATCCTAAAATTTTGAGAAACATCAAAAGGGGGTTATTTAGGAAACTTTCTAAAAATAGTAGTGTTTGGAAAAATGAGTATCTAAAAATAGATTTTTTTTACAAATAGAAATTTCTAATCATTGGAAATAACCTAAGTGAATTAGGAACTTCTAAGGTCAATAATTATGTAAATATTCTAAAAATAACAATTTCCAACCCTACCTGCTAAAAATAGAAAGTTCAAATTTTAGTGTAGAAAGTTCCATATTCCTGTGCATAAAATTTGTGGTAGCTATGTTTTCACTCATCTTGGTGATTTTTGGAAGGATGAAGTTCAAATACTTCAAGTATTGAGCTTATTTCAACCCTAGTTACTGATTATCTGGGTGTGGGATATAGTGATGTCACTCATATGGATCTTCAAGACCTTAAAAATAGGATGCTCGGAGGACCAAGAGAGCTTGTGGAAAGAAAAACTCTTTACAAGTGATTTTTTGTACAAATGAGGCCATCCTTTATCCATTCAAAGTAAAAAATTAGATTATAGCTTGTACACAAAACTATGAACCTAATTCTAGGATAGTGTGGGAAGATGAAACTCCATTCTTATAATGCTTACTTCTAAGGGTATATCATAATGTATGCAAATTCCAACCAACATCAATATGGTCATCATCAATAAAGAGTTTGCATCACATAAATGGGTGAAGATTGAATCATACCTCCAAGGCCTCACACTTGGGTCATGGTTAAACCAAGGTAGAAACCCTCTCTTGTGCCAAAAATATTGTCAAGAAGTGAGTTCCATGAGGGTTACTCAGATGATATCATCTTATTAAGAAGAGTGATGGGTGAAGAGACGACAAAGGTATTTTTAGGACTAGATGGCCCAATTCATCCTTTTTACCACCGAAGGAAACTAGGTAGTGGATTAGGGACAAATCATAAGTGACAATATTCACCGTTAGTTGCCTAGTTGTCTACTACCAGAAAGTTCACTATGACCTAGTATCTGGTATATTGCTCTTGCAATCACAAGACCTTTCAAAGGCCTAACTCTCACTTCAAATTATTCTCAAAAAACCAGCCTATGAAAAGTATCCTAAGCTCACGCTTAAAGAGAGTAACCATCACTTTTCTAGGGTGAATGATGCATTCACCATGTTCATTATCCAACTTCTGGAAGGCAACCCAGAGTAGAGATTATCCTCTCAAGCTACAACATTGATCAAGAAATATGGGTGTTTCTTCACTCAGTTCTTAAATTTCACCTATATTCAGGGTTTTAGGCTTCGATCTCACTCCTCACAAACTTTCCCAAGGTATCTTAGTGAAAAAATAGTAATGTTTGAGTTGTGTAATTAGCTTTCTCAAGTCCATAAACAGATGTAAGAATCATAATAAAAAGGGTGTGTCCTTCCCCATATCTCTTGGAATCTATTCATGCAAAAGTGTTGCAGATGCATCAAATATCGAAGCTTCATTTTCCTCCCTTAACCTCTATTCATATACATCTAGGTCTGATTTTGACATCTGAAATAATCCTGAAACATTCAATCTCCTTGAATTGCACCATAGTCCCCAAATTGAGGATTATTGGGTCAACTATCTGGATTAATTTGAAGTAAGGAAAAAAGATCATATGTGAATGACTATTGACCAAATGAGGAGGTTTGGTTTTGAATTGGTTCATTGAAGGAGTGGAAGATGATGGATCAGATTTGTTCAACCTAAAATATCAAGTGGTAAAATATTCACCTCTTCCACCTATCTCATGGAGCATTCAATAATCAAGTGACATCAACGAGAGAACTGCATAAGTGATTTAGAGATCTAAGGAATGGTTTATGAGAAAGAGGATTGGTTTCATATAATTTGGTAGTATTCTAACCCTCTCGAGGTAGGCATCTCACCTCTCATCCTTGAAGGCATCTAAGAGAACCGCAAGCTCGGCTCACTCAGGGGAGCCCACAAAGAGGAAAACAATGGACACTGAAGGACCTCACTACATGATACTTCACAAGAAGGACTAAATTCACTAAGGACCTCATCAAGGATCTCAAGAAAGGGGAGATTGATCCTTTCACAACCTGTCAGTTCTGCACCAATCTCCAAGTATCTCTTCCTCAGTAGTCGAGTCAACTCATCAAGTGTAGGAGGTGGTCTTTCACCATGAACTTGAAAGTGCAATCAGCCTAGTGTTGAACTTGCAACAAAAAATATCTTCCCATGGATCCAAGAATTGATTAGAAGTGAGATGAGGATAGTGCAACAAGCATCAAGACCATACTTTGAAACTATCTCAAATATCATGAAGACTAAATAAGGTAGGAAAACACAGGTAACTTCTCACTTTTTTCATTGGTGTTTCTGGTAATCAATATGTAGAAGTTTCCTTGGCCAAAATTGGTAAATCCCATTGAGGAGATGACTCAAGGTAAACTATGAAATGACAAAAATATATTTTGGGGAAGGAAATACATGAAGGGGATGCACATTTGTTCAAAGAGTTTGTTGCTCATTTTCTTTCAAGGAATGAAGAATACAAAAACAGGTAATTGAGAAGTTGGAAGAACATGTGAAAACCCTCACTTATTATGTCCAGTCATTCATGGATCCTAGTGCAATTCCATATCTCTTCCTGCCGAGGTTTTTACTCCTATCAGCAGCTTCAACCTCAAGATAATCAAGAAATATCAAGGCTACTTCAATGCAGGGAAGGGCCAATGACAGGTGGGTTGACAAAATTCTTGAAAAAGGGAAAATTTTGTTTCCTGAGATCCTTTCACTATTCAAGTTTATTTCTTTCCACCGCTGTAAAGGTAAAAATGACCAAGGATGAAATTGAGAAGGAAAAGGCTCATTGGGACCAAGTGCTTCCATTGGTGATAGAAATGGGTAATCTTGACTCTTTTGTATTGGTGGGAAGAAATGTATTCAATTTCATAACTGATAATTTGTCTCCTATTTGGTCTTGAACATTGGTTGTCCGATATGAAATGATGAATAATGCTCTTGACGAGCTTGATTCTTTTGAAGAGTTCACTTCACAAATTCTAGAAAATATAAGTAATGGAATGCATAAGCTTAGGGGCACCTCCAGTGAGTGATAATTCATCAGTGGAAGACCTTTTAAGACATTTGAGGAATTGATCAAGAAAGAAGCAGGAGATCCTTCTTGTTCAATGAGGACACCTTGGAGTCTCTCACAGAAATCAGGTGTGTAATTTCCAATACTGCTAAAGATCACCGGACTTGGTTCAATCAGTACAAAAACATCAACATTACTTTTAAAACTTGGATCAAGCCTCTGATATTTGTTCATATCCCTCAAGCAGAGAAAGTGGCACCTGCAACAACATGCTTCAACAATGAATTCAAAGGTGAAGAAATGTTCTCTAGGTATATTCCCACAAATTTCATCGGCATGTGGCTCTTCATCGATGGATGCATCATCTCCTTTGGGATGATCATATTTCCTCTTAATTTTCCCTCTTTTTTCTCTCTCATGTTATAATTCTTCATTAAGGGGGTACTTTTCACTATTTTGTCTAATTCACTTAAACCTATAGTCTAACTTTGCAATGAGTTCTTTTTAATTAATGAGAAAGGAACCCACTTTTTTATCCTAGGAATTTGAAAGGTCACAAGTGATAAGGAGAAGTGAAAATTCATGTGGGGGGTAGATGAAAAAACTCCTTTGTAAAGTTATATATTTAGGAGGACCTCCTCATTCTAAAGGGTTGTCAATTATGAGTCTCTAAGTAGATACCTATTGCACTACTAAGATACAAGCAAGAGATTGCATTCTTCTATTTTCCTCTTTGTCAATGTTTCCTATATTTCTTTGGCATGATCAACTTTGTAGACATGATAATATTACAAAACCAAGGAAGGTGTTAGTTCCTTTGACCAATGAATCAATAAAAAAATTTGTCTATGATTTTTTTAGTCTTATCATTGCTCTTGCAAAAGTTGATTTCTTCTAATTGGAGTGTAAAATTAATTCTGGTTAAAGTTACGTGAAACTCTGTATAGTTCCTATTCCATGAAATTAACCCACCTTTACTACATTCTCACTCCCACTTACCTTCCCTCTCTAAGAAAAATTCTTCCCTTGCATTAAGTGCAAGCAATTTGCCACAGGTTTAATGAAGTATCCCCAGTGTGATCCCCAGCTTCACAACCACCTAGTATTTGTGTTTTCTACATTCAATAAATGGGAGCCTCCCCACTAATAAGAGGAGGGACTTAGTCCCAGAGCATTGGTGAAAATCCACTAATTTTTCCTTGCGATAAATTATTTCACCCACAATTACATAACACATTCTATAAATTTGAGTTCAGTTTCTGATTACATCACTTCTCACATCATGGTAGGAAACTCTTCTTATGTTGATGTTTTGGGATTTGGTACTATTAATTGTCCTAGCGGTCATATAAAACAATTTCTTCATGTTCAGGATATTTCATCAAATTTGTTATCTATTTATCAAATTTTTCATTATGATGAAGGGAAACCTATTGAATTTTCTCCACACAGTGTTGTAATTAAGGAACTGAATGACCATGATGATATTGTAGCTACAAGAGTGGTGGATGATTATTCCATATTGTTCTTATTTAACAATTTTGAGAATTTTGCAGGATCTTCATTGATTGTTCACTCAGATTTAGTGAGTAAACTATGTCATGAAAGGTTTGGTAACCTTAATTATAGATATTTTCAATAGTTATCTTCTCAAAACATGGTAATTGGTCTTCTTAAAGTGTTTTCTAATGTATTTTTCTTATTTTCATGTTGGGAAATAAGCATCAATATCCCTTTCCAAAGGGACATGCCAAGAGAGTTAAGGCTCCTTTGGAGTTAGTACATAGTGATCTAATGAATCTCTACCTTCTCGATCATTTTATGGTTATAAATATGTACTACCATTCATTGATAATTTCATAAGGAAAACATGGATGTATTTCTTACAATAAAAAAGTGACATTCTTAATGGTTTCAAGGCCTTTAAAGCCTTTGTTGAAAAGAAATCACCACATTCTATAAAAAAAAATATTCATACTGATAATGGGAGAATACATAAGTAATTTATATATTTGTGTGCTCATCATGGTATTTTTCATCATTATACAATGCCTTACACCCCTTAACAAAATAGTGTTGCTAAACACAAAAATTGGACACTCAAGGAGATGGATACTTATACAATTCAATCAAATAACTTTGTTCCTAAATTCTGGGAAGAAGCTATAATTTTTGAAAAAATGAATTCAGAATTTGATCCCGTACAAATAAATTCAAGGGATCATTCCTAAAGAAGCATGGTCAGGTGAATGTACAATAAATGATCTTATTTTACTCTCCTTTTTATCAAGTTTGACTACATTTTGTGAATTTTGTTTGATCTAATATAAGTTAGGATGTAATTTTCCATCTTTTGTTAATTGTAGTTCTAACATTTAAAAACTCTGTAATTCCTAACAAAGTGCTTTGGAAATTTAGTTTTGTAATAAAATAGGTCACAATCAGTTGGAAGAACAAAGTATGAAGTGGTCAACATGTTTTTGGAAGCATTGGTTTCAATACGGCTTAGTTCTAGAACTTCCAGACTTAGTTCCAGAACTCCATTACACAGTTACGAGCTCTATCACTTAGTTCCAGAACTTTTAGACTTAGTTCTGGAACTCCAGTACTTAGTTATGGAATTTTTGGACTTAGTTCTAGAACTCCTGCATGTAGCTCCAGAACCCTCACAGTTAGATCTGGAATGATTTCCTTTAGTTCCGAAACTTCTCTAAAGTTCCAGAAACTGATGAGAATTTGTTTATTCCAACAACATCTAGTGATTTAGCAATCAATGATCCTTTCAATCAGGAACATATTAGAATATTTCTGATTCTTCATACTCACAGATCCAGGGATAACTATCATACAACAGTACGTCTAGCCATGATCCAATTCAATATCTATTTTGGGCACAATTCGGTTCTATCTGAATCAGTAGGACAACTATGGATGTAAATGCACCCATGGAAGAAGTAATATATTACCTATTAGAAGATAGTATATATATGTATGACCTGCAGATAGATATATAATATAGTATGTTTTATGTATATATAGATATAGATCGATATACATATATACAAACACATAGAGATAGAAAGAGACAATACGTTTTGAAGTAATGTAGAACATTTTATCAATAAAATAGCCATTTCTGTTTTGAGAGAATATTAAGTTGTCGAATCCTGTTTCAAGGTGGAGCAAGGGCCCACTCCTCCAAGAACCAGGATCTTCATTTTATTGGTATTTATATTTCTAGAGAAAATAGTATAGATCTATTAATTCTATAAATGCTTTTGATTATTCAAGTTGAAATCTGTCATATACTTGTTCCTGTCAGGTGTTCTAGATTAGATTCTTATTTCCTTGCAATCATCTTTCAACATTCTCAATTGTGTGTTTATTTCCAAAGCAAGTGTGTTTATTTCTGTAATATGTGTTTACTTACAACAATCTATTTCATTATGCAAATGTGTGTTTATTTCAAACAATTTATTTTTGCAGAGAGTGTTTACTTCCAGCAAGTTTTCATAGTTTGATTTCAATAAGGTTTTAGCCAAGAAGTCCTCAAGACATTGAGAAAATCCCCCATAGAAAATATAAAAATGAAAATAAATACCTACAGTCAATTACTAGATCACTAAGATTTCTTGTTGCATATAGCTTCGGACACCACCCCTGGTTTGAATATGACATCAACAAAGAGTTGATTAAATGAAGGGAATAACGACACCCATCATTTTTGGTGCATTTTAGGGACACAATAATTAGAATTGTCTAATTAGGTGTCAACAAGAGAAAAATCATACATCTAGTAATTACAGGATCTTCCCTACGTCATCATAAAATTTATGAGTAGACCAAGAGACTCCAAGGGTCAATTCCTCCCAAAAATATCTAAACAAGAATCATCATCTTCTCGATCAAATAAGGAAGTTGATCAAGAATTAGAAGCACCATTATCCCCTGTTAGACAAGAAACATAATTGCCACCTTTGGAATTCTTAGATCAATCACTAGAAGGAAGTAGAACCTTTAGAAAGAAGATCATATCCCAAGACCCGTTTAGAGAAATTTTTGATTCACAATTGAGTAGTCAACCTCCTACTCCTGACTTTTCACCTTCCCCAAAACAAATCACATACCATATTGATTGGGAGAAAAGTCTAGAAGGTACTGCAAAAATGGCATGAGAAGCTGAAAGAGAACCTGATAGGACCTTTACTTATCCAATTCAATTGGATGATGATGATACACCTATGAAAAATATTTCACTTGCACATTTACCCACATTTAGAGGGATGTCATCTGAAGACCCTGACCAATTTCTGTTTGAATTTAAAGTACTGTGTCAAACTTATGATTACAAAATAGATAATCAGAAACTCAAGTTGTTTCCATCTACCCTGAAGGATGCAACAATGAGGTGGTTTATGGGATTAACATCTAATTCTATTACCACTTGGGCACAAATGGAAGTTTCCTTCCTAGAAAAGTATCAAGATTACTGTAGAGGGAGGAATAGGAAGGAAGAATTTTTCAAAATCAAGCAGGAGGAGGATGAGAATATGGAAGATTATTTAGACAAATTCCTCTTTGTGAGAAAAAGATGTGGATTTGTACTACAAGAAGAGTTAAGCAAAACCATTTTTCTTAAAGGTCTGGATGATGAATCAAGGGAGGCACTTGATCTGATGGGAGGTGGAAATATTGATCAAATAAGAATGAATGATATTAAAGACATTTGTAGAAGCTATTCACAAACAAGGGGTGGACCTAGAAAAGGAAAAATAGTTAAAAATTTGAACCCAGATATGAACAAACTGATGGATGAATTGGAAAATTTTAAAACAAACATTTTAGTTCAATTAACCTCCACCATGGATGGATTGCAAGCTAAAGAAAATGCTAAAACTGAACCATTAGCTATGTATTGTCCTAGATGTAGGAAGAAGCATGCAATAAGAGATTGTCCCCTAGAAAAAATAGAAATGTGTCTTATCTGTGAATCTAGGGACCATGAGAGTAATGCATGTTCTCTTCTTCCATTTATTAAAAATCAGCTTAAACAAATAAGCATTCCATCCACATCAGAATAATTAAATTTTTTCCAGAGACAACCTAGCCAAGGGCAGTTCATGCCCAGGTCAGTTCCTAACCCTTGGATGATGCCATGGGCAGCTCAGACAGTGCCACAAAATTGGGGACAACCACCTTGGGCACCTCAACCAACATGGAATCCTCAGGATTGGGCAGGTCAATCTTGGTATGCCCAAGGACACCAACAACCATGGTCTGGTCAAGGAAACTTGAATGCTTGGTCATAACCTAGGTGGAGCCCTAATAATTATGCTCAAGGGAGGACATATCCCAATCAGAATCAACAAGCCATAATGGGTTCCCCATCACAAAATTCACAAAATGAAAATGTGGTCCAAACCCAAATACCAACACAACCAGTAACAAACCTAAGAAACAAAAAAAAAACTCATGTCTACGGAATAGAACAAGAAAAATCAGTTGATCTAAATGCCATGGATTGTAAGGATATTCAAACTAGATCTAGAAAAATAATTAGCAGTCCACTTGTTATAATCACTGAGATGACAAAATAAATTGAAACCCCTAGTACGCTTGTTCCCAAGAAGGATGTAAAAGAAAAATATAAGGAGCCAGATAGCAACTCTACTGAGACTCCATTTCCAGAGAGATTTAAAGAAGCCATAGAGACTAAGGAATCTGAGTTGGTACATGAACTAAGGAAATTGAATATTGAAATACCATTGTTACAAGAAATTAAGGACATTCCAGAATTGAACAAATTAATCAAAATTCTATGTTTAAAAAGACCTGGAAGGAAGAAGCAGTACCCCAAGACTATTAAGGTAGATGGGAAACTTGTTGATTTATTAGCAAGAAAATTTTTGCTTCCCAAATATAGAGATCCTGGAAGTCCTATTATTTCTATCTCTATAGGGAATAAAGATATACATAATGTTTTGGTTGATTTGGGAGTGACTATAAATGTGATGACAGTGGACACTTTGAAAACATTACCATTAATAGGTATACAACATACTAACACCATATTACAGATGGAAGATCAGTCTGTAGAAAAACCAGAAGGAGTTATTGAAGATGTGGCAGTTATGGTGGAGTCATGGGAATATCCAGTTGATTTCCAAGTATATTACAACCAAAAGGTAAAACACTTGGTTATCCCATTATTTTGGGAAGACCATGGTTAGCTGTAGTTGTCTGCCTTAATTGATTGTAGATCAGGTGATATGACTATCTCAAATGGTAATAATTCTAAGAAAATTTCCTTATATCCTTCTGCACGACCTTCTGTTGATAATCAAGAACAATTATGGGTTAATCTCCTGATACTAATAAGCAAAACTACCTTCTTTGGCTATGATAACGTTTAGGATCACGTATTAGTGAGGTAGAAGATATGATTAATCAACCATTGAATGAACACCAATTATCCTTGGAGAAATCGGGAATAGTTTTGAAATTGACGAACTTAGTTTCGGAACCTACATACTTCTATTGCAGAATCATTAGATTTAGTTCTAGAACCATCACATTTAGTTCTGGAACCACACAAACAACAATTACATGTGACTGTACATAATTTTTCTCTTGAGGAATGAGATTTCTCTTGGGGAGAGGAAGAATCAGTAGCTTTAATTTCAAATATATCAGGAAATGGTGAAGAATATATTTTATGGAAATTAGTAGTGACGAGGAGTTCAACCTACACTAAGATAAGTATCATAACTCTTGCCTAACTGCCCTTTTTCCAATATTCTTGTCTCAAGGAAATTTTGGAGATGTTGCTACATATCATATGTTGTTGCCACATGCATGTCCACTAAATACCTTAATGGAACCCTTTCAACAAATCATTTCATCACACATTGGAACCAAACATGTTGAGATTCAACCAGGTAAAATTTTGAACATTAACATTTGGTTGAAGAATGATGAAGAAGCTAAATTGTTTGATGTTCTGAAAAATCATACTAGAGATTTTTCTTGGGACTACAAAGATATGAAAGGGAATCCATCCAAGTATTTTCACTCATCACATCTATACTGAAAACATTAGACCATAGTTAGGAAACCTCAGAGAAGGATTAATCCAACCTTAAGAGATATAGTCAAACTAGAAGCAAGAAATTGAAAAACTATTACAAATCAGGTTTTATCTACCCTATCTCAGATAGTCAGTGGGTGTCTCCTCTTGTAACTGTTCCTAAAAAGAACGAAAAATAGAGAATTTTTGTTGACTATAGGGAACTGAACAATGCCACACTGAGAGATTATTTTCCCTTACCATTTCATTGTCTCATCTGAAAAACTACTCTGCACCTTCATAGGTAAATTCAATTTTTTGAGCTCTTCACTTCCTGATGGTTTAAGAAAAGTTATAATTCAACAAATTAGCAGAGTTTGCCCTAGAGCTGTTTAAATATCTGAAATTTCTCATTTTTAAACATCCTCCATTTTCCGCTTTCCTGTGCAGTATTAATATCTACAAGAATAAACATGCAACCTCTCTTTTGATCGAAATTGTTCACTTGTTCTATGGCCTGGGTCGTCAAATCATTGTTTTGACCTCCATGCCTCTGGTTCGTGAAGGAAATTCAAAAATTGGCTTTTCCTCAAAATGGATGAAGTTTTCTTCCTTTACATATTATCCATAGTCAGGATCACTTTTAGAAATCTTTTCCCTGTCAAATTTGAGAAACACCAATGAATGCAGGTACATGGTCATATCCTATTGATGATGGTTGGAGGAACGAGATTTTTGGTGAACTTAAAGGAACACTTTTGGTCACTTTTCAAAAAATGGAAATTTTCCCCACGGCCCCGGAATAGTTTGAAGTTGTCGATTTTGGACTTCATTGCAAAAAAGTAGAAGTAAGAATTGTCCCAGGTTGCACAATCAAGATGGTACACTTGGGACCTGAAAAGCTGAATCGGCCAAAAAATTCTAAAAGCGTGAGAGAGGCCAGAGAAATAGAAGGAACAGTTTTATGAGCCATTTTTCCAAAAAAGGTTAAAATATTTAGAAAAGATCCATGACCTCATGTCTTAATAAGAAGATTCCATGTGAAACCCCCAAGAGTTCAATCGGAGCAGTGGGTTGGCAGAGAAATTTGTATTTGTGAGACTCTTCGGAAAAAAGTGTGTAAAAGTTAAAGTACTCAGTTGACCCGCAACCCCAATCAGAAACTTTAAAGGGAACCCTGTCAAAGTTGAAGCCCATAGGCCCTAAAGGTAGCAATGTTGTAAGCATGTTACCGTTGAAAAGTCAAAGCAGGAGAGTGGAACGATGGAGAACTTTGTCAGTTTTTGTTAGCCTTTTCAATCCAAAAAGGTGTAAAATGTTTAGAAAAGAGCCGCAACCACTCTCTAACCAGAACATGCCACATGTTCTAGTCAAATCAGAGTAAAAAATTAGCAGGCTTGCAAAGGAAATTGGGTTTTTGAGCCTTTTTCCAAAAAAGGTTAAAATGTTTAGAAAAGAACAAGACCCTGTCATCTAATAAGTAACGTGCCACGTGTCTAAGTTGAAAAGTCTAAAGCGGGGTTATGGGCCAATTTGTTCCAAATTGCCAAATCTTCATGAAAAATCACAAAATGTGAAAGGCTTCCCCATAACCTCTCTAACCCCTTCTTGCCACGTGGATGACCTAATTGCCACAACCAGAGTTAGCAGGAGCAAATCAGAATGGTTTTTATTTAAATTGGCAAATCGAATGTAACGGGTGCTTTGCAAGATATGGTTTTTATGGGAAGCCATGAGAATCATTATATTCTTCAGCCAACATAGGAATTTGAAAAGGTGTTGAGGATTTGTGACCAGTTATAACGGTTTCTTGTACTTAAGAATATAATGGCATATGACTCAACATCATTCTAAGGGCTGGTGATTGATTCAAGGGAAAGACCAGAGTGCTTCTGATTAGACCTAGAAAATAGAAAACACCATGGAGTTCTATTTGATCCCTCCTCCTTAGATTTTCCTCTATTCTCTTTCTTTGTACAAACTCTACTTTAGGATCAATACGTTTAAAAAGATAGGATTTTTGCCTTTTTGATTGAGGGATTGATTGGTCCTTGGACCAATGAATATCTATTCGAGTCTTGTACTTCTCCTAGGGTGGATTTTTTTTCTTCTAACTATAAATGAACCATCACGTGTAAATGAAATTTCTAATTAATGTGTGTGGGCATCTGATATTCTAATCTTCAACTTAGCATCTCCTACCTCCATTTCCACTTTCCCCTTTCCAAGGTAGTTTCTTCCAAATATGAGACATGGTGCTAGCTTTGCAATAGGATCTTCAGTGATAATGTTTGATCTCTGGTCGAAAGGCCACCATTGATCATAACTTTTCCATGCTTAGCAATATAGAAGCTACACCATTCAATGTAGAGGGACATTAGATTCCCATATCGCTGGTTGTGAACCCACAAATGTCCACAAGACTGTGATTATTCTTGCCAACAATCATATTTCAATCTAGACAACCTTGCAAGTGAATTCAGAATACTATTTCCTTCTTGTAACTATGGCTTTGGTGTAATGTAAATGAAGAAGCTCTAATTAATGTTCTCAAATCTGATATTACTACTCACAATTTATTGGAACTCTCCTAAAGGAATCCATTTCCAAGTAACCCCCATCCCTATCCAAGACAAACATTCTCTAGTGAGACATTGCTAGCAGAGAATGATTAAGGGTTAGTGGAGCCCCTATTGATCTCTGGTTGAAATTCAACACCTGTATTACAATCCACTTTTTCTAAATGCACATACAGAAGCTACACCATTCAAGTATCCTCTTGTAATTGTTCCAGAATGCAAAATGGATTGAAACCCACATATTAAAGCCACACGTGTAGACATTGATTTTCTCGCCAACCATTCATAGATCAAGTCCTAGACAACCTTGCAGGTAAGCAATACTTTTCCTTCCTAGATGGCTTTAGTGGATATAATCAAATCAGAGTTGCTGTCTGAGGATTAGGAAAAAAATACCTTTATATGTCTATAGGGTACCTTTTCCTACAGGGTATTACCATTTGGATTATGTAATGCTCCAGCAACCTTCCAAAGAGCTGTATTAGCAATTTTTGTAGACCTAACAAATGATTGTGTAGAGGTATACATGGATGAATTCACTATGCATGGAGACACATTTGATGATGCTTTGAGGAATTTAGATAGAGTATTAACAAGATGTGAGCAACACCATCTGTCTCTTAGTCATGAGAAGTGTTTGATGATGGTTGATGAGGGGATTGTATTAGGACACCACATTTCAAAAAAAGAATTCAGGTTGACCAAAAAAAATCAGAATTATTTTAGACTTACCTATTCCTCAAACCCCCACAGATATCAAGTCATTTTTAGGGCATGCTAGATACTATAGGCACTTTATCAAGGATTTTAGTAAAATTGTTGCCCCCATGTTTAATTTTCTTACCAAGGACTATGAATTTATTTGGGATGAAATATGTCAGCATGCTTTTGAGGAAATCAAAGAAAAATTAATCACTGCCCCAATATTGAGAGGACCTAATTGGGAAAAACCTTTTCACATCCAAACAGATGCCTCAAATAACTCCATTGGTGTATTTTAGGACAGAAAGATGAAGAAGGGAAAATGTATGCTATTTATTACCTCAGTAAAAATATTACTCCCACTGAAAGAAATTACACTACCACTGAAAAAGAATTTCTTGTTGTGATCTATGTAATTAATAAGTTCAGACATTATATCACAGGGTATAAAATATTTGTACATACAGATCACTCAACAATTAGGTACTTAATGAACAAACCAGTGGTTGGAGGTAGGATAATTAGATGGTTATTACTTTTACAAGAATTTGATATTACCATAGTAGATAATCTAAAAAATATAATGTGGTAGCTGATTTCTTGTCAAGACTGACCACTACAGGGGAGCAAGATCTAGTTAAGGACAACTTTCCAGATGAACAATTGTTTACTATTTCAGCTGATACACCATGGTTTGATGATATGGAAAATTATCTTGCAACAGGGAAGTTTCCTCCTTCTTTCACTAAGAAACAAATGAAAAAGTTGATCAAAACCAGTGCACAATTTAAATGGTTAAATGGAATGTTTTTTAAATGTGGTCCTGATTTGGTTTTACGCAGGTGTGTGAGAGAAGATGAAATCTTTGACATACTCAGGGCATGTCATGATGAACCAAGTGGAGGACACTTTTCAGTGAAAAGAACAACTCACAAGATACTTGGCACTGGCTATTATTGGCCATCTCTGTACAAAGATGTGAAGAGATATATCAAGCGGTGTGATCCCTGTCAAAGGATGGGACAACCAAATTTTACCAATGAAATGCCTTTGCAACCTCAAGTGGTGATTGAACCATTTGAAAGATGGGGGTTGGATTTTGTTGGTCCCTTTAGTCCTCCTTCACAAGGAAAGGAGTACATTCTTGTGTGTACTGATTATGTGACAAAGTGGGCAGAAGTGCAGGCTTTAACAAATGCCACTGAAGAAGCAGTTGCTGATTTCCTTTGGCACAAATTATGGTAAATTTTGTGCACCAAGAAGTATAGTTTTAGATCAGGGGCCAAAATTCATGTCTAATATGATCCAAGCCTTCACAATGCATTATCAGATCAATCATAGGAAGTCATCTCCCTATCACCCACAATCAAATGGACAAGCTGAAGTAACAAACAGAGAATTGGAAAACATCCTTACCAAAATAGTTGAATCAGGTAGAAGAGATTGGGTAAAGAGACTACCTGAATTTGTCTGGGCCATATAATACAACTTGGAAGACTACAACAGGATTTTCACCATATGAGTTAGTCTATAGGAAAAATACTCTTGTTACCTATTGAATTTGAACTACAAACATTGAGGACAACAACTAAAGTAGGTATTGAGTTGGATGCAACAAAAAAGGAGAGAATTCTTCAACTCAATGAGTTGGATGAGTTAAGGATGGAAGCACTTCAACAGACAGAGATAATCCAAGATCAAAGAAAGCAATGGCATGACACACATATCAAGAAGAGGAAATTCAAGGTAGGAGATTGGGCATTACTGTTTGATTCTAAGTACCAACAATTTAAGGGAAAGTTGAGAACCAGATGGTTGGGACCCTATCAGATTGAGCAGATATTTGACAATGGTTCTATTCAGTTACTTCCCATTGATGGCAGTAGAAGGACACTTTTGGTCAATGGACATAGGCTAAAACTTTATAGGAAGCCTCCTACTAAGGATGAATTCTTGAGGCAGATTGAAGCAGACAAATAATTTGATCATATGGAAGAACCCAGTTCTTCCAAAATGATCAAATAATCAGATGGATAGATCCAGAATAAAGGGAAGAGAATGAAAACTAGTAAATGGCGTTCTCTTCCCCCAAAAAAAGAAAAAAAGAAAAAAATAAAAAGGGAAGGAATGAAAACCAGTAAATGGCATTCTCTTCCCCAAAAAATTTCTCTCAGAGATCAATTGAAAACCAGCAATGGCAGTTGATCTCCTGAATAAATGGCTAATCCAAAATAAAAGGAACTTCTTTGAAATTCCAGTTATCTTTTCTAACCATTTTTCCTTTTGTTTCACTTTTAGGAATGATGAGTCATCATGACAGAGGGATCACATCATCAAGGATGGTAATTATGTCTTTAACTTATTAAAGGTTAGATTAAAAGTTCGCATGTGTGATTGGATTTGATTTAAAAGTGGTATGATGAGCCATCTATTGTACATTATGATTAAAAGAGAGTAATCATGAGGATGATGTTGGTGGAACAAAAGTGGCAGCATGTTTATAATGATCTATAATTTGTGTGGAATAAACAAAGTGAAGAAGCAGTTTACAGAAAAAAAAATTCAAGGGAAGAAGAATTAGATTTGCATTCCACAGCTAAACACAACAAGTTCAGCTAAGCATAAGTTCCACATCTAAACCCATCCGTTCCACAGCTAAGCAAAGAGTTTTGTAGCCAATCTAGTAGAGTAATAATTTGAAGGAGAATGAATTTGAATCACCCTCTTTACCATGGGGATTAAAAAGAAGTTAGAACCTGAGGATGATACCCAGCTTCTTACAGATGAAGAAGTGACAACTGTCTTTGAACAAGAAGGGTGGTTGGAATTCCTGAAAAAGTTCTCGAAGTATAACGAACGAATTGGTAAGATAATTCATTATAAATTTAGAACAATCTAAAATAAAGGTTAGAAATATTGTAATTCCTTTTTCTGTGAATACAATAAGCAATGTATCTGGTGTGCCAATTGTGCATGTCCCAAATCCTGTCAAAGGGACCTTAAAAGAACTAGTTGAAACCCTGCTACAAGAGGGGGAAATTGGAACCCCAATATATTTACAACACTAAGAAAATCATAAAAGGGGTCAGAAGGGTCAGCTTGCCCAAACCTTTGATAGAGTGGCATTTTGGATAGTCAAGTATTTAACTTGTGATGGTCAATTTGGGTTGGTAGGAAGAGAAGTCCTGAAGATGCTCATACATCTTAGATATGGAGCTACAAAACCAAAATATATAGTAAACCTTACAGGGTTTCTTTTTGAATCCATTCATACAATGGCCCAGAGGTATTCCTGGGGTGTTAGAACAATCAGACATCATGGGTTAGTTCATTTGGTGTGCCAAC
Source organism: Taxus chinensis (assembly GCA_019776745.2). Taxonomy (NCBI): domain Eukaryota; kingdom Viridiplantae; phylum Streptophyta; class Pinopsida; order Cupressales; family Taxaceae; genus Taxus; species Taxus chinensis. The sequence continues at coordinate 884,809,917 of CM034149.1, forward strand.
ACCATTTTCTTGCAAAGAAAAATGGAGAAGAAATATGGGAGAAATTTCTTAACAAGTTTAAGAAAAACCCTGATATTATCAGGAGGGAAATACCAACTCCTTTTTCTCCTACAACTAATTTGGAAATTGATGCCCCTACAGAGGAAAAGAAGGAAATAGGTGGGGAGAATATACCAAAAAGAAGAATATCTGGAAGAAGGATTAAAACTGCAGAACCTATTGTACCTTTAAAAGAAACTCCTTCCTCTGCAACAGCTATACGAGAGCTAATATTTGTCTCTGAAAATGACAGTTCACCTAGGCAAGAGCAAGGAAGTGAAAATCAAAAGAATCTCTAGGAGGAAACCTACTTCTAGAACATACTGAAGCTACTCAAAGAAGAAGAATTCATAAGAGGTCTAGAGAAATTCCAGGGGAGATGAAATAATAGGACAAGTTGGAAAAAGAAGTTGCTGATATTTTGGGCAGCACGGCCATGACTCCTCCTAGACCAAGCCAAACTGAGATGGAAAAAGAAGATGAGATATTTAAGGAACAGGTTTTTCAAGAGTTGGGTGAATAAGCATCACCATCACATGAAGATGAAGAGTTGGCATCTTGGAGATGGAAAGGGAAATTCCCTTTAGTATAAGAGTAATGCTTAACCCCCAAAGAAATTTCAGAGAAAGAATAGAAACAACAGGTTAGACAAGCTTTGTTTTTTGCCAGAGAAGAACTCATTATCAAAGAAAAGGATGAGGAGTTGAACTTCCAAAAACTCAAATTGGAACAGAGAGAAATGCTCATTGGGGAACTAACAACTCACCTCACAAACATGACTGAGGAATTGACAAGAATTAAATGGAAGATGATGGAGAAAGAGGAAGAATGTAAAATTTCCAGAAGACAAAGTACTATGTCAACAATCTCTTCATAGACTGAATTAACTTATTGGCCACTCAAGCAATTACGGGATGATTCTTGTAGGGAACTCAGTGAAATTAAAACATCCAATGAGGATTTGAGAAGAAAGATGGAAGACAAAAAGAAAGCAAGAAAGAAATGGGAAGAAAATTTTTACAAATGAGAGGGAGACAAATTTAAATGTCTTGTAAAAATACAAATGGTTTGCATAACGAGTGAAAAATTGCTTGCATGCAGAAGACCTTCTCCTGCATATAGCGTGTTTCTAGAAGAACAATTCATTCGCTGACAGCTATCAAGAATTGCATGTGGCCTTCCACATGAAGTAAAATATGAATTTGAGTTCATGACATCCTATTCTTTAGCCAATACAAAGTAGAAAAATCTTCTCTTTGAATTCTATCTTTGTAATCTTATGTTAGAAAATAACATAGGCTTCATGATCAATTTGTACGTGGGAGGAATCTAGCTTAATGCATTTTTTTATGTTCTTCAAAATTAGATTGCATGGAAGGAAAGGGATTTTGAGCATCTATTGAAAGCTATCTCATCTGGTATCTACATGAGGTCTCATTATGGTAAACCATCTGCTTTCGTTAAACATTTTAGAACCCATGCCTTTGATAGACAGTTCAAGACACATTATCTTTCCAATTTACAAAAAAGTATTGATGCCTTCACCTTTTGTGAGGTGGAAAAATTTGAGGAGATTTATGATAGATGTTTGAAAATATGGGAGCTTCTTAGAGTTTTCTTGAGGTGAAGGAAAGTAATATCTCCCACAAATTTGATCTGGAGTCTGGAAAGAGAAAAAGCTTTATGCTACACTAATCCCTCATATCAATGAAAACCATAGGGGTATAGGGATGGGAATGAGAACAAGGCCTCCCCTTCTTCATGCTCCCATGTCTCCATGGAAAAATAGAGAACCTCAAGATCCCACTCAATTTGATGAATGGAAGAGGAAAGTAGAAACATGATCATGGTATAGTGTTTCTAAACTAAAACACTAGGATATTTAGTTTCAGCCATTTGACCTGTGCAGTCAATTGGAATGTAGAATACATAACCCAAGATTTGAAGAGTAAATTTTTTAAGAGGACTTACAAACAAGTAAGTATTGGGGAGATGATAAGGCCAGAATATGTCTCATTAATGTACAATAAATGATCTTATTTTACTCTCCTTTTTATCAAGTTTGACTACATTTTGTGACTTTTGTTTGATCTAAATATAAGTTAGGATGTAATTGTCCAATTTTTTTTATTGTAGTTCTAACATTTAAAAAATATGTAATTCCTAACAAAGTGCTTTCAATCAGGATCATATTAGAATATTTCCTATTCTTCATACTCGCAGATCTAGGGATAACTATCATAGAGATCAGTACATCCAGCCATGATCCAATTCAGCATCTATTTTGGGCACAATTCGGTTCTATCTGAATCAGTAGGACAGTTATGGTTGTAAATGCACCTGTGGAAGAAGTATATATATGCATACATGTAGATAGATTTAGAATGGATATATAAAATATATGTATACATAGATAAAGACACAGACAGATAGAAAGAGACAGTATGTTTTTGTAATGTAGAACATTTTATCAATAAAATAGCCATTTCTATTTTGAGAGTATATTAAGTTGTCAAATCTTGTTTCAAGGTGGAGAAAGGGCCCATTCCTCCAAGAACCAGGATCTTCATTTTATTGGTATTTATATTTCCACAAAAAATAGTATAGATCTATTAATTCTATAAATGCTTTTGATTACTCAAGTTTAAATCTATCATATACTTGTTCCTGCAGGTGTTCTGGATTATACTCTTATTTCCTTACAATCATCTTTCAGCATTCTCAATTGTGTGTTTATTTCCAAAGCAAGTTTGTTTATTTTTGTAACATGTGTTTACTTACAGCAATCTATTTCATTCTGTAAATGTGTGTTTATTTCCATCAATTCATTTCTGCAGAGAGTGTTTACTTCCAACATGTTTTCATGGTTTGATTTCAATAAGGTTTTGGCCAAGAACTCCTCAAGACATTGATAAAATCCCCTAGAAAATTAAAAAAAAAAAGAAAACAAATACCTACAGTCAATTACTAGATCACTAAGATTTCTTGTTGCATATAGCTTTAGACACCACCCCTGGTTTGAATATGACATCGACAAGGAGTTGATTAAATGAAGGGAATAACGACACCCATCATATGATAATGATTCTGAAGAAGATCCTACTCTGATAGTTCCACCTTCACCACCTCCTCCTGAACAAAAATTTCCAAAATGGCTTTAGCCCACTCTATAGTCTGTTAGTGACTTAGTTGGTGATCCTCGACGTACTAGAGTTGAAACTTTTGGTGTTTTTTATCATCACACTCAGTCTATGAATTTGGGAATGCCTCTTATGATTCAAGCTATCTCTAGTAATCCAGTCAGATTTTCAGAAGCTTCTAGTCATTTAGAATGGCAAGATGTTATACAAGAGGAATACTCTTCTCTTGTAAAGAATAATAATTGGGAGTTGGTACCTCTTCCTAAGGGAAGAAAGGTAAATGGGTCTACAAGACCAAATATGTTCGTGATGGGTCTTGTTGTTAAGTTGTTTTCTAAAATTTAAGGGGTGGATTACTCTAAGACTTTTTCTCCTATAATGGAGATGGATTATGTATGACTTATACTCTCCCTTGTTTCTTCTCATCAGTGGTCAATATTTTAGATGGATGTCAAGAGTGCATTTTTTCATGGTGATCTCCAAGAGGAGATTTATATGGAGTAAACTCAGGGTTTTGTGTAAGATTATTCATCGATTTGTAGACTTCACCATTCTCATTATGGTCTTAAACAAGCTCTGTGAGATTTGTAAGAGAATATGGATGAACTTTTATTTTCTACTTGTTTTCATCGCTCTGAAACTAGACATATTGTATATGCCCTAAAAAGAAGTGATGATTTTTTGATATTGGTTTTTTATTTTTACATCCTTATTCCTTACTAAAAGTGTAGTTTATTTAATTCAGGATATTCAACACAAGATGAGAGCTAATTTTGATATGACAGATCTAGGATTGTTATATTATTTGCTCAGTCTCCAAGTTCATCAATCCTTAAAAGGAATTTCTATTAGATAAATAATTATGATGCATATTTTGTACAGAAGTTCAACATGCCTAATTATAATCCATCTCCCATTCCATTGCAGTTAGTATTGAATTAACTGTTTATTATAAGTCTAACTTAGTTATGACACTTTATATAGACAATTAGTTAGGATTATTTCATATCTCACTCATACTCATCCCGATATCACTTTTTTTCTTAACCATGTGTCCTGTTTTTCTCATGAGAGTCACTAGAAAGTAGTGAATCATATTTTACGTTATATTATAGGGACTTACTTCTAGTTTATTTTTTCACCTTGGATCTGGTCCACTTGCATGGGCATGTAAGAAATAAATTGTATTTTCCTTGTCTTCCATTGAGGCTGAATATAGAGGTGTAGTCGATTTTGGTCAAGAAGTTATTTAGCTTCACCAAACTCTTGATGATTTTAGACTTCCAAAAAGATATCCTATAGTTATATGGTGTGATAATCATAGTGTTATTCAGATAGAACATAATCCTATTGAACATAAACATAAGAAACATATTGAAATCCACATGCACTTCATTCAAAATTTGATTCAGGATGATGTTGTTGACTTGAAGTTTGTGTCTAAAACTAATCATATTGTATACATATTCACTATACCCTTGGATTCTCCTCGTTATATTTAGATACGAGAAAATCTTAGAGTAAATGAATTTTTCCTTGGGGGATTCAACATGATGAAGTCCTTTCTTCCTTATTTTTTCTTTTTTGTAATGGGTACTTTATTTGGCATAGTAGTCAGGACCCATTTTTGTTTATCTCCATGGAATTCATTTATGAGAGGTTGTTGGTGTAAACATGTTCACACTAGAGTCCATGTGAGCTAGATATTTTAGTTACACCTAATAAGCTCATTTTGGATAATATATTATTTTTAATTTTTACAATAATGTTTTGAGAGATTTCATTTGCTCCCATACTTTCTTAGATCTTGTTTAGAGATTCTCTCCACTCTTTGATTGTGGAGATAATCTCATCTCCTAAGATTAGCCAATCTTACCTATTATTTGGGTAAGGATATGTACATGTATTACACTTATTTATTTGTGTGGTTCTTGTAGACACAAAATCACACACTTACTACTATTTACTATACCACCAAGTATGTTGTTTTATAAATGGATCTTGCATAACAAAAGTATTCATTGGTGACCCATTCCATAGTCCATCCACTTGTCTTATTTTTATTTATTTTTTTTATCTCTCACACTTTTCACTCACACTCATAGTTCTAGTCAGGTCACAGGGATCCATGTTTTTCATTCTTCACTCATCTGTCGTCACTTATCTCTGGACACTAGCACCCAAGGATGGACACTTGCACCTGGTGATCCTTTCCATCTTGGGCACCCATTTCCTCTTTATTTTTGATCTTATTTTTCACATTTGATGATGTTATTTTCAGTTATCCATCTCATATCCCAAGGTACTAGTCGGCATGTCAGGTAATTAGTTTCAAATTTTGAACAAGAGATCCTTATATAATCACAACATATATACCATTGTATAGCAAGAAAAGTATTATCAAGGGCTAGCTATATACATAGAGCAAGGGACTACATTTGGGCACATACTCTATATACATTGTGCATAGGAAGGGGAGTTCATTTTGTTCCATCCACACATTTTCATTTTATCTACCTAAGGCCCGCTATATTGGCATCATTTGGCACAAAAGAAACCTAGGAGAACTATTACACACAAGCACACAGAACTACATTGGGTCTGAGATGTAGTGCAGCACTCAGTTGTAATTCCATCATTATGGCGGATGAGGACAGTCTGACCCCTCATTTTTCATCTTTATTTTTAGGATATGATGTCTATTTGAGGTTTTTGCAGGTTATTATTTCGTTGCAAGTTTACAACATCTCTAGTGATTATTGTGCAACCTTATAGTGACAAGAAGCGAAGAAATGTGAAGCCCTAGTGACACTATCAGAACCAGATCCCAATCTTTTTTTTAGACTCAGGCACTCATAATCAATACTCGAGCACCTGTGGGTTCCCATGTCCCTCTTCATGCTCCCCAGTCCATCCATTTCTACCTCTGCTACATTTTTATGTGGTTTGTTGTGACATTCCATACTTCTTTTTCATCATATTGTACAGTCCATAATTACTATGGGATAAGCCAAATTTTAAAAAGTACCTTACCCCTCTCATTTCCTTTCATAGTTAAATTTAAAGAAATGGTTTAACATATATATTCCATTGTATATCATTTACAACATATCTTTGCATTTATATTTAAATAAAATATTCAGATTTTATTAAATCATTTTGGTAAACCCGTGGCTTAAAACTATTTTCCCTAGGATCCACTAAAACCCTAATGGATAAGGATATCTCTTCTCCTCCTAGGCTAGTCATGCCTCATGTAAGCATTAATCCTATTTATGATGAGGCTACCATATCTGAACTTAGTGCTCTATATCGCAACGTTACTCTTTGAGATGATACTGAAAGGAAACTCTTAGTTAGTGAATGTAATGTGCCTACTAGCTTTGATAATTCTATTGTTAGCATTTTTAATGATCCGGCAAGCTTTATTCGGTGTACACCTTGTTATTCAATTAGACATGCTCCACCTTTTATTATTTATAATAATAACTTAGATAATGACATTCTTAGTTTCATGCTTAATCTTGATGAAAATTCTTTAGCTAACAAACAAGAGGACAATAACTAACAAACAAGAGGACAATAAACATATGCAGGATTTTATTTCCCATATTATTTCACATGATTTTATAGTTTCATCTCATACTCCTTCCATTTCTGAAAATGTTTCACATGACACATCACATACTAGTTCTCTTCCTCCTTAATTCTATGTTGACGATACACTTAATGAAATCCTTACATCTGAATATTTGTTTGATCTTGATGAGACACCTAATAGTCATAATTATACTTCTCTGCATACTATTGAATGTGAATTCTCCTCTCCACTTTCATCTTCTTTAGGGATTGTCTCTAATATCATTCTTAATTCATCTCCTTTTATCACTTCATCTCTTAATGATGGTGTTGATGCTATTCCTACACCTTCTATCGATACTCCATGTTCTTCAACGAAACCCATCTATAATGTGCCCTTAGAATCAACATCTTCTATGTCTCCTCTTGACATTCTTGTGATCATTCATAATGGAAAATTATAACTACTCAATACATTATTGCCATCTTCTACCATTCCTCCACAGGATATCGTATCACTCATGCATGTTTTTGGAAACTTACAATCTCAATTCCAATCTCTCACATTGTAAATCAAGGCCTATTATACTTCTATCGATAAAAACTGTTTGCATGGAAACCCTATTCTAAAAAATATTCAAAACTAAGCATTTCCTAGGGGTTTTGTTATGCCTACATTTAGATGTTTGGATCGTACTAGAAATCCATATCTACATCTCAAGCATTATCATCTAGCTCTGGCTCCTTATTTTAATGATTGATTATTGTTAAAAGTGTATTTCCATAGTATTACTACTGACGTTGTCCAATGGTACATTGTGAGATGGTCACTTACTCACCAATGGTCCTAAGGTCACATATGATAATCTGACTGGCTTACATCAAGGCAAAACAAAATCTATCATTCATTATATTTTTTTCTTCAATGTTTGCATGCATCACTTAGTCTTTCAACCCATTGACTTAGAAAATTGATTCAATTCTGTTGTGGCTTGATTCCTATTTTAAAGGAATGCTAAAAATATGATACATGTGAATCATTCAAACTCTTGTGCTATAAGGTCGTTGATTTAGAACAGGATCTCATTATTGCACATATTCTAGATCCTCCTCCTTGTTCTCCTACTCTTGCATCCTCTAGTTCTTCTCCTCTTCCATTTGTTCAATTTCCTCCTTGGATTCCATCTCCTCCACCTCACAAACAAAAACAATCTTCTCCATTACATTAATTTGTAAACTTCTACTTTGGAAATTCACAAAAACACAATAATTTGTTGTTCTACTTTCTCTTGGAAAAATGACAGATTTGATGAAGATTAGAGCCTTAGTGAATGATTATCTAGTGCGTTAGAAATAAAATTGTAGATAAGTGAAATGAATTCAAACTCTAAACACCAACAATTTTATACAGGAAACCTCCAATGGAGGAAAACCAGTCAAGAAGGGAAAAATTCTCTTTCTTCCCACTTTTATTGGCCAATTTCAAATAATTAGATATTACAATAAGCATAGAGAAGAAAAACAATATAAAATTCCCCTCTAGTTACTTGTTTCCTCTCTTTCTTACACCTTTCTCCTACAATTCCACTCTAGCACTGAAAAATATCTGGTCACTAGCTCTCATGACTCAAACTTTGTTCTTGATCTCTTTGTATCTTTTGAATGTTCATTCTCTTCTTCTTTTCATGCATTTATGGGCCTTCCCATGTCCTCCCGTGCACTGGAGGATGTGAAAGGGCATGGAAGGGAAGATACACAACCATCTCTTCGAATGTTGGAACTGTTTGTTCCTTGATTTTATTTTTCCCATCAAAAGTGTTAGGACCGCCACTATGCAAAGACTAGCAATCAAAGGACCATCGCCCTGGCTAGGTGGTGGTTATAGGATCATTTCCTTATCTGGGATGGTGGTTCTGTAACCACTGCTTTGCATAGAATGGAAATTTTATTGATTTGTAGATATAACCTCCTTTTCCTCATTTTTCCTTCTCGGTGCTGATGGATCTGATGGAATGGTGTGTTTTTTATGGATCCCTATGGATCATACCTCCCCTGATTAGGAGGATTTTGGTCCCACAAAATATTAGTGGGGGAGTGGTAAAGGAATCAATTCCCTCTCTTAATCCTTTGAGTACCACTGGGTTTCCCCGTAACGTCTTCTCTACTCCTCCAACCTATCAAGACTCATGTGGATCTCTAGTTTGTTGCTCTAGTGATACATCCTCCTTCGAGTTACCTCGAGTACAATCCTCTTTGGAAGGAATCTTTTGTATGTTTCCTTTCTCATGCATAGATGACCCTAGTAGGAGCGAGCTCTTACAACTTCCTATCAAGTGCATCCGCATGGAGTGTTGTAGACTTTATCTCTTGAGATGGATTTTCTGGATCCTCTCCATGTGTGTTGTTGCTATAGTCACCTTTATTCCTTGTATATCCTCCTCTTCCTGCTTCCCTATAGCCAGGTCTAGTGAATCAGTAAGTAGATATAGTGACTACATAGCAGAATTTTGTATTTCTCCTTGAATGCACAGTTCATGTGGTGGATTCTTGTACAAAAACTTAAAATTGTTATCCAAATTCTCCATCCTTTGGTTAGAATCATCTGTGCTCTCTACTCCATTTTGATTTTATTCTAGTGAAAGTAAAAAAAACTGATGATTTTCCTAAATAATTATTTTTTCTTGGTTGGCACTTACTATAGCCTTCTTTGATTTCCTCTGGTGTGCCCGTATGTTGAAACCAACTCCTTCCTTGACCCATATGTATAGGTTCTCCCACTTTGTGAATATAGCATACCTGGCATACAAGTAAGGACTTCTAAAGACAACATGAAATGCATCAAATGGAATGATATCATTCTTTAATACATCTATGTATTGGGAATTTATCCCAAATTTGAACGTACACTTTCATATTACTTGGATTTCTACAACCTTCTTTACCCATCCTAGTGGGTATGGACATGGATTCTCTTAAGTTTCCAAACCAAAATTTTGTACAACCATATCAGAAATAAAATTTGATTGAGAACCAGAACTACTAAAGCATTTACCTTAGTCTTTTTTATTTGGATTCTGAATTGAAATAACTTACTCATCTCTTCTTCTCTCTCCCCCGTACATCTACATTCAAATTATCCTCAATCTCCACCTCTTCTTCTATTTTCACAGTGGCCATGGATTTCTTGGAATCCTTGGTTCAGTGCTTTGGGTGAAATTCCAGATCTAACTTCCAACATGTGGCATCAGTATGTCCATTTATATCACAACTTTTTAGGATCTTTATAAGTATGCAAAGTAGTGGTGGCTTGTTTACCTTTCCATTTACCTTTGTAAATTTTTGATCCTTGTTCCTTTTGTTGTTGATTTGTTGACTAGTCTTCCTTTGGCTCTGCTTATCCTCGCTTCTTCTCATCATCAATATAGTATGCTTGCACGCAATATATGTTGAGATCCTTGGGATTCATCTAGATTACCTTCCTCTGAAGGTGAGTGTGAATTCCTCCCAAATATTTGGTCAGAGTGTCATCATCCTCCAAGTCCATATTAAGAAACATGGCTTGTCTGTGAAACTCCATAGTATAGTCCTGCACGCTTTGACTACTGCCCTTCCTAAAGTAATACCACTTAATCATCTGGTCAGTCTTATGACCGATAGAATAGAACATAGCTCTAAGAAACTCCTTAAAACCCTTTCAAGTACTGACAATAGGATTTTTCTTCTTTTCACAAGTGGCTAGATGGGTTTCCCACCAAACCAAAGCATGACCTTCCATTTTGAGACATGCAAAGGTGATCCTTTGTGCCTCGATGACATTATGCAAACTACCATTTATCCAGTAATTATACATCTACTTGTCCTGAAAAATTCTTTATTTCAAATTTCATTTCGACTTTAAAAGGAGTATGAGAATATTTTACCTTCTCGCTTACAATTGTAACCTCTTCTTCACGCCCTACCAAATATTCCTCATCATGGCTCCCTCTAACACCAAATTTTTTGTCCAATGCTTGAACCACTGAGTCCATGGAATCTTGTTTAACTGAAGCCATCTTTTTTAGATCTGAAATCTCTTGTTATTTCCTATACAACCTATCCATCATGGTCTCTAGCATCTTGACTCTACGTACCAAGTTCTCTTCCTCCATTTGAGCTTGAATTCTCTATTTCCACTTCTTCATAGAAATATTTGGTTCACAAGGTAACACTTATTCACCTTTGGACCTTGTCACTGTCATAAAAATAACAAGAAATAATCAAATACCATAGTCTTGGATATATAATCAGCTTTGATACCAAAATTATCTGTAAACTTCTCCTTTGAAAATTCACAAAAACACAATAATTTTTGTTCCACTTTCTCTTTGGAAAATGAAAGATTTGATGAAGATTAGAGCCTAAGTGACTGATTATCTAGTGTGTTAGAAAGGAAATTTCAGATAAGTGAAATGAATTCAAACTCTAAACACCAACAATTTTATCCTAGAAACCTCAAATGGAGGAAAACCAGTCAGGAAGGGAAAAACAATTTCTTCCCACTTTTATTGGCCAGTTTAAAAAAATTATAGATTAAAATAAGCGTAGAGAAGAACAACAATGTAAAATTCCCCTCTAGTTACTTGCTTGCTCTATTTCTTACACCTTACTCCTACAATTCCACTCCAGCACTAAAGAATCTTTGTTCACTAGCTCTCATGACTCAAACTTTGCTCTTGATCTCTTTGGATCTTCCAAATGTCTATTCCTCTCTTCCTTTCATGAATTTATAGGCCTTCCCATGTCCTCCCATGCACTGGAGGATGTGAAAGGGCATGAAAGGGAAGAAACACAACCATCTCTTTGAATTCTAGAACTGTTCGTTCCTTGATTTTATTTTTCCTGTCAAAAGTATCAGGACTGCCACCCTACGCAGACCGGAGCTCATAGGACCACCACCCTAGCTAGGTGGCAGTTACAATATCATTGCCTTGTCTGGGGTGGTGGTTCTATAACCACCGCTCTACACAAAGTTTCAGTTCTATTTATTTACAAATAGAACCTCCTTTTCCTCATTTTTATCCATTTTTCCTTCTTGGTGTTGATGGATCTAATGGAATGGTGTGTTTTTATGATCCCTATGGATCACGCATAAGTGTCCTTTATATTCTCCAATACATCAAGATCCACCTCAAAATTTAGAATCTCCTTCACGGGAGCCTTTACATTTTTACCATCATGCTAGACCTCATGATGTATTTCGTACCTTGTTTGACAAGCATATGAGTCGCTTACCTGTTACTCAACATCATCCACCTCATCGCTTGAAATGCTAGTGCATTAGACCTTATTAAAAACTTCATCATATCAATGATCATCATGATAATGATTGGTTTTCCCTTCATGATCACTTACAATAATTAGAAGAGAAGGGTGACATTTGATTTAGTAATCATTCTTATGAGCGGTCTATGTCTCCACTCCTACGCAATCATGCAGTTACTCCAGTTGATTTGTCTGCTTCATTCAGTGCTAAGGTCATTATTCATCTGCCACCACAAGTTTTTCTCATGAACTTTCTCCATATCATCCATCCATCACTGCACCATCTCATTCGTTATGTCATATTACTACACATTAGCTTTCATAGCCCTCAGCATCTACACTTCCAACCAACTACATCACCTCATCATCAACACAATTCCACAAGACATTCAGTAATGTCTCATACTCTCATGTTTCTTTCATTCCACACGCTTCCACCACTCCATGCCCAATTTGGTCTCTAGTTGGTGATTTCTCTCGACCTTGCCCCTGAATGACGCACTTGTGTTCTTCTGGTTCTTACATGACTGTTGAATGGTCTGTTACAATAAGAACCTCACCATATCTTTGCACTACACATTATATTGATATATCTATCTAGTGTGCACTCTCATATCAATTCCCAATGATGCACTCTTACTTTACAATTCATTCTTGATTGTTGAGGGGTCTTATATAAATGAACCTTCCTCATCTATACATTGGGGAAATCACCATTCTCCTCACCCCTCTTCATCATACTAACACACATTTCACTACACTTTGTCACATTACTCATTGTTACTTCATCATTCCTACAATATGCTTTTTCAACCATATATGTATTATACTTCCATAATCACATTCAATGAATTATCTATAATCATACATACTATCGAAAACAAATACACATTGCCAATCATATCAGCAAAATAATCATCAAAATATCACTCATTCACAATCAAAAATCAGCACATCCACATCATCAAGTACAACAAAAACAATGTCAATAGCCCATATATATAAATATCCACCACCGTCATACTTACAAAAATTCCGCTACATCACTACATCTATACATATAGATCATAGCTCATCATCACCTCAATTACTATCTATCACTAACGGGAGATCTAGAGCTAGAAGCTTAACCGCTCAACCTACGCCACTGATCGCAGCCCCTACATCTCTCTATATGCCTATGTAATAGTGTGTTCTCCGTTGACTACTACACATAGTGACCCTGAAACTCCATGAATCATGTAAATACATCCTGAGCTAATGGATCTCCGCTTGCAGCCTCTCTATCTCACCATGTCTCCTCTTGTGCCTCGTCTCACTCACTCAGTAACACTTTACATGTGGCTTCCATTGGCGCCACTAGTTCAAATAAGTGCACATGCTCACCTGCAATCACATCCACTCACTCTAATATACCACCACCTATGAGCAGATCGGTGGGAACATTCCACGTTAATGTGCAGACTGACGTATCCATAATCAATGACCAATACGGATCACCTACAACCATAGATCAACAAATTAGAAAATAACAATAATCACACAACCAAATAACCAACTAAAAAACAATCACTACACAAATACTCACACTCTACCATCACCACTTCTATGTTATTAGTGGCATGTGCTTACCCCTCTACTCCTCCCCTCCAGAGGTGTTCCCCTCCGTATTTCCAAACATAGGAAATAAAAACACCCATTGATGTGATGCCCCACCATCCACTGTAGGCCTCCATACACCCCATGTCATCTACATCTATCATCTTTATCATTGCATCTACCTCATCCGACCCAGGAGGTATTAGTTGTGTTGTTGTAGGCCCTGGTCTCACTCTGGACCTACTTGGTTCCCTAATTTCCGTCAACCATATATATGGCTCTAGGGACACATCCTAGAATAACTCGGTCACCCCTGGGAATTGATCCTCCAGCCACGTAGTTTTTTTTATACACTATATCTCTACTGCATCCGCTAGCCATCCTCCATAGTCTCGATATGGCCCTCCATATAATGTCCTTTGGCCCCCTTACAATATATCATTACTTCGGAAGGTATATGTATCCATCTTCATGCCACTGATGCCTACCCATCTCCAAACAAATATGTCTAGCCTCACCCACTCTCCTCACAGACCACCCATCGACATCAATATAGTGATATGTTCATAGGCCCATACATGTAACAATTTCATAGCTCTAATACCACCCCCCATGTTCCTCCATGAATCTATACAAATCCTTGTACAAAAGGTCCAATACACAGTGTGTCTATGCACACACCATCCCATCCTCCTCTATATGATGACAGATATTATGAATCTTATATAATATTCCTACACCACCTCCCTCGACTATAATCGACGAATCAATCACCATAGCAATAAACTTTTGTGAACGTGGAACCCTTGACCTCAAATATAGCGTCTAAGCTAGTATGGACCTCCATATGTACACGGGGACCCTGTAAAGTACCACCTAGTGGCCCTCATCTATCTCTATGCATCATCCATGGTCATCCCCCTGAACCCTCTCACAAATAATAGGTAATTCCAGTATTTGATACACATCCTCTAGAGTCGTTGTGATATCCCCTATAGATAACCAAAAGGTGCAAGTATTTGCACACCACCTCTCAAACAATGTTGTGAGCTTAAGCATATTATGGGGCACATCCCCCCATCCTCGCTATGTTCCATAGGTCAAAACAGTCTACTACATCCCACTCCTCGTCTGATAACCCCAATCCTAGAAATGTACTCAAATGGAAGCCACTACGAAACTCTTTCAAATGAATCTCCTTCTACACATCACAAAATGACAACAAACATAGTGTTAGAACATGATCCAGAGGACAATATTCCCTAAATCTCCCAAGATGACTATGGTATGGAAGATCACTCTGACAACTTTCCGTTGATTATATAAATGTATAAAATGGAGTCCATATGTGGAAATGGTGACTATTCAAAGTTAGGTCAACACTATTATGGGACTAGGAAAAATTCAAAGTCAAGATAAGTTGGAAAAAACACAAGATCGAGTAAAGGTGATAGAATCGGGATGTTGCTTTAATCCTTCGATCTTCGATGCTCAAGAAAAATCATCTTTGACATATGATCAAGAAAAAAAATTACAATGTGGTGGGAACTAAAACCACCACGTGACCTACCACCACTTATCCACATTGTCATATATTAGCCATCTCAGTCGAGCCAAGCAGCGAGCTATGCACCGAGTTACAATTACATTGGATGAATTCACGGGCAAGTAGACCATTTGTCTCTGTGATCTACTTATATTAACTTGGCCAGAAAAATCATTTACAACATGGCCCAAGCCACGCACACATCGGGTGGTCAAAATCCTTTAAAAGTTTTGTCTTAACTCTTCCCCGCGAGGTGTGGGATATTACCTCATACCCAAACCACTGGAAAAATACTTGGGCTCAAATCCAATAGTGAAGAAAGTATTAATTAATCCCTCCTTTTTGGCCATATAATTTTTATATTTTATTTTTCCATTCATGCATATTTTTCTATACATATCAACCTATTTCACAACTGTCCCATTATTCTAGCCCAAAATCAAGGTGTTGTAGTCCCAACTAGGGCGTCCTGATCCATATTCCACTTTCCCACTTCTTTTTGGGGTCTTTCTAGCCGTTTTTCATCCTTATCTTTTTCCTATTCGGTCATGTCGAGGTTAATTATGAAATTGGAGCAAGATAACCCTATAAATACAAAGCTATGAGACCATAATGAAGGTCCTAGCGTCACACACTACTATCACTCCATCTACAATTTCATCCATTGCATCACTTGCATCCACATAGTTTCATGCATCAAGGCTAGGATATCTACATCAACACACACATTATAGGGGAGGATTATATTCTATTTCATACACACATGCTATTACATTTTCTATAGGTATTATTGTTTGCTACTTCACAAAGTGTGACTGGCACAAGAGAAACTAGGGCACGACATGCACACAGACACAAGAACTACAGTTAGGTCTGAAATGTAGTGTAGCGCTTAGTTTAGTAAGCCCACTATTGTGGAAGCTGAGGTCAATCTGACCCATTCATTTTCCATATTTTATTTTTAGGGTTTTGATACTTATTTGTCTCTTACATGTCATCTTACATTATTTTACACACTCGGCACAGATCGGAAAATCCAGTGAGATAGGAAGACAGTATTCCAGATCAGCTTATGACCCTGTGAAATCCAAGTTCTGAGATTTTGTAGAAACTAGGGCTCCTATTTTGTAGACCAGGGCACCCCCGGTGCCCTAGTACCTTTCCAAGCACCTCAATTTGATCAGATCCTCTAGATTTGGCCTTTTCGGAACTTCTGGGCATTTGTTCCTACTTCTGGATTCTACTGTCAGACCTGTGACAACCAACAATATTTTCCAATCAGATAAGTCATTTCTCCCTACTCCCTTGCACATTAGGGTTTGATTTCATCTTCTATGATTATTTTAAATCATTTCCATAATGTCTTAGCATATTTTACAGTGTTTTATTCCACCTATTTTAGATTAACTAGTTGTTATCCTTTCCATAGTTTTAGATAAATTTCAGTTAATCATTTTGGTGAACCCCACGTTTCTTTATAGCACCTTCTAGGGTTTTACATTTGCATTTTGCCATCATGGGTAAACGTAATAGGAAACCTACTTTTTATAAATATCCAATTACTTTGAAATTTGATATTCCTGTCCATGCTTTTGTTGATACTCCTATTGTTCCTTCTGGCTATAGACCTTTCCCTTCATTTATTCAGCTTCCATCTTCTAGTATGGATCCTCGAGCTATCGATGATGTTGTTTCCACTTATCTTTGCACTATCAATCCTGCTATTTTATCACAACTTGTAGCAGAAGTACAAGACCTTCCTCCTAATCCCATCACCACACCTGCTACTATTTTTGAACCGCAAAAACCTTCCCACACACTTGTTCCTTATCTAGTATTGTGTGTAGGGATCTCTCCAGATACCATAGTAGTCAAAACTTATCCATCCTCTATGACTAAATATTCATCTATTGCACTTCCACATGACCTACTTCCTACTATTTGTGTGATTGATCAGGTCCCTTTAGACTCGTCACTTACTCCTGATGATACTAATGTTATGATACTCTATAAAGAACCTACTCCATACTACTCTCTCCACCACATCCCCTTATAGGCATGTTCCCACTTAAGGATACCATTCAGGTGATCAACGTTGTATCTTATTATTCTCCTACCAATAGTACTGCTATTATTACCTATTAGGAACCTTTACATGACATAGATATTGTTCCATCATACACGCCAACACCACCTTATTTAGTGTTTCCATCATTCACCTGCACCCTCTTCATGAATATTTTTTATTGGGAGTACATACCACTTAAAACATCATGCATTTCTACTGTATGTTCACATGATAGTCTCTCTAGGCTTGCTTTTAACTTTGCAGACCTTCATCCTCCTTTATGTGATTAACATTTGTATCATGGTTATGTTATTCTTATTGTTACCTATGGACTATGTGTTTTCCATCGTGTAGTTCATCTTGCGTGAAATCATATCACTTTTTTTATTACCCTTAGACAATCTTGGTTAGATTATATCGGTGGCACTCTAGATCCTAGCCATATTGATATAGCATTTCCCATTCCATTTGGTATTATGTGCATTTTTAGTAGTTCTTTCCTTTGCTACTCACCCAACTACATTATTTGGTATGCTCAGGGGTACCCTTTACCTTGCTTTACGAATGAACAATACACCATGGTCATGTATATCCTATGCACTCAAGGTTATTTAGATGACCTACCACATACCACTACTTATATGGTTTCCTGCACCATCCCACACGATTTTGAAAACAACGTTGATGACCTTTTAGATAGTTTTACTTTTCCCTTATCTCCTTGCAATAATACTAATCTATCACCGCCTTAGTTATACCCTATATCCACCCATTTCACTGATGACTTCCACTTTCACATTCATCCATCTAATACACTCCTATTGGATTCCCTACATGCATTACAAACTCGGTATCATTCCATGGAAGCCATGATTGCATCTCTCATTGTTGAATTCAAACAAATTAAGACGGCCTCTCGATCTCATGTTGATACTCATGACCCACCTCACATTCCATCTACCTCCACTATGTCCCCCTCTTGTTGACTCTCCAAGTACACCATTACCTCCACCTCTCATCTTTCCCTCTACTTCTACAGCACAAGAAATTTTTTTCACCTCCTTAATCATCGAATGATTACTCTACCACCTACTCATCGCCATCCTCCTTCTCTATTATGACCCCATTGTGATTAGCCATATTGTCACTATCATTGAATGCATGGACATCATACCAATACTTATCACACTTTGTCATGCCTAATTTCAAAACTAAAACAACTTGAACTTCTCTTCTTTGATGGGAATTCGTGTCCTATTCACCATCTAACCCATTGGATAGGTTCATCACGTAAGTCTTCAATTAGTACTACTCAAGTACCTTCTCAGTGAAATTTTTTTTCACATCTTTCATTATCTCCCTTTTCGGGCTCAATGCTACAACACGTTCACACATTCCGCTCTCCCTTGATCATTCATTCTTCACATGCATATTGATTTTGTTCACTAGAACCACTATTATCTACTATATTACCACTATTAAATCATAGCCCTCCACTTACATAATCAAATACATTAGTTGAGGGACCCTCGTCCCTCACCCTTATTAGTTAGTACATTCATACACGTGGGGGGTGGCATGGTACCTTATCTCCCCTACCTACTCTCACATCACCGCACCATCATCTATCATCTTTATTTCTTGTTAGTATAGCACCCATCATTACACCCTCATTACCTAATGATGCACTCTTGTGCTTTGGTTCACACTTGACTGTTGAGGGATTATCATTATACTAAACCCCACACACCACATCATAGGCAATACATATTACATTTCATCATACATTACGTGTTACATACCATTCATTCTACACTTACTCCTACATTATACTCATCCTCATCTATGCATCACACTAATTACGTAATCTACGCACTTAGTCACATGTCATAAATTTTTCGTATACTACACTAGTCATCATTTCCCACGAGTCTAGTTTCACATTCCATCCCTACATTCTATATTTACACTAGATTACATTTTATATGGGTCTATCTTTACATTTTATCACTGCACATTATATTTCTTATCGACACTTATTACCTCAACTTACATATTTCATATCCTACACACTCCACACATCCTACATTACATTATTCACACAGCTCATTTATACATTATCTATATTCTACATATTGCACTAGATTAGTCTATATTTATATTTTATCATTATGCATTCTATTTCATACCTTACACATCCCATACATACTACACATCCTATATTACATTACCCAAACTGCGCATTTCCATACACTTTTCATCACTTGGTCATTATACTATGTTATTTTCTACGCATTTTCATCACCACCCTATGAAGCACTTTAGTTCCTTAGTCCATACTCGACTGTTGATGGTTTACCAATCAAATATACCTTACATTAACCATACGACATTTCACCATGCAAAATTTCCAATGTTAGTGACATAGACCTTAGGTTAAATTGTCACCTATATTATCATCTTGTAGTAGTATACACCTTAGGTTACATCACCACTCCCTTATTATTCATCTCATATTTATATACACCTTAGGTTAAATCATCACCCATTATATTATTTTTTTAGTGGTATACACCTTGGATTACATCACCACTCTCTCCTTTCATCTTGTAGTGATATACACTTTAGGATAAATCATCACCCACCTCCATCCATTCGTTCTATAGTGATATATGTTTAGGGATAAATCATCACTTCTCCATTCAAAAATTCATGCTATACGCTTTGGCTATAGGGTTCACACACATCTCTCTACATGTCGTATTTCATGACCATTACATATACACACCCATTATAGCGTGCTAGACACAACCAACACTACACGGCCAATTCTCGATGGCACACTCTCATTTACGATTCATTCTTGACTGCTGAGGGGAAAAAAAAATGAACCTCATTCCATACACTTTCATCCACTCGAGGGGCACGTTTCTCCTATCATTCCATCTTGCATTCCAGCCCATCCACTCACTGCATACTGCATTGTCTTGGGCACATTTGCTCATGTTTACTAGTGTTTTTCATGATCACTTTACTACACATGTTAGAATACTTTCTTATATGTCATTATCAAACACATATGCACGTTCACACCTTTTTTTAGTGTGATCGCAGATACAGGATTCTACATGAGGCATGGATGTTTGCCTTCTACCCTTTCTATACTTGTCTTTGGGGGCATCCTCATTCATCTTATCCAAGTGTTATTGTTTCATTTTGTACTTAGCATCTTATATTACTTTCTCATACATGTTTTGACATATTAGTTATCACTCTAACATGCTAACAGGTGTTCCATGTGCAACACTTATTTAATAAAATTATACATCTCCAGGATTCCTTGTTTGTTTGTTTCTACTTGTCTTCCATTGTTTGCCATTGTATATGGGATTTTCCCTTTGCTTATGTCCACACTTGTTTTTTGTTTACGGTCATGATAGGCCTTGCGTGTCTTGTGACATCGTCAGTGATGTCCCATGTTTGTAACCCTCTTTGTGTGGTCTATTTGTTTTCTTCTGTGTTTACACTACTTTTTTTGGTAGTTACAGACTACTTGTTTTCTTGTGTGTTTACACTAATTTATTTATTAGTTACTACATTGTCTAGGTACTTTACACTTGTCTTATCACATGCATGTGTTTTTGGACAAACACTTGTTTTGGCTAGCCATCCCCTTTTGTGTGCGCCTTGATATCTACCAAGGGTTTTCCCTTCCCCTGCAAGGCAGAGATCTACAAGTCAGAGTGTGGTAGGTCCTCTTTTGGGGCCGCATTCTCCTTTCAACGACATCGCATGCACACCCAAAGAGGGGGAACATCATTGAGGGTTTTACATAATAACACAGCGTATTTACACCGGTTCAATACAATGCACTTTCTTCCCTTGGCATTGTGGGTTTACATACAGCAAGTGAGTTCAGACAAGTCTACGAACTCCATACACAGTGGCCTCTATAGGACATGGTTTCCTTTAGTATTTTTACATATCAGTTATAGGATTTGAGGTTACAGTGGGTGTGCCTCTCTACACTACTTCATCCAGTGGTGTTGGATCACTCAAAAAACCAGAATAGTACGAAGATATCTTCACACATTTTAGGAGAAGTGGTTAAAGGTTGGAGAACATAGAGTATTTCCTCCCTATACTTCTTCAGCCATGGTGGGGTGAGATCACCCAAAAAACTCATGACAATACAAGATAAACTTCTACACCTTTTTTCTCAACATGGATCAGGTGCACATGTTCCATTTACACTTTTTCTTTTCGTGTATTTTACATTTGCGTAATTTACACATTTATATACACATGCGTATTTTACACATCATTTTTACATACATATATATTTGACTACTTGATCATTTTCTCCTTACAGGTCCGGTTATATGAGAAACAAATAATAAAATTAGGGGTAACAATGACAACAACTACGACGACAACGATAACAATAACAAACTACGACAGCACTTTCCTTTACTAACCATGCAAGTACACTACACACCATAGAAACTGCACATGCGTTATGCCCTAGGTTCACTCTCATCACTTTTTTATGTGTATTTTTCATCTTTAGAATCCATGCTCCTCCATTTTTTTCTTTTTGTCATTCCACGCTTGATTGTAGTCCATCGGCACATCTTCTTCTACACTCTACATGGATATCAAGTATGCATCTCTATTTACTTTATGTTACCAAATGTTCCGCTCACCAATATAAAGTGGGGGGAAAATGTACATGTAAAATCATGCACTTCAGGCATTATTTAGCCCGGTCTTGTACTAATATTTAGAGGGTTCTCAAGTGAAGAAAATACTAATTAAACCCCCCTTTTAGGACATCTTATTTTTATATTTTATTTTTTCACTCCCATATATTTATCTATACAAATCCACATATTTCACAAATGTACCGTCATTCTAGCCCAAAACCAGGGTGTCCAATCCTTTATTGGGGTGCCCCAAAGCACCTTGTTCCCACCTGCGATGCCTCGATCCATGTTCCACTTTCCCACTTCTTTTTGGGGTCTTTCTATCCATTTTTCATCCTTATTTTTTTCCTATTTGGCCATGTCAAGGTTAATTACAAAATTGAAGCAAGAGAACCCTATAAATATAAATTTATGAGACCATAATGAGCATCCTAGCATCACACACTACTATCACTTCATCTAGAGTTGCTTTAGTTAACTCAGCTTTATCCTATTTTTAGGATTAGATTTAATTCAAATAAATTTGTTTTAATTCATGCATAGCATGCAACTATTTTAAAGCATGAGTTTAGATTTAGAATGCTCAGTTGAAGAGTTGTTAGTGGGTGAGTTATTCTTTTTAAATAACAGCAATTGTAATTGCTTTGTATGCACACACAAAGGTGTGAAATCTGCACAAGCAAGGAAGGATGTGCATTGAAAGCACATAGTTACACGCACAGCTTGATTGTAAAGAGCTGAAGCTTTGAGTATGATGAAGCTTTTATTAATGGAGATTACGCACAGCATTGTTGGTTTGAATATTCATCTGTTTATGCAAGTTATTTAAGTGTTTTTTTTATTTCTTTTATGATGTTTGTTGTATAAGACTGCAGATTTTCTACAAATTGGTGTTAGAGCTAGGTTATTCCAGTAGCTTATTAAATTAGTAGCAAGTTATGGCTTCTACATTTGGCATGTAGATGCCACAATTTTATGGAAAGAATTACGACTACTGGTCGTTGACCATGAAGGCGCTATTCAGATCTCAAGACATGTGGGAGATTGTTGAAGATGGGTACACAGAGGCCACAAATGGAGCAGCGTATACTGCACTTTCTCAAGCAGAGAAAGATACTTTGAAGGAGTTACGAAAGAAGGATGGTAAAGCTCTTTTCTATATTCATCAAGCATTATTCCAAGAGTGGCAGCAGCCAGTCAAGCAAAGACTACATGGGATACTTTAGAAATTGCATATCAAGGTAAGGAGAAAGTAAAAACCGCTAAGCTACAGTTACTTCGTAGAGATTTTGAGAATTTAGCAATGAAAGATTAAGATTCTGTAGAATCATTTTTTACTTATGTAGTTGGCTTAGTCAATCAAATCAAATCCCATGGTGAGACTCTTGAAGACAGAAGGATTATTGAAAAATTGCTTGGAAGTTTGCCTACGAAATTTGATCCTTTAGTTGTTGCTATTGAAGAAACTAACAATCTGAGTCATTTTTCTATTGATGAGGTGCATGCATCACTAATCAATCATGAACAGAGGATGAATAGATCACATGAAAGTGTAGATCAAGCTTTTTCATCTCAGACAGCAGGTAGTCATGGCAAAAGAAGAGGAAGTTTCAACCCAAGAGGCAGAGGAAGAATTCCATCTAGAGGACGCGGCAGCTATTCATCAAACTCAGGTGGAAGAGGACATAATCGAGAATAGTGTTATGGTCAGAGACAAGATAAGTCTCATGTTTAGTGCCATTATTGCAAGAAGTATGGGCACTATGCTTATGATTGCAAGAAAAAGCAATATGATCAGGAGAGGCAAAATCAAAATCAGGTTGGAAGTTCTATTTCTAAACCTATGTTTATTGCATGCACAAGGATTGCCGAAGCAATACCTTCTTTATCCCCTATTGAATGTAATTTTTCAAAAGATATTCCATGTGATGTATGGTATTTGGATTCAGGTTGCAGTAATCACATGACAGGTAATCTAGATTTGTTTTCTAGTTTGGATGATTTAGTTAAGAGTGATGTAACTCTTGGAAATAACAATATTGTGTCTGTGAAAGGAAAAGGCATGGTTAGTATTCTAACAAGACAAGGGGAGAAAACAAGTATGCAAGATGTTTACTATGTTGCAGGTTTGAAACATAACCTTATGAGTATTGGACAGCTGGTACATAAGGGATATTGAGTCTATATAGAAGACAATGAGTGTGTGGTTATGGACAAAGCTCCTAGCACTCAGTTGATTGCAAAAGTGAAGATGAGTAGTAATAGGATGTTTCCATTGATTTTGAAACTTGGAAAAAAGAAGAAATCAGATCTGTTTGCAGCAAAATGAGTAGCTCAGTTTGCAGCAAATTCCTGCGCTAAGCCAAATCAGTCTTTTGTTGATTCCTGCGCTCAAACAGATGAGTCTTGTGCTAATGAAAATTAGGTCTGCGCTATAGCAAGCGAGTCTTGCATTGATTCCTACGTAAATATAGTTGATTCCTGCGTTGAAGGAACACAATCAGCTTTTCGTTCAGTCATGAAGGATGAATTATGGCTTTGGCATCTAAGGTATGGACATTTGAATTTCAAAGGTTTGAATTTATTACATAGAAAAAATATGGTTAAAGGTTTTCCATTAATTCAAAAATTGGAAAGGGTGTGTGAAGGTTGTATTTTGGGGAAGCAACACAGAGATTCATTCCCAATTGGCAAAAAAGCAAGAGCAAGTGCACCACTTGAGATTGTACATTTAGATTTATGTGGACCTATGCAGACAGCTTCTATTGGAGGTTGTATTTATTTTATGACATTCATTGATGATTACACAAGGAAGACATGGGTTTATTTTCTAAGAAATAAATCAGATGCCTTTGATACATTTCAACAGTTCAAGGCATTAGTGGAGAAGCAAAGTGGATACTACATCAATGTTCTCAGAACGGACAAAGGAGGTGAGTATGTTTCTAATGAGTTTATGATTTTTTGCAGATATCATGATATACACAAACAGTTTACTACCAGGTATACACCACAACATAACGGTGTGGAAAAGAGGAAAAATAGAACCATCATGGAGATGGCGAGAAGCATGTTGAAGGAAAAACATCTTCCAAATGATTATTGGGCAGAAGCAGTAGCAACTTCTTTTTATATTTTGAATAGGTGTCTAACGAAACTTGTTAGGAACATGGTTCCTCAACAAGCATGGACTAATAGGAAACACAGTGTTTCACATTTCAGAGTTTTTGGTTGTGTAGTGTATGTACATGTACTTGATGAGTTAAGGAAGAAATTAGAAAACAAAGGAGAAAAGTGTATTTTTGTTGGGTATTCAGAGAATACAAAAGTATACAATTTGTATAATCCAGTCACTAGAAAGGTTGTGATCAGCATGGATGTACAGTTTATTGAGAATGAAGCATGGGATGGAAGTATAGAGAAAACAGTGAGTATAGCAACAGCTATTCCGCATGATGATATGACAGATGAAACTTTAGAGCAACAAGGTACTATATCTACAAATCTTGGACATGCACCACAAGTTGTAGCACAAGCTACACCTCCATCTACAGTCAGGAGGTCACCAAGATTTCAGCCATCTTCAACTGTGCAAGAGACACCACAGGGAACACCAAAAGCTACTCCATCACCACAAAGTAGTCCTACATCGAATACTCCTGTGCAGCGGAAAACAAGAAGTCTAAGTGAGATTTATAATGTTGATACAACTAATTCATTTTCAGTTTTTACATTATTTTCTCAAGCTACATATCCAGTATATTACGAAGAGGCTATAAAGAATGAAGTTTGGGAAAAATCCATGGATGATGAGATCGATGCTATAGAGAAGAATCAGACATGGGAGATGATGGATCTTCCAAAAGGAAAGGACGTGATAGAAGTCAAGTGGGTCTACAAGACAAAATACAATGCTGATGGAAAAGTACAGAAGCACAAAGCAAGGCTGGTTGCAAGAGGTTTTACGCAGTAATATGGAGTTGACTACAACGAAACATTTGCACCAGTAGCACGTTTGGACACGGTAAGAATGGTTTTAGCAATTGTAGCTCAAAACAAATGGCTTATTTATCAGATGGATGTTAAATCAGCATTCTTAAATGGATTCCTTGAAGAGGAAGTTTATGTAAATCAGCCAGAAGGTTATGAGATTGAAGGTCATGAAGGAAAAGTATACATATTGAAGAAAGTGCTCTATGGTCTCAAGCAAGCACCTAGAGCTTGGTACAGCAGCATAGATTCTTATTTAATTGAGAATGGTTTCAGTAGGAGCAGCAGTGAGCCTACCTTATACACCAAGATAAATGAGCAAGGTAAAATTTTAATTGTTTGTTTCTATGTACATGATTTGATGATTACTGGAAATCTATCTACAGAGTCATTCGAATCAGCCATGAAGGAGTTTGAGATGACAGATCTTGGTCTTATGCATTATTTTTTGGGCATTCAAGTTCAATAATCAGAAGGTGAAGTTTTTATCTCACAAGAAAAGTATGCAAATGATGTTTTAAAAAGGTTTAACATGATGAATTGTAAGCCAGCGCCAACACCAGTTGTAGTAGGTTTGAAGTTGAGCAAAGAGGATGAAGGATCGTTTGTGGATCCATCATTGTTTAAAAAGTTGTTTGGAAGTTTTATGTATTTGACGGCCACAAGGCCTGATATTATGTATGGTGTGAGCCTCATATCAAGGTTCATGGAATCTCCAAAAGATTCACATTGGCAAGCTGGAAAAATAATTTTGAGGTATGTACGTGGAACAAGAAATCATGGAATTCTTTATTCAAGTTGAGATGAGTTCAAACTCGTTGGTTATACAGATAGTGACATTGCTGGAAGTATAGATGATCGGAAAAGCACATCCGGCTATACTTTTCACTTTGGAATAGGAGTGGTTTCATGGGCATCAAAGAAGCAGCCCATTGTCACGTTATCTTCAGTAGAAGAAGAGTATGTAGTAGCAACAGGAGCAGCATGTCAAGTTGTTTGGATGAGAAGAGTGTTGACAGATTTACAACAGAAACAAGAGGAAGCTACGCTGATTTTTTGTGACAACAACTCAGCCATAGCGTTGTCCAAAAATCATGTTTTTCATAAGAGGAGCAAGCATATTGATACGAGGTATCATTTCATCAGGAAGCTGGTAAACAACAAGGAAATTCATCTTGAATTTTGTAGATCCGAAAATCAATTTGCAGACATTTTTACAAAATCTTTGGCAAAAAAAGTTTTTGAATATTTGAGAGATTGTTTGGGAGTTTGTGATCCCGCGCATGGAAAATTTGAAAAATCAAATGAAGCTCCAGAAGAGTGAAAGCTATAGTTTGAAATTAAGGGGGAGTGTTGGAAATATGCATGCCCATGCATAGTGAATTCCTACCATAGCTTTTTTAGGAATATTAAAAATAGATTTAGTTTTGCTTTAGTTTGTTTTAGTTAACTCAGCTTTATCCTATTTTTAGGATTAGATTTAATTCAAATAAATCTATTTTAATTCATGCATAGCATGCAACTATTTTAAAGCATGAGTTTAGATTTAGAATGCTCAGTTGAAGAGTTGTTAGTGGGTGAGTTATTCTATTTAAATAACAGCAATTGTAATTGCTTTGTATGCACACACAAAGGTGTGAAATCTACATGCACAAGCAAGGAAGGATGTGCACATAGCTGCACGCACAACTTGATTGTAAAGAGTTGAAGCTCTAAGTATGATGAAGCTTTTATTAATGGAGATTACGCACAGCAGTGCTGGTTTGAATATTCATCTATTTATGCAAGTTATTTAAGTGTTCTGTTTATTTCTTTTATGATGTTTGTTGTATAAGATTGCAGATTTTATACACGGTGGATATTTTGGTTTGTGTATATTGTTTTAAGTGTTTGTCACGCCCTCACCTATATTTAGTTTCAATGTGATATCTACCTTTGGAGGAAGAATTGATTTGATATGATATGTGCATTTTGAATCTAAACATACCTGTGTCTGATGTTGTGTAATCAAATCTCCAACAAAAGATTTTTTGCCACGTTTAATCCTACAGCTATCGGAAGGAAAGAAAGCATTATTTTTTCATCAAGTTTGGTGCATTCTGTAAAGATAAACAAAGACGTCATGCAATCAGATATTCGCTCCTCAATTTTTTCAAAATCTTTTATCTTGACTGTCATTGTTGGTGACCGTTGCATGTATAAGATCAACAGATTATATTGTTTTACATTGGATCTTGGCATGTTTGAGTTGTTTAATATTGGCATGACCCTTGGTCTCAGGTGCAGTCTATGCCAGAATAAAGGAATATGTCTCATCTTCACGAGGAAATCCAAATTTACCATTATCTGCTGCATGTTATGGTGGGTGCACAAGTTTTTCCCATCAATCTTGACGCATAACAATCTTGACGCCGACACAAATATCTTGGAGGCATCGAATTTGGTTAGACCAGCATTGGATATCCCATCTCTATACTAAATGTGGCTTATTGCCCGAGTTTGAAACCTCACACCAGACTGGTTATTGTGTTTACAGAGTTCGACTGGTTATCCTGTGAAGACGTGTCATCATATTGTTATCGTGCATGTCATTTCCAAATGGCTTCAAGTCTGAGTTATTTGTTAGTCAATTTTATGTTTAAAGTATCAAGAGTCGATTTTGTTCCACAAAGTTTTGTTTTTAGTTTAGTTGGTTAGTAGCGGTCAAATATTATAAGTTGTTTGTTGTCAATTTAATGAAGAGGTAATAAGTCTTGGTATTGTCATAGTATTTGTCATTAAAAGTTTCACTATCAAAAGTTTTTTGTCCATGTGAAGTCCATTTTATTGGAGAGTTATTTTGTCAGAGTCAAAGTTATCGTCAAATTTATGAGTCTTTGTCAAATTTGTGAGTTGTCGTTAAAAGTTGTGTCATTGTAAAAAGTCTGTAAAAAAAAAATTGCCTCGCGGACGCATTTTCGGTGTTACCTAACGTCTGGAAAATAAACTTTTCACATGGTGGGGGAAGATATACAAATAACCCCAATGTGGAAACTATTGAGCTTCAATGTCCAAATTTTTGAGTGAGCAGTGTGATAATGGAGGACAGAGGCTTCGAAAGTTGAAGGTCATTCAGCGACCTCTCGTCAGTTGCCAACGACAGGGCCACTTCATTGATTTGGTGGCACGTGTATGCTTTTGCTTTAGGGCAGTGTGCCTTATTTTTGCGTGTAGTATGTTTGATTTCAGCATTTTAGTTTGATGTGAATTTTAGCATAGTATGAAAAATAAGAACATATGTGGTATGTTCCTGTTCACTTGTGTATTTGAATATTCTAACATAATTCCCCATTTTAATAACATAGTGAAGAATAGATAGCACAGAGTAACACAGCATCATGAGTCTTGAAGAGGTTGAACAGTCAGATGTGTTCATGTTCATAGCTAGGTTTGTGGTTAGCCTCTAGAAAACCATTGAAGGTTGCTCTGATGTGTTCCTGCATGAGTTCCCACACTGCTAGGTCAGATGTGTTTCCTAGAGTGACTAGTTGATAAGCAGATGATTCATGAGCGTGTTCCCATCCTCGTCGATCATTTGTGTTCCCAACAAAGCATGGTTGAAAAGAAGTTGATGTGTTCCTTCTTCTACCTTCAGTTTGAGTGTTGTACCAAGATCATGAGCAAGCACGGGCGGTAGGCTACAGAGGAAGTGTGAACGTTCTTTTGCTACCATGTAAACATTAAGGGGGGAATGTTAGGAAATTAATGTTTACATTATATTTGAGGTATTAGTAATTATGTAAATGTAGAAATGAAATTAGTATTGTAATAGTGAAGTTGTTAATAAACAACTCACTAATATAGGTTTGGGTGGTTAGTCATATTTGGTTAGTTAAGTAATATTGTTGTATATAATAACAATATTACGTACTTAGATTAGTGGTTGTTTATTTGGAGTTATATTGGGTGTATTGTTTAACCTACCTCCTAATTTATAGGAGCCTCATATACTATATATTTGTAAGAAGTTTGTGATAGAAATTAACAAAAAAAATTAGTATTTAATCTCTGCAACTATGTCCATATTCCAAGAATTTACTCCATTTAATACACTTGCAGTGTTTTCAATAACCTAATTAAATGATATACACATGGATTGAATATTATACCTCATCAACTAATGCCAACATCGACTCATTTTGATTCGGTCTATAAACGATATTATTACGGCAAAGTGTCCCCCCCACCTCCCTCCCCTTTTTTGACCCTAATCTATTGGTCACTTATTTTTCAATCACCTTTTTTTCATGTTCGTTCAACATAATAACTTTAAGAATTAGATATAATTATGTTATGTAAAAAATTGAATTATAATTATAATTTCACAAGTGTTCATATTCACTAACATGTGGCAATAACCTGTATAATCTTCAAAGTCATCACTCATATTTACATGATATTATGTAATGGGAGTGTGAATCCAAAAACAAATTTAAATAATTATTTAATAAAAAAAAAAATCTTCTAATGTTTTTTATTTTATTTTTATTTTTCGTTATTTAATAAATTGAATATACATATTAAGTTGGATTTTGAGAAATAGGGATTAAAATATATATTTATCGTTGATGAGATCATATTTCTTCTTCTCCACAAACAATAAGCAATGAAAAAAAAAATTTAAAAATGTTATTTTTCGTGGGTGAGTATCGCATGTGAACGTAACACTTATTCCAATGCAACTGCATCATATTAGTGTCAATGTTTTGAATACTATTTTGTCAAGATTTTTAATTTGGATAATCTATGGTTTTGAGGGAAAAAACAATGCAAATTTGCGATGAGGAAAATTAATGATACAAGTGTGTTAAGATATCAAAAGGTGCCATTATTTTTTGTGGTTTCCAACAAGTTTGATGAACTTTGCATCGTGTGACAATTTGATACAATTTTGCATTGAGACCAAGAAAAAAACAAGGTTGTGTGATGTTAAATGTGATGTTATAACATCAAAATCTACTAGTGTAATTTGGTCATTTTTTTCAAATAACGACATTCAATCACAAAATAATGATAAATAGTACTCTTGCATAGAAATAAATCCTCAAATCTAACTACGTCACACCTATCTAATCACACCTAATTAGGCTGAAGAGATTATTTTTCTTAATCGACAACAATCACTCATGAAATAAGGACAAGTGATGCTAATGTATGCTCATTTTTCCCTAAAACTACCCATGTATATCTGATTGCAAGTAATATGGCCTATTTTGGTGAATTTTTCTCAATTAACTACATTTTGATCTCTAAATAAAGATAAATAGTCCTTATATGTTCCCAATTTTCCTTGAAGCTACCTTCATCTATCCAATCATATGTAATTTAACCTATATTTGTCAAATTTTCTCAAATAAAGGCATTCAAATATGAACTAATGATAGATGGTGCACATAGCTTCCTAATTTGCCCCATATTTACCTACATATATTGGATTACTATTAATTAAGGTTTAATCCAGACAAATTATGTAAAATAATGGCATTACCTCAAAAAATAATGATCAATGGTTCTCTTATATGTCAAATGTTCCTTGAATTTTCCTATATCTATATGATTACACCTAATCTACCCTGATTTGGTCAAATTTACTCAAATAATTTGACATTAGATGATGAAATGATGTCAAATGATGCTCCTATATTCCTAGTTTCTCCCAATTCTCGCTATATCTATCCAATCACACCTAATTTGAGCTAATGTAGACAAAATTGTTTGAAACTTTTACATTTAATTATGAAGCAGTTATGACAAATGGTGCTCATATATTCCCAAATTTTCGTAAATCAATCTACATTTATTTTTTGTCTGTATATATTTTATAGGATGTGTTAATGATGAATATTGTTATATATAGGGGATTTGGCCACCTCCTTTCACCATACCTAACAAAGCCCGATTCAAGGTAAATTTTTAGACCCCCCAAAAAAAACTCGTAGCTATTACTTGGTGAATCTATGAAAATGACTTTCAAAATCATGGCGAATCTAAAAGAAATGGGTTTCGAACCATTTGGCGCATCATTTTATAATGGTATCGGCTTGTAGCAATTGTCGACAGACGATATATGTTGTCAGCCAATAACATATGTAATTTTTTTAAAATAATTTTTTGATAATAGCAGTTAAACCACCATCTCGATGAGAAATCTATCCTTGCAAAATATGGCACAAACAAGAAAATTTAAAAAATAATTTTTTGTAAAAAAAATGTAGATTTCACCAGTTTTGTATGGGAGAATTTTTTTTTTTTTTAAATTATGTTAACGGTTAAAATGGTCGTCTCAACGAGAAATATGTCCTCAAAAAATATGGCATAAGCAAAAAAAAAAATCCCATCACAACTGGTAGCATTTTTTCATGCTACCGCTGGTAGCATTTTTATGCTTCCTATTGACGGCATTTTTTATGCTACCGGTCAGTTGCATATTTTATGTTACCGGTCAATAGCATTTTTTATGTTGTTGGTTAGCAGCATTTTTTCATGTTGTCAGTCAGTAGCATTTTTTCATGTTGTCGGTCAATCCCATTTTTCCATGCTATCCATTGGTAGCATAAATGAGCAAAGTATATGCAGCTTCAATAGAATTAAATATTAACTGTAAAAATACCTTTAATGTTGGAGGGTTGTGATATGTAGTCGATCTTGATCGTCAATGCCCACAAGACCATGAGCATGTGTAAAGGAATTGTGAAGAAAATTTGATGTGTACTTGATATTCGAAATTGTAAATTTGTAATCACTATATATATGAAAGTGAATTTTACAAATTTCAATTTTACGCTAATGACGATTTGAATTTAAAAAGTCATCTATTGGTGTAAACATTGGGCGAACCGACCCCTAAAATTAACTTGTCCCTAGAAAATTTAGGCGACCCAGTCCAAATTCCTACACTAAAAATTTGCCAAATGCAAATTTAAAAACCAGAATATTTGTGATTTAACGAATATTCACCACTAAAATTTACCATGGTTTGATTATGAAATAACAACAAATGATGTTTAATGTGCCTAATTTGACCTATTTTGGTCAAATTTCTCAAAGAAAAATATTTCATCATGAAATAACGATAAATGGTGCGTGTATATTCCCTTTTTCCCCAAATCTTCCTACATATATCTGATCACACTTGAATAGAGGTTAATTTGGTTAAAAAATAATATTTGATCATGAAATAATGACAAATGGGACTTATATATACTATGTTTTTTCCATTTTTTACTATATTTATCTAATCATAAATATTTGACTTAATTTATTTAAGTTTGTTTATATAACATCATACAATCACAAATAGTGACAAATGATGCTCATATAATATTTTAAATATCATAGTTTTCAACTTTAAATTTCTTTGTATTTTTATTTCATGCTTAAGTATGTTGGAAGGTAGACCATAAATTACACTCTTTGCACGGTCAAATAACACCAGAATCTGTTGCATGATGTTTTATATATGTTGGGGTCTTCTTTTTTCTATTTTAATCTCGATGTGGACAATATGCTTGTACTTTTTATTAATAATTTTCAATATAACTTTATATTACAAACTTTTAAAAATAGAAGAACGAGAGTAAGAAATATTTATTTTTGAAAAACTTTAAC
This sequence comes from Taxus chinensis, assembly GCA_019776745.2. Taxonomy (NCBI): domain Eukaryota; kingdom Viridiplantae; phylum Streptophyta; class Pinopsida; order Cupressales; family Taxaceae; genus Taxus; species Taxus chinensis. Next base: position 884,843,532 of record CM034149.1, read on the forward strand.
ATAAAATGAGTTGCAGTGTAATTGGTAAGAATGGTGGTATGTTATAGTTGGTAAGAATGATGGTATGTTATAGTAGTTATGCCATCAATTAAGATTCAAATTATTTGAAATAAATTTTATGTTAAATTTGAAGTAATTTTTGGAAACTTTATGTTATGTGTAAGGTTTGAGCTCACTAAAAAGGAAACCCTAAAAGTTGGATGTTCAATATAAGCATGAGTTCATCAAAAAAGAAACCCTATGAAGCATGTTTAGTACAAGTCGAGTTCACCAAAATGTAACAAATTGGAATTCTCGGATGTGTATGTGCTCGCATCGCAGTGTGTATGGGTGTGTGCATGTGTGTAACGTGTTTGTGCACGCACGCGCACGTGTGTATGTGTGTGTGTGTGTGTGTGCACATGTGTGTCTGTGCGTGTGGGCGTGTGCATCTGTAAATAAGGGAATATCCAAAATATATAAAGTGGGAAGTAACTACAGAAACTCTAGATGGTAGAGCTTGAGGAATTCGGGAATAATGTTGTGTGTGTGTGTATCAATCTTAATTATACAAATAAGGGGATATCTAGAATATATGAAATGAGGAGTAACTACAAAAACTCTAGATGGTAGGGCTTGCAGAATTCGGAAATATTGTTGAGTACATAAAACTTGAAAAGGCACACAATCATTTGAACATTTGAAACAGTCATATTATGAGAACAAGAAGAAGGAATTGAAGCATTTTGAATATTTGATAACATTACATGTATATATGAAGGAATAGAAACAAGATAATGAAGAATTTTGAAAGCAATTTCATAAGGGTGCATGTTCAAGTCATATTAGGTTTGAAATGAAGATGGATATGTGTAAATTGGTTTGGCAATTAACAATAACAATGAACGATAACCAAAACTTACATATTGTAACTAGGCCTAAGCATATATAACTCATAAATTATACATAATTGCATAAATCATAACATACTAGAAATATCATAAGATCATAAGAATCGGAATAACTAAAATGTTTTGAAGAATTAGGGTTCTAAAGTGATACACACTTTGTCACAATTTAGGAGACCGTTGTTAGAAATAGATAGCGCAAAACATGTACATAGTGCACCAAAGAATACCAAAAGAATATCATTTCAGTCATATAGGTACTCTATGATGGATAATGTATCCTCTATCATGGGTAAGATATCCCATGTGATGCAAGTGTTCCAGCCCTTGTCACTTTCAATGAATGCAACAAGTAAATTTTGATATTCATTAAATGCTTAAAATTTACTTTTCTCTTGGGGATGCTTTTGAAATAATTGAATTCTTTTCTTCTTAAACTTCAATAGATGTCTATGATTGTATCTCTTATCATTTTTCGTAAATGAACTTATGGTAGTCAAAGTAGGCATTGTTGTAGTAAACCTAGGAAGAACAACGATGAGGCGGAATATACACAACTTGTTGAGAACCAACATCAATGTGTTAGTATTGGTGTATATTATCAAAAACTACAAATTAGTGCTTGCATTAATTCCTTATCTAGGAAAATTTAAATTATAGATACGACACATTTTAAATAAGTGTACAAATTGATTTTTAAAAAGTCAACAACAAAAGTGTAAAGTATTTAATTATATGTGTTTAGATATACTAGTCACTAGCATGGTAATCTCAAAGGGAAGGATCTAATAGATCAACTTAGGATAGAGTCGATTATCCACATAACTATACAATCTTCCAACTATTTTATTAATGTAGGGTCAAAATGGTTGCACGTTGGTAATCCATGTCAATCCTTTCAATAAATGATCTCAAAGCCATATTTGTTTACAAATTTGATAGCAATTTCATTAATTTGTTATTCACATAAAGGGAGAGGACCCTATAATCATGCACCTTAACCTAACAAGTGCACGCAACCATGTAGGTGACTCATTGGTACAAAGAAATTATATCATTATGTAGCTTATAACAGGGCCACATCACCATTTTTGTTTCATGTATTTTTTGGAGGGAAAAGTAGGTTTTAAATTGATTTAGTAAGAAAAAAAATTGGTATAAAGCACTTCAAAAGGGTACCAATAATCATGCAACATGTGTGTCACATTGTGGTTGGCTCTTAAAAATAGTCACTGAATAAAAACCAAACAATTCAAACAACTATTGGTACTTGTATCTTGTATGAGCAAGTTATGGAGAAATCAAATGTACATGTTTTAATATATGTATGTTTATAGGGTTCTTTTCGTCTGATGGTCGGAGAAGGGGACATCAGAATAAGTATGCAGGGGGGAGGGGAGGTGATTCACTGAAGTTAAAGATATCTAACGAATGTCTATTTGGACTTATAGGCAACGTCATCAAAAACTAGAACACACTAACAAGGTAGACATTTCCCTTTTTTAGTGCCTACGGTTATTTCAAATAAGTTTCCAACTATTTGATTATTGCTTGATGGCATGTGCACATGGATTTCAAAATCACATGGTAGCACTATTGTTAGAATCCCACCTGCACAAATAGACGTATAAAGTTGTGTGATGTCATTCGTGACGAACTTCAAAGGGCGCTTTTTTTACCATCATATTCATGTGCACCTATTTGCTATTTGCTATGATATATGTATAACATTAAATGAAGTAGATTGATGATTTATGAAAAAAATTTAATTCACGAGATAATTTGATGAATAAATTTGACTTCAATTAATTAGAAATATGATAACATTAGATTTTAATCATTTTTAAGAATTTGTCTTGAGCTGCATGTTCTACACCCTACATAAAATTGGTCATTAGGTGTATGTGGTTGGATGGACGAACGAGTAAGAACATTAAGGCCCTGCTTTTTTTAAAGAATTGAAATGTCAATTCCATCACAAGTGTAAGAACTTCTGGATTGAAGTCTTTAAGTCTTTTAAACTACTCGACACATATCAAACACATATTAAGATATCTCTCAGCACACCTTCAATTCATTTTGAAGAGTAATATTTAGAGAACCCTTTACAAATGACCAGTCAAATTGTTATCTTCTTTTACGAGCTAAAATCAAAACTACTTACAAAAAATGTTTGATTTTTTTAACACAACAGAGTACAAAATGGCTCCACATTTTGTACTCTCACATTGTTTGGAATAGAAACATATTTGACCTTTTAAAATATCCAAGAATGACAGCAAAAAAATCATGAAAAAAAATCAACAGCCTATGAAACACAAGAAAACAATAAAAATTTACGATCTCGAACAAATCACCATTAGATCTAGAAAATAAATTTATTATTATTATTATTATTGGAAGATTTACTTGTATTATCATCAATCTGGTTTAACTAGATAAACGTCGTAAAAGTCTTTTATACTTGGACAGATCAATTGAGATAAGAAAAATTTTGAATGGATACTTTCTAGCCATTTAATAATCACTGAAATTTATTCAATAAAATTGTTAAAATTGTTTGGAATAGAAACATATTTGACCTTTTAAAATATCCAAGAATGACAGCAAAAAAATCATGAAAAAAATCAACAGCCTATGAAACACAAGAAAACAATAAAAATTTACGATCTCGAACAAATCACCATTAGATCTAGAAAATAAATTTATTATTATTATTATTATTGGAAGATTTACTTGTATTATCATCAATCTGGTTTAACTAGATAAACGTCGTAAAAGTCTTTTATACTTGGACAGATCAATTGAGATAAGAAAAATTTTGAATGGATACTTTCTAGCCATTTAATAATCACTGAAATTTATTCAATAAAATTGTTACATGAATTTTTTTCTGCCATCTACATGCAGCCCAATCCAATGAGGTATTTTGAATTATCAAATAATACATGATCACGGACATAGACTTTTATTAAGTTTGATTTTTATTTTGTTGCAAACGAATTCTTTGTATACTCAAGTCATCTACTTCGGTAAATATACTCCATGTCTACAATGTTACAATAGTGATGGAATTCTCAGTTACCAACAGATACTAATATGCTACTTGCAACTGCATGAGCTGGAATTCGTATTTGTACAGACACTATCTCACTGAAATTTTGGGTTTCCACCGTAAGTCAACCTAGTCTTAATCGCAACTGTCATCGTATGCATAATGATATTGCTGCACTCATCCTGGAAACTTGATTATCATGCTTATTTTATCTACTATGCCTGATAATGAAAGATCAAAAGAATTTCAAATATATACTACAATTTGAGTAGAGGAAAAATATACTCTTAAGCATGCTTTGATTCAGTTGAAAACATCATATAATTTTACTGTAAAAACAAACTAAAAAAATAGCCAAACCACAATCTTGAGAAGGCACTGATTTCCACTCAACAAGACATTGTACTGTTTGGTATGCATTAACTAAACTTCTTTATAAAAGTTCATTCTGTTTAATGCCCAAGTTAAACTAAACTCGCATATAACTCAAAGATATAGCCAAATTCATAGAAATGGAGCATGCTGTTATCTAGTTGAAAATAGTTGGATATAAATATCTCATTTTCATGAGATGCTTTGACTTACAGCTGAAGCACTTGTTTTGTTAGCGAATTTACTATGAATAGGTAAAATTATAGATTTCAGTAAAATGTTATCATAAGTTTAAGCTTCGGTATGTAACGAGCAATATGGAAAAACAAACATAATCTTTATGGGACTGGAAAAAACAGAAAAAAGTACAACAGCTTTCCGAGATCAGTTGTCCATACCCTCCCAGTTTTGATTCGATAACCAACATATATCAACTCTAGAAACAACTGCAATTACAGGAAATATCTAGAAGTATGGTGTATGCAACGTCAGTCTTCCATTGCATTATGTATATTATTTACATAATCCATAAGGGTTATTTGTGCTGTGGCTGCAGCTGGATCAACCTCTGCTATGTCCATTCCTTGAAGCGAAGTGTTTGATTCATCAATAACCTCATCAACAATTTCATTCTCATATGCTTCCATTGAAATAAGCATATTTTGTAATATGCAACAAGCAAGGATTGTCCGGGGTAGCATCTCCATATTCGGTTTTTTAATTTTGGTTTGCAGAAGCTGCCAAGTGTTCCTCAATTTTGCAAAAGCACGCTCAACAACATTACGTGTATAGGACAGCTTGTAATTGAAGAGTCTTTGTTCATCATTTGTTTCACCTGAAAAAGGAACAATTAACCAAGGAAGATGGGGATAAGCACTATCCCCAATAATGTATTCTCTCATGTCAAATCCATCAAGCGATACTGGAGGTCCATTGAGTCTTTCACCTTCCTCGCACAATCTATAGAAGGATGAATTTCTTAGTAAACCAGCATCAGTAAGAGACCCTGGCCATCCTGTGCAAATGTCAAGGAAGCGCATATTGCTATCGACAATAGCCTGAACCAGCATACTATAATTGTGCTCGCGGTTATACCAATCAATGGATGACTCGTTGTAGGGGAGCTCAAGTTTTACATGAGTTGCATCTATTGCCCCACAACAATTTGGGAAGCCCTGTTTAAGACGGAACCCCTCCTTAATATGCTCAAACGAAGCCGCATCTGATGGCCATTGTATATATTTGGATGCCCTTTTTTGCATAGAGAATATAAATTTCTTCACCACTTTGACCACTGTGGACTTCCCACAATCAAAGAGCTCGCTGACAGTTAACATTGTCATTCCACTTGATAAGCGTAATATGGCCATGGCTACCTGCTTCTCAACTGACAGTACCCTATTCTTAATGGACATTGCAAATGAGATGGGTATTGGACCTTGACATAAATCATCATATAGAAGATGGCAAAGTTCATCAAACAATTGAATTGGCAAACTGAATATGATCTGGAACCTAGGATCATCACTACTAACATGAAAACTGTAGTGATTCCACCAATCCACAGACTGAGGCTTGACTATGCACTCATTTGGAACTTTTCCATCCCAATCTGACATGCTCAGTTCAGATGATGTAAGTAGATTTTGTTCTGAAAGAGAGTTTGCAGCAATAATATCACTTGTTGTATCCTCTTCTGTAATCTCGTCGGGATATTGACTGACCCCTTTAAAAATTGTATTATAGGGAGGAGTATTCTGAAGTGACCCCATTAAATATTCACTGGTAGTTGAATCCTCAAGAACAGACCATGCTTGCATTGTAACCTCCAGAGCCTGAGCCGTACCTGCCACTAGCCCTTGAACCATCTGCCTTAACGGTTGGTCCATTGTTCTTGTCGCAGGAGCACACTTCCTGTAAGTCCATGTGTATAGGGATATCTAATTAAGAACTAGAACCATAGAAAGGTGCAGAATATTAACAATGCAGTGCTCAAACATTCAAAGAAACTCATGCCAGTGAAAGTTCACTTAGTTCAGCCTTGGCATTACTTTGTTCCAAGAAAAAGTGTGTCAAAAACCAATTGAAAAATTTACGTAGTATATGGAAACAAAGTCAATGCTTCAATTGGAAGTTATATCATGATTGCTCTCATCTATTAATTTAATTTTACCCCTTTGTTACCATAACTAGACAAGTGTATAAATAAAAGCCATCTATCATGTATATATCCCATTATGGTATTTTCCAACACTTGAGCATTACTGGAAGTATCAACTGTTTTTCCGATGATTCATAGCATGCATAGTACAGGAATGCAAACAAAAAACGAACAGAAAACAGCAAGGATTTCAAAGAATATTCTTATAACGTCATGTGTAATCATCTCCATACAAAGGTTTATCTTTTGGGTATTATATGTAAGGTAGAATTTTTACGTTGAAGCCAATATACTAGCAGATTACCTAGAAAAGGTATATTGAAGCAAATGTGTCATTACATTCTCCATTATGGCTTGGAATATGGCCTGATAGTTTTCTGCAGCCAAAAGGCTTCTTTGATGTGTTCGTTCCAACATGTTTGATTATAAGCTTCTCATAACCAACAAGTCACAGGAACACATGTGACCTCTCTAACATTTTATCAAAACAGAGGATATCGACCTATTAAATTAAATCATGTCCAGGAAAATGGGTGGCTGACAGCCATTTCTGCTCCATTAAATAAAATTCCCAAGCAAATGTCTTGATATTGTTTTTATAATAATCAGGAATTAAAGATGGCTTATTACAGAGACAATCCGTAGTACCAACCTCTAAAACAATGAAGAGATCGCGCCAACGTAGAATATTACAGGAACTGTTTATGCCTTCAAGGGGTAAACTTCTAAAGATCTAACTGTTAAGAAAATATTTTCTTTTTACCTAAAATATTTCTGGTAAAGTTGAATCAATAAACGTGCCTACCATGGAAATATCTTCTTGACATACTTTTCTTGACATTACAATAAATCATTTTTTCGAAGGAACTACAGGCTCTAATTGAATTGACTTCCCTACTGTGGCGCTATAAGCTATGACATGATCCTTATTTATTTTATTGAAATGTCTTTTAATTAAACACGGTCCACCTATAAGTATCAATTTTGGAATTCTTAAGGATGCAAAACCAATTGAAATTTCAAAATTCATGAATAATTTGGAACTTACATACCAGAAAGATTGTATGGCAAGGTGAAAAGCTCATATTGATCTTCGAATGCCATTCCTGTATGGGTCAAAATTGTACTTTTTCATGGGGATTCTGAATAGAGAAAACTTGGTAAGTTAACTAAAAATAAAGAACTAAAGAGAGGCAGTGAACTTACATATATTTTAAAACAGCATCAAGGGCTGTCAAAGGTCATAAAGCTAAAAGTTTGTAATTTGATGAGAATTAAAATCCAGAATTACGAAAGCATCCAATTCTAATGCTGACATTATTATAAACATTTCAAGAGAAGCTGACCTAAAAAGCCTAACCAAGAAGAAAACCTGCAGGGATTTCCAACTGTCAGAACAAGAAAGAGATTTCTCATTTCAGGAACTATTTTGACAGAGATTTGATTTTATCATGTAACGAAGTTATGTTTTCAGAATAGAGGATGATCCCATCCCACATTCCCCAAAAGACCTGTTGTCGGCTGAGATTGCACTCTCGTTGAATCTGTCAGATTCAACACCTCAATGAAACATGGGAATATCCCGAAGGTGTGGAACCTTGCTCCTTGGGACAGACCTCTGGAGAAGGCTGGCTTCCTCTACCTATCTATTCTAACACTAACATTACTCCTAAGCTAAGTTACTAATCTGTATGGGAAAAGGGGGGAGGAGGAATGCATGACAAGAAACTAAGCTAAGGGCGATGGCGATGGCACCAAAACAGAAAGGGGATCTCTCTCCATTAGGGAAAGAATAGGAAAGAAAAAACAGGATGAGAGGACAGATACATGCCACAGATCAATACTGCACAAAGTATTCCATTCCACACATTTTAGACACAGAGATGTAAACTTGCAAGTATAACCCACACACGATATGCCAGACATGAACAGAGAGGCAAGAAACAAAATCAACGCAAGTAAAGGGCTGATACAAGCCACAATACAAGACAAGTAAAAGGCTGATACAAGCCACAATACAAGATTCTATTGATCAAAGATATACAGTCTCTTACATTTATGCGAAGGGCACTAAGCGCATAACATGTGACCAAATCAAAGGTCTACAACTCGTGAAAGCTCGGCCACTGTTTTAACATGGTGACTTTACAGTCGAGAGAGGATCCGTTACAATTGATAGCAAGTTGCTTTTATAAAGAAGGAAGAGGAGAGAGAGGGAGAAAGATCAGATCACGCCAATAATGAAGAGGGCCAACCACTAAGGACCAACCGCCATTGATTTTGCAGGCCAAGTATGGGCGCCTGACATTGCTCCATCGCACGCCATCGGATCGCCAATGTAAGGGGACAGAGTTGTTCAACATTAAAATCTAGTTGTTGGAGTGGTTGGGCACCTAATTTGGATTAGGCACGGCTTTGTTAAGTTTTGGTCCACTATCTTCCCTCTGTCTTCCCAACTTTCTAATATTTCCATTGTGATCTGCGGTTTTGCTTTGTTTTCCATTGTCTTTCGTGGCTACATTTTCTCCTTTTGCGGCCTTTTCCCGCAATGTCTGAATCTTTCGTGTAACTCCATGTTATGTGGGTTCTCAACTTTTCTTGTACCGCAGAAAATTGCTCCTTCAGTTTCGCGGCCTACCTTTCTTCCGTAGCTATTCAACCTTTGTCACGCTTTAACTTTCTTTCTCCTGCTTAGCTATGTCGTGCAACCCTTTTTCATGTTTCGTGGCTTTTTAACTGTAGATTTTACTTTTGTTGCATGGATTTTGCAAACTCCGCGATGCACTATCATCTTCTAATCCCACAAAACACTAAGTTCCTAACTTCCACGAAATACTAAGTTTTTCATTGTCATGGAACACTAAGTTTTGTGAACCCACGGAATACTACGTTTCGGATTTCCACAGAACACTAAGTTCCTTTGTTCCACAACTTTTCAAACAAACAATGCCTAAGTCCTTATCATAAATGAAGTTGTCAAAAATAACATGGGTGCTATTTTAGACAACAGTTTGGCTACTTTCAAGGGACATCTGTCTGCTAGATGAACTGATTAGTAGCCTGGCATATCCATTAGGCATGGAGTCGAGCCTAAAACTTGAAATTGATCTTTGAAAATTGAAACTCACCCTGAATCGGCATGAAGCACTGAACTTGGTACTAGTTTGTAACTGATCTTTGGAGCTCGAAAGAACATTATGTACAGAAATTACCCCAAGATCTTTGATTCTCTGCACATGAAGGTGAATGATCTGGATTGTGCACAACTGTAAAGAGGCTCACAAAATTATGTACAAAAGACAAATCATACATGATCCAAATAAAAACATGTGGAGTGTGCAAAGCACTTGTTTTGCAAAAAGCAAACTTAACCTACTCGTCTAACCAAGATCAAAGAAAGCTAAACAAAACCATATATTGGCTAGGAAAAATAACTTCCCTTCCTTACAAAGTGCGGCCATGAGATCAATTATGCAACTAGATCAAGTGTTGGAAGTGAAAGCATGGCCCGCACTCCCTTTTTGCTCAAAGTATCAATCTCAAAAAAAAAAACACCTCCTCTAATTGCTTTGCATTTGGTTTGAACAGGTGCTTCGGGTGACCTTTGGCACTTTGTAAATCCTCCTCATATTTTGAACTAAACATGACCGGTGGCAACTCTGAACTTGGCTCTGATCCAGCCAGATATCTAATTAGACATTCAACTTTCAAAACCAATGGACTGATTTTTTTTATTTTCCCATTCTTTTCAAGTTTAGCCCCATAAACGGAGCTATCTAACACATTTTCCTCATTTGTTTCCTCCCCGATGACCAGCTCTAACTGAATATTGGGCTCCTCGCTCTCCTCAACATGAAGTTCAATCTAATCTTCATGTCTGATTTCTTTCTCTGCATGCTTCTCCTTGAGAATTTCCTCCAAATCCGATTCTCTAAATGAGGGCAAGGATTAATCAACATATTCACCTCCAAAAGAGAGCAGGAAGCTCTCAATGATCTCTTCTACATCCAAGTCCTCAGAGTCTGATTTATCCTCCTCTTTCTTGTGCTCTTCAACCCTAATCTCCACTGTAGATTGCTCAAGGAAAATATCAAGAAGCTCTTGAAAAGGTTGGGTCATTTCTCCATCCATGCTTTCAGAGTCAATCCATTCTTTTAACAGATATCTCATGATCAACAATTATGGAGCTCACCTCAACTAATTTGGATGCATTTGCAAGAGGTTGATTGTTACCTTCTTGATGAAGAACTTGTTTGACCTCAAACTCTTGGATCCAATCCTTGAAACTCTGCAACTGATCTTCTTTGCTTGGCTCCTAAGTTGGCTGCCCTCCCAAGTTTGTTTAATCATAAAGCTCATCCCAAAATGGGTTTGGATATATGAAAGGAGGGAAGGATTAAGCTTTTGACTAATTTTGCAGGGGTTCAAATGATGGAGGTGTAATATTCTCTTGCAAAAGAGAATGACCAACAGGGGGAGCTTTGAGAAAGCTAGGGATTTGATGCATTGGCTGAGATGGTGCAGGTTGAAAAGAAGGAATGGGAGAGCTATTTAATGGTAGTGCAGGATTGCCCCATTGACAGTGTTCCCTACAACTAGATTGATAAGCTTCCATTAAATCAATCCACTCTAATATTTGATTTAAGGATTCAACCATTATGTCTAGCTTCTGTTGAGAGCTATACCAGCTCGGTAGAAGACCACCCCATGGCAAGGGCTCCCTAAAACCAAGCCTACCTGCCTTGATTTCGACTGCTACCTTTGCCTTTTGCATGCTTGCCTCCTTATTTTGGATCCACATCTAGAGATCATCATCAGAAATGAAACTGCCTCCATTATATGCATATCCCTGCTCTTGAAAAACATCATGGCTAATAGGATAACCATATGGACCAGAGGGCGTTGCATCAAGGGCATATTCATCATGATAAGGCTCATAAAATCGATTTGGAGGGGAGTTTTGGAAAAACGGAGGTGGAGGGGAATGATATTGCTCTTGAAAATGAGGATCCCAATGAGGAAATGAAGTCATGATTACACAACTTCATGCAAGTAAGGAAAAGGATGAATGGAGATGGTCTGCAAATGAGAGAAATGGGTTTGTTGGATCGGTGGAGTCGTTAGATGTGGTGATATGAAGCCTCCAAAGGTTGGATATCACCAAAACGCACACCAATCTTCGTGAAGATGATGTCAAGTTCATCAAACCTGTCCCACCGGGCGTGCAAAAAACTGTTGTCCCCTAAGATTGCACCCTTGTTGATTCTACCGGATTCAACACCTCAGTGAAACATGGAAATGTCGCCAAGGTGTGAGACCTTGATCCTTAGGACAAACCTCCAAAGAAGGTTGGCTTCCTCTACCTATTTATTCTAACACTAACACTACTCCTAAGCTAAGCTACTAATCTGTAGGGGAAAAGGGGGAAGGAGGAATGCATGATATGAAACTAAACTAAGGGAATGGCGATGGCGCCAGAACATAAAGGGGATCTCTCTCTGTGAGGGGAAGAATATGAAAGAAAACACAGGATGAGATGGCAGATACATGCCACGGATCAACATTGCACGAACCATTCCATTCCACACATTTTAGACACAGAGAAATGAAAACATGCAAGTATAACCCACACAAGATATGTCAGACATAAACAGAGAGGTAAAAGACATAATAAACACATGTAAAGCGTTGATACAAGCCACAATACAAGATTCTATTGATCAAAGATATACGTAGTCCGTTACATTTATGGGAAGGGCACTGAGTGCATTACATGTGACCAGATCAAAGGTCTGCAACTCGTGAAAGCTCAGCCACCATTTTGACATGTTGATTTTACAATCGGGATAGGATCCTTTACAATTTATAACGAGTTGTTTTATAAAGAAGGAAGTGAAGAGCGAGGGAGATGATTAGATCATGTCAGTAATGAAGAGGGCCAACCACTAAGGACCAATCGCCATTGATTTCGCAGGCCAAGTATGGACGCTTGACATTGCTCCATCGCATGCCATCAAATTGCCAGTGCAGAAGGATGGTGTCGTTCAACATTAAAATTTGGTTGTTGGAGTGGTTAGGCGCCTGGTTTGGATTAGGAACGGCTTTGTTGAGTTCCACGGATTTCAGATGATCCACTATCTTCCCTCTGTCTTTCACGGCTTTTTATTATTTCCATTGTGATTTGTGGGCTCGCTTTGTTTTCCATGGTCTTTCGCGGCTACATTTTTTCCTTCCACGGCCTTTTCCCGCAGTGTCTAAAGCTTTCACATAACTCCATGTTACGCGGGTTCTCAACTTTTCTTGTTCCGCAGACAACCGCTCTGTTTCTTGGCCTACCTTTGTTCCGCAGCTTTTCAACCTTTCTCGCGCTTTAACTTTCTTTCTCCTGCTTCGCGGTGCCGCATGACCCTTTTTCATGTTTCGCGGCTTTTTATCCATAGACTTTACTTTTGTTGCGCAGATTTTGCAAACTCCGCGATGCACTATCATCTTCTGATTCCGCAAAACACTATGTTCCTCACTTCTGCAGAACACTAAGTTTTTCATTCCCGCAGAACACTAAGTTTTTCATTCCCATAAAACACTAAGTTTTGCAAACCCACAGTACACTACATTTTCAACTTCTTCTACGAAACACTTCTGTTATCCCTGCCACAAAGTACTTAGCCTTTGTCCCGCGGTTTTAGAAACCTGCAAAACACTACATTCCGGATTTCCGTGGAACACTAAGTTCCTTTGTTCCACGGCTTTTCAACAAAAAGTTCCTAAGTCCTTATCTTAAATGACGTTGTCAAAAATAGCATGGGTGCTATTTTTGATAACAAGAACCTCATAAAACACAATTAGAGAAATGGCAAAGAGGAATAGGTAGACATAGGGAAAGAATTCACTCAGAAATATCAATGAAATGATCAACTTCTTGTTCTACCAAAATCAATTTTTGAGGAGTGTGAAAAATATCCAGGAAAATTACTTGATCAAAGAACACAACTCTGATTCAGTTGCACCTTTATCCCACCCATAAATCGATGATAAATAATCAATCAAAATAAACCAGACAGACCAAGTTAGGAAAAAAGAACATGCTAAGACCAACGAAGATCTTAAAATATGATGAACAGACCAAACTGAATGATCAGAACTTGTTCTTAGGTCCAGCATCAATCCAGCTGACATGAGGATCCTCTCATGGAAGATAACGAAGGTTCAGCTCATCTCAACAAATAGGTGCCCTTAAAAGGATGACAAGGTGTTTGGTAGCTTTGGTCATCGGGCAATGGATTTGAATACAAAGTTACGTTTGGTATTTTCTCCATGGTCTTCTTCTTTACCTTTAGATACTAAAAATCAGTTTGATGGTGGTGTCACATTGGCGAGCATGACATTTTCAGAATATACAAGAAATAATAACATTATATTGGCTGTGGATTGCTTTCAACTGCCGAAAATTAATTTTACCTTCACAATCACTAATGTCTATCATTACACCCCTCCTTGACAGCCCCCAATTTTGACGGTCAGACAACCGTCAAAAGGGCCTATAACAACCATCAAAAGCGATCCAAGGTCTCGTTAATATGGAAGCAACCATGGGTCACGTGTCAAGCGTATACTTGACAACAAGCAACTCAAGGGGCAACATTGGACCTGACTTGGCCACACTTGCGTAAGAGTGTATTGCTATTAATAATTGAGCAGACTTAACAAGCTATTTACCACTCTATTCTGCATATAGTTTTTCATCTATAAAACCTAGACTTATAATTACTTTTGCCTAGGGTGGGGGTAGAGCTGGTATGATGTAATGATCCTTAGACTTTAGCATCAACCCCACCTTGGTCTAAATGAAACCTTGAGGGCCTTAGTGATGACCTAATACTTGTTTATTAGTAATTACCCTTACTTGTATTGCCTAGAATTCAACTTATAATGAACAGTCCCTTTGGGCTTGACTTGAATACGTGACATTTACTTTAGATATCATGAACAATTCATACTTTCATGCTTTTATGGAATGAAGATCCTAAGGTGGTCACTACAAGAAGGGGAATAATCATAGTGAACCTGGGGTAATACTAGTATGCATCTGAAACTTGGTTCTAGCATTAAATTATTACAAGGCATCGTGGGCTTGTGATTTCTCCATGTGAGATAAGTTTGTAAATGGTAGTTTGGTCAATTGTTCTACTGCAATATGATGTTAACCTTTGCAATTATAAATTGGTGATCAATATTGTGGATACAATAGGCTCTCCTCATGGTTTATATAATAATAATATGCATGAGATTATTATTACTAAACGTTGACTTGGCTTTCACTTGTGAAAAGGCAACTGTATTGTAGATATAGGGTCTCGGACCCAACGGGAAGTTAGAGATATTTAAATATGGTTATTGGAATCTGGTTAAGAATAGGTTGACTCTTTTCAGTTACCATTTTGAAGAGCTTTTTCTTGGTCCTGCGGGTGGATTGTCAGGAACCCTAATTAGGGCTTGTAAGCTTCAGGTTCAAGAAGCCTAATTTGTGGGAGAATGCATGATTACAGCAGTGAAATATCAAACTGTTACATGCAGCGAATGAGCTCGAAAATCCTAATTTGAGGGCTGAGTCACATGTCTTTGAAGCCCTAAATTTGGCACAAAAACGAAAGTGCACTGAGTTGCCATAACTATAGCCTACCTTGCATGTTTCACACCTGGGCTGTGCTTACATGTTTTGGAGACAGCAAGTTGTTGCATGTGATGCAAACTCCAGTTACAATTAAGGCAACATGGGCGTTATGAGTTTATAAAGGGAAGCCGTTCATGTTGAGCTCCGGTAGTGAAGGAAAATAGAAGACGGCAAAATGAACAACAAGGGTTGAAGGCAGGGCACGGCCACTGCTGACATCTCATATTCAAGGTTTCTCTTACCCTCAACTTAGCCCTACTATATGGGCAATTTACTCTATTATGTGACAGCATATAAAATGTATTTCTAAGCATGAATGATTGGCAGTGGTCTTCTGTTTGACTTGTTGAATGTATGTTTTACACATATGGGTGCGTATAAGACCCTGCATGGATGCAGTACGATACATGCTGAAGCATATATGGACATATATGCGCTAGGTATGATTTAAAAAGAATGTTTGTTGCCTCTGATTGCTCTTGAGTTTGGCATGAAACGGTTTTATTGAGTATTGCCTTGATGGCATTGTGATTTGGCAAATTTGTATGAAATGACAAAATTGTGTCTCTAGTCCTAACCCTCTTATGTTGAAATATTTTTAAAGAAATGTAGTCCACGTTACATTCTCTCTCTTATCTGTTTCATGGAAAAATAAAAATGGCACAATAGAATTATTGCAGATACAGTAGATGCTTGTCTGAAGGAAAGAAATTCCATGCCAGCTTCCTTGTAGTTGACCCATGTCTCTTGCAGGTACAGAATGGAAGAAGATAGAAAGATGTGAATGTCTTAAACCATATTTGACTTAAAATCTTATCTTGCTCATTGGCAAACAAAACGGAAAGAAAATTTAGTTGTGTATGTTCTATGTTGTATAGGGAAGGAAACAATGAGAACGTGTATCTTCTGGCCTCTGGCTGTACCTTCCAATTCGCATTAGAAAGAAAAAGTAACATATTCTCGTAAACATGCTCCTGAATTAGAAAGCTATAATGAGTTTGATATTAAGTAATTTGGTTAAAAACTTTAACAGAATTTGCTAAGCATGTGTATCAACTTTACATGTATGAGAGTAGCAAAGAATAGTATATCAAGCTTTGAAAAGGTTTAAAATATAATTCTGTAAATACTCGTACTGTCTCCTTTCTGGTTGGGGGAAGATTCCTAAAGGATTATTATTACTGAAGCATGAGAAAAAGAAAGTGCATTAATAATTTTGGAAGTTTTAATTCTTCATGGCTTGAATGAAAATGATATAATCATATATCGGCTCCTTATGCCACGTGAATAAGTGATTGTTTGCTTTATTGGCCCTCACAAGCTTGAATGCATGATATATTCTTGTTTACTTGTCTGATTTGGTCCCCTAGCAGATAACCCGTACTGAGACGGAAACATACTTTATCTTTCGGTGCCCCATTTACTATGAGATCAGAGGGAGGTTTCACTGTTTATTTAGGAGGACACTGGATCTTTCTGACTTCTTCAGGTTTGAGGATCAAAGGTGGCTGGCTCTATATTTACAAGAGGCTTTGAAGCTCCGTGAGCACATTCTTCAGCCGCTTCCTAGACCAGATTTTACCCAGTGGATCAGTTCTTTCTTCATAGTATTACAGGCAGAGAGAGGCATTAAGCGCCCTGGTGAGACCGTCCCCGCTTCTTCCTCTAGATTGGTTCAGCCCAGGGAAACCATCCACAGTTCCCCGAGTCAGCACAGGCATGCCCTGTACTAGGACGGACCTCATGAGACAGACAAGATCCACTAGGCATCAAAGGGATAATACTGTTTCCAGACAGTAGCATAATAGGCAGACTCTCTCTTCGGATGGTCAGCATTCTATCCTCAACTTCTTCCAGTCAACCTCGGATGTTAGGAGAGTTGGTTATTCCATCCCTTGATGGGCTTTCCTCTTTTCTTCTCCTTCGTCGTCTTTCCCTCTTTCTTCGTCTCACTTGTTTTCCCACCCCCATTTTGGGTGTGTGTGGTTTCTTCGTCTTGCTGGCCACCTCTTCTGGCTTTTGTTTTTCATCTTTCTCGGGAACTCTTTGGTTTCCCCGCCTTGTATCAGTGCTCGCTGTTTTCTGCAGTCCCTTTGACCTACTTTTGTGGTCTTATCATATATTTATCTTATCTTATCTTATCTTGGCTCTATATTTATCTTATCTTATCTTGGCCTTAGAATAAATAAAAGGATACAAGGGATTGAGAAAAGTAAACTAGTTGTGTCAAGATCGTTTCTAACTGTGGATGAATGAAGGCTAAAACCAGCAAAAAAGTAATGTCTGATAGTGGACCATAGAGTAAATCTAGTGTAGAATACTCAGGCTTAAATCTTTGCACAGTCTTTTAAGTCGGTGAAATTTCTCATTGATTTTGGGTCAAAACACAGACCTAGCTGTCTCTGTAAGTAAGTACTTAGAAACTGAAGCAAGAGGTATTATACTATGTCACAAGGTTCGGCGCTTTTTTGCATGACAATAGAAAATTGCCGAATTTATTAAGTGGCTGAAAAGTTCGGGTAAGTTCACCCCAAAAAATGCAGCAGAAAAACCAGTTTCTATAAAACCAGTTTTTTTTCTCTGCAAAATACATATAAAAACCTAGACGAGGGTAAATGGGGAGATTTATTTGCTGAGCAAAGGATCCAATGAAGTGTTTTGTGCATGGAAGGTAAATAGCAAATGTAAATAGAGTTTCTGGGTGGAGCCGCGCGTACATGGCTAGAGCTGGGGTGGAAGTGGATGGAGCTGAGCAGAGGGCTGAATATGAAGGCTATGTGGAGGTTTCTAACACGTCATGTTCTATGGGACGATGTTTGCTCGTGAGTTGATGTTGGGCGGATATGGTGACTGGCGGATATGGTGACTGGCAGACATGGCGAATATAGAACGGGGGTTCCGGAGGAGCTACAATCATTGAGGATCAGGACAGGAGTTTTTTTTTGCTTTTTTAGTGTTTGTTACTTTTTTAAATGTTAATTTTTATTTTTTAAAATTCATATTTGTATATTTAAGTTTTTGTTATTATGGTTTTTTTTTATTTTTTAGCTTATTTTTTATCTATAAAAATTTATATTTACATTTAAATATTTTAAATCTATTTCTAATTCTTTATTAATATTATTAATTTTAAGATGTGTTCTAACAATTGATTTCTATCGAAAGAAGAAATAGTTGAGGGATTGAACAAGGGATTTGAGGAGCGGGCGAATGGTGGCAGAGTGAAACCCCCAGCAGCGACGCGAACCAGCGAAAGGGAGACTCAAGGCGGGGCAAGGAGCTCGCGGTGGCGCAGCAGGGAGGAATGTTCTCTGGAGATAGAAGGGATCTGGTAACGGTTCATGATTTTATTGGCCTGGGCGAGAAGGAAAGGACCGAATTGCTCAAGCTTATGATTGCGAAAGGAATGATTACTTCCAATCCAGCAACCCAAAACCCTAAACATAGTTATCCTCCTGTGAATGATAGCAAGGGGGCTCCTTTGGTGTTGAATGGAGAACAACCTACAGCTCGCTTGTGTAGGAGTGTGGATGCCCAAGGAAATGACAGAGGTAGGGCCGAGCCCCCTAAGGCGGCTGTGAATAACATTGCTTCCTTTAAGGAAGTTGTACAGCCTAAAAAAGCCCAGTCTGTCTATTCCAAGTGCATACATTGTCGATTTAGCCAATGAGATTCCTCTTCCTGAGTCTAGAAAATCCCAAGATTCTAGCCCATCTCCTGTTGCTGTCCCGGCTCACAATTATTGGGAGATTCAACGGTTTGTGGCCGTCCTCTTCCCGCCCTTTTGCTATGGATCTCTGATAACTGGTCCAAAAAATGTGAAGTCTCCTTTTGTTCCAAGGGATTCTTTGTGGTGCAGTTCAAGGTTGAAGAAGAGTACCAAAAATGTCTATCGGATGGTCCATGGTTCTGGGGGTAATGTTGGACTCTTCCTCACGGCCCTGGTTCCCCAAATTTTGATCCAAACTCTTACTCTGTCACAAAAATGCAAGAGTGGGTCTGCCTCCCAAACCTCCCGCAGCATTTTTGGTATGCTCTTGAAGATATCGGTAATGCCCTCAGGAAATTTCTTAAGGTGGATCCGTCCAGGGAGGCGGTGGGACTTCGGACATATGCCAAATTTTGCGCTGAGATCGACTTGAGCAAGGGCCTGCCTGTCAAGATATTGCTTAAGTTGGGAAATTCTCAGCATGAACAAATTATCAATTATGAGAACACAGCATTCAGATGCCACCCATGTCAAGATCCAGGCCATTTGCACACTGATTGTCCGTAGGGAAGAAAGAATCAGCAGAGAAAGAATCCATCAAGTAAAGGAGGTTGGAGCAGATCTTCTCCAACTCAAGCTCATAATACAGATCATAAGGGCGAGCACGGAGCGAATCACCCAATAAATTCGAATAAGTAATATAAGATTCAGGACAACTCGACCCCTTCGTCCAAGGCTGAGGAAATCATGACAATAGATGGCGGCGTAAAAAGGGGTCATATATCAGACACTTTCAACAAATCGGATTCACATCAAGATCATAGTCCTAACCCCTCCAACAACCTCATGATGGTGGTCGCTTCAGATCAAAATAAATGGCATGAGGTCATAAAAAAAAGGGCAAAAAGGGGCATTTTTGCTAATCTGCTAGATTACTACTCTTCGAATGAAGAGCAGTAACTGCTCGGGGTATCTTTTTCCCTCCCTTTGTTAGCTCGGTTTTGTTTGTGCATGTTGGGTTTGTCTTGTCTATCTTTCTATTTGGTTGTAATCTGGTTCACAACTCCGGTCAAAAGCGTTTACCTTATCAAAAAAAAAAAAATATTAATTTTAAATTATATTTTAAAATATTAAATTTATATTTATTTATATTTTTTAATTTCATTTTTTATATTTTGATTTAACATATTTTTTATGTTTTGACATGTTTTCGAATTATTTTTAATGTTATTTAAAAAACTTATTGTTCAAACTTAATGGTGATTTTTTTTCTGAACTTTATCTCCTGGCGAACTTGAACCGAACTTTATCCTCATCGAACTTGAACTCAAACTTGAACCTTGTGACTTAGGTATTATATGAACAGTAAAGATAGTAAATCTCTCTAAGATGAATTTTGTGGCGGGTGACGAGATAAGGAGACTGCATCATTATAAGGAGACTGCCATCATTATGTAACTGAAGTGTTGGAAATGTGCATTGTTGCTTTATCAGAATAATTACTAGACAAAGTAATGGTGTTAAGGGAATCTATCCCTTGAATTATCTACAAGTAGCATGTAACTTGAGTGATATTCTTGAAACAATTACTAGCCACAGTTTGCTACTCGACACCCATATAGAGGTTGTGTCTGGAGCAGTCCAATCTGTGTTGGATCTTGAAGAAGGGATTAAGGCTAGTATCCCTTATAAATTCTGTATTAGTATATGTTTGGACTTGACTGAAAACTCCAAATAAGGTTGTCACTAATGAAGTTAGTCTTCAGTCTGGTGCATAAAGCATTATTACCAATTGATCAAGGCTCGATTGAATAATTTGAAAACTTGTTGTAAGTATATAGCTGCTTGAGCATAGTCCTCTCCTAACCAGCCATTAAGAACTATGGCCATCACTGCACTGGATGAGATTCAAAATTTAGTTGAGTTAATACCAAAACTAAAAAGGGTATAAGCTTCTCATTTTTACTTTCTCGATCCGGAATTTTAAAAGGGAAACGTTTCTAGATTGGGTCTTTACTCCTAATGACATGTACTATTCATGTCCAGTAGTGGCTCTCAAAACTACTAATATAGAGCCCAGGTAGGACTCCAGATGTCCTCCCTTCTCTCTCTGTTAGCCAGTTTGGGTACTGCATAACTTTTCCCTCGTTATATACTTTCTTGAAAGAATGGTTTGACTGGAGGAGGGTATAACCTTAAGCTGAAATAATAGCATCACAAGGTCGTACAAAGCTATACAGAAACTTTATAAACCACTGTGTTTATGCCTGCATCCTGATTTCTTCATAGATTGTATCATGAATGTTATTTACTTCTTTATTCATTGTTTATGGTGAATAGAATGTTTTCAATCTGTACTACTACCTCTACTCCTAGGTCAACTTTGGAAGATTGGTATAAGGTCTCATATGGTCATAAACTAGATCGGTAATTATGAAAGGAGAATATATGTAGAGCCCTGTATCACTGAATTGACAATAATTCTTGTTGAAATGAATTAATTTATGCATAATTGTTGCTTACAGCCTTTGAAGACTTGAAATGAGTACCATTAGTAATTATTGATGCGGTGACATCACATCCCTATACAGGACTGCCACTTGTTGATTTTCGGCAGGGGTGATGTAGTGGCTTGCAGAAGAAGCTAGTTTGAGTAGTTCGAATCCAACAGGAGTCCCATTTGAGATGCTTGCATGGATGATTGTTATTCTAATGGATATCCTCTCAGGAAAAAGTTTAATGGTTGAAGCAGTGTTAATAGGTTACTTACTAATGACATGCTTTTTATGGGACTGTTATAACTCTTTGCCAACCAATAGAGGGGGCTTAAACTATAGTTTGAACTGTGCCTTCTCTAGAAGAAGCTTTAGAAGGCTTTACACTAACCTCAACCATCTAAACTTGACTGTATGAAGTTTCATGGTAAACCAACACTTGATCATAATTAAGCAGAAAAGTTTTCACAGTTTCTTCCCAAAAAACTTCTCTGGCATTGATCTATGGACTGTGAAAATATAAAATCCCATATGAAATGGAGTGTTTAATCCAAGGCAAAACCACCTTGCATATAACCTATAGGTTGGTACGAATCTATGTTACCTTCTCGGAAAGAAAGGTAAGGGCTCTTGAGAACCTTAAAACAGTCTCAGTAAAATGATGATAACCATTTTTGCGTCTTTTTTACTTTTATAGCAGGATTAAGGGATTCTCTCTCTTCCTTAGATATGAGATCGCTTGTATTACACTCGTAGTAAACCCAGGTGGTATTCTAGATGCACTCTTAGCTTCTATTATTTTTTAGCTGCTAACATCTAACGGGATAGGATGACTGAATGTGTGTATCTATCTCTGTGAAATAAATATATTTGGTTTTTAATTAACAATACTGAGGATCTCTTGGACCTATACTTATGCTTGGAGGTACTTCATGAAACCATAATAAGGTCACGAGGGGAAGTTACTCGGAGTTCACAAATAATAAGTGCCAATCTTTAAGGGCTGATTAGCTAGGTGAACTAAGACTTACGTCGACTTATGGTTTGGACACCTCATAAATGAATGACTAGTGTTAGTATAGGGTTGCTTAATGATTTTGAACTAACATGTGAACTCCTAGGTATTGAACCATCTTAACATGATTAGAAGGAACATGAATATGTTCTAACCTAAAGTCAGAAGTTACCCTAAACATATATTGTTCCTGTACTATGATTGAGCATTGCAGGACATAGGGTATTCCCCAGTTGTAATTCCTCTGTATGGTGAGCAAGCTTATTTGATGACTTTACAGCCTTGACTTCTTGGGCAAGGTTCCACACTTGAGTTAGTAATTGAGTGTTGATTTAAAATGTCAACACATTCTAGAGATGAACCTAACCAACAATGGAGTGAACTTAGGACCAAGGAGTTACAATCGACAGGATCAAGTGCTGGAATAAGAACTTCTTCCGAACTCAATCATCGCAAATAACTCAAAATGTACCAGGGCGTTGGGTAGATTAACCAAGTGGGGTAAGCCAACATAAAATGATGAGTTGTTAAGTAGCTGCGCAGCAAGAAGCGGGCACATGTAACCATAACCCACAGTTTGCTTAACAAAACACGATAACTAGCAAGAGCAACTAATGAGCAGTTAAGGGATAGCTAAACAGCTAACTCATTTAGAGCTGTTAGTGTTAACTGCAATTGGTTGGGATTAGTAAAGAGAGATAAAGTTTAGTTAGCGCTTCTCCCTCTGGTGGATGGAATGTAAATGAAAAAAATATATATGAGCACTTTTCCAGTGAGGGGTCGTTACATCTATGGTCAATTGCAAAAAATATAAAGCTGCTACAACTCTGAATCTGGAAAATTCCTATAATTTATATGGTCGTTAGAAAAGGAGCTTGTAGCTCCATCTTAATGTACAATAAGAAAAGAGGATCTTTGATCTACAGCAACAAATGAAAGGAAATGAGTGAAATTGGAATTCCCATACAAAATACTCTCAACCCAAACTTTCCGGATATGTTTTAAGGAATTTTCTGAGATCCCATCTCATGAAAAGTTTCAAGGAATCAGGGATCAAATTTATTGGAAATAGTTTTGAGGCTTCACAAAAGGCACTCTGCTAGATCTAGAGATAAAATCAGCTTTGTGCTAAAACTTAACATGAAAAATGATTTCAATAAGGTGGATAGGTACTTTCTCTTATAAGCATTATACAAGTTTGATTTTTCAGAATAATGTGTAAATTGGGTGAAGACCTAGATTGACTCTCATTTTTTCTCTGTAATGTCCCCTTTCCTTCGCTGAGAGCCTAAGGGCCAAATTTTAGTCTTAGCCTTGGTCATACCCAAGGGAGTAAAGACTCTAGAAGCTATTGGGTATAGATGACTTATTACCACGTTGTTTTTTTGTTATATTTTGTCGTTAACATTAAGTTGGGCAACTTGGTGGTAATAATTGTTATATTTTGTCGTTGAGGGGGGACTCATAGTACTTTATTATTCTATTTCTTCGTTGGGGTCACTTAAGTCACTTTTAGTCCCACATGGAGCTCCCAACTTGAAAAAAAGTAATGAAAAGTTATAAAGAGAGGTTTGGGGAAGTAATAGAGCTCATTCTTGTATGCACACTTATGATTTTCATTGAGCAACTGTTGATTGTTATTATCTAGCTTGTGGAGTAAGATCCCACAAGATCCCTAGCTTCGATGGTGAGAGATCCATTCCTAGCTAGTAGGGCATTCTTTGGTGGTGAAAGATCCACCCTAACTTGTCATTTTGGAGTTGATTCAGGGCTGATTCTGTTTCAAAATTTTCAGAGAAGGGTTTTGGAAAAATTTTGGGGCTTTTTGTGGAGAAAAATCAAGGGTTTTCAAATCTGATTTGTGGCAGCAATTAGAGCAGATTTTGGCGCCATATTTGGAGACACTCTTGAGGGTTTTGGGCCTCTTCCCAAGGGGAGCGACCCACTTCGGGATTTTGCAGTGATTTTTGGGAGGGTTTCAGTGTGCCATTTCCAGATCTGGAGGTTGGGATCTCTTTTATATCATTGCTAGATGTTATTTGCAGAAATTCAGATTTTTATCTATTTTCTAGGGTTTTATCTACTCAGTTCCAAATTTGCAGCAGTGTTTTTAAGGGCTTCCAGGTGTCATTTTTCAGATCTGAAGGTTGGGTTTTCATTCTCAATATTAATAGATGTTATTTCCCAAGTTTCATAATTTTTCCATGCATATTCGAGAAGATATGGATTTTTGAAGTTTCCTAGCTGCCTAGGGTATTATGTAATTTTCTAGCAGCAATATATTATTCCAAAAATATTTTTCTAGTGTTTATTATTATTATTGCAAGCTTCCCTCAAAATTTCATGCACTTTGGGCAAGTATTTTGTGAAATATCAATTAAATACCATTCGCTGCCCTAGCTGGTCATTTTCTGTAAAAATCATAAATTTTACTTTGCTGCAATTTTCATATATTTTGTGCATTTTCAAATGGTATCCCACAAGGAATATTTCATTCTCTTTTCTGATGAAAAGTTTTCAAACTACCTTTCCCCTTCAAGATAAATATGGTAGAGATGATCCTTGTCCCCATGTCTTTATAAAATTTCAGAGGTATTTTTAGGAGGAGATGTAATTAAGAACATATTAGCCATATTCCTAAAAAAACAAAAACATGAGGTTCAAAAAATGTGAAATATCGTCAACCTAAAAAGGGGAAAAACAACATACAAAATCCTTTTCAAGAAAATATCCGAAAGCATATCAAACAAACTTCATGTAGAAATTTGGATTCTTCTAGACAATTTTCTCAACTACCAGATTAGGGTAGTTTGATGCCATTAATGAAAAACATGACTTTAAGTTTGAGAGAGCTAAGGAGATGATTCCAAAAGGGAATTCGAATTGAGGAAAGAGCGGGAAAGGACACCTATAAAAGCAGAACCAACACCACATTTGAAGGCTGCTGAAGTCTGCTGAAGGTTAGAGGAAGCAATTAGTAGATATTGTTGGAGCCTATAGGAACCCTTAGTGTATACACCGCCTAGTAAAAGTCGAGAGTTATGTGATCAATTCTATAACAACCCCATTAGAGGGAAATCATTGTAGATGTCATTAAGGCTTAGAAGTTAATAGAAAAATTTGTTTGGTTGTGTTGAGTTGATTCTGTTGCGTTGAACTCTGCAAACAGATCGGATCATTTTGGTCCGACCAGTTTCGTCACCAACGGTTCATGACAAATACTAGATAACTAGGGTTCCTTGTATAAGCAGGTACATCGGCATTATGTTCATGGTGTTATTTGCTAATCTTGGCAGACCTTAACCCAACAACTAGCATGTCATGTACCTTGTCGTATTGGTAAATTTGAATGAATGAATATATAAATGAATTTTAACTGCATTGGAATTTTTGTCAACAATTGTGTCTTGTTGTGTTGTGCTTTAGGTCGCAGTCCCATGCAAGGGGCAAGCTAAAAAAATTTATCAGATACAGGACAGAAAATAGGATTTTTAGCAGTAATAGGGTCCCAAGAATTTTTATTTCTCTATAGAGACAAAATAGGAGTCTTTAGCACTAGCAGAAGTATGGTCCCATGAATCCCGAATAAATTATTGGAAGGAGAAATTGAGAAGGAAGCTTAAACATAAATGTCAAGTGTCAAAAAAACTCTGAAAATTTTAAGCATCTGAATTTTTTGTGCCCCCAACTGCTTTATGGGGCTGAAAATCATCTCCCTAAAATGTAGCTGCTCAGAAATTTTAAAGAGCTTTGTTGGGTTTTAGCAACAACAATATTTTTTTTCACATGGGACCACATTTCCCAAACAAATAGGAGCAGTAGTCCCTAGCATGTGACCGCGCTCTTAGAATGATATTCATTACTGTATATGTCTTCATGCGGTGATGGTTGTATGCATCTTCTTGTGGTGATGATGATACACATCTTATTGTTAATTGTTGTAGTATACCTTCTTAATATTTATGGACAGTGTCTTTTATGAGTATAATTGCTGCAATATCCTTGCATGATAGGCATACCTTGTTGTCATAAATATCCTATACCATGTTCTTTTATAATATAAATATACTATACCATGTTTTTTTTTTTATCAAAAAACACTATAACATGTTGTTATAAATATATTATAGCCTGTTCTTATCAGTGACTCATTTGGCGACAGTAGGGAACAGTTGCATCTCTTGCTCTTATGAGGGGGGATAAAAAAATATGGTGTTTGTTTCAATGTCAGTACGTGTATTCTATTGATGAATACAGTGTAACTTATTGAATACTGGTTGTGTCAGTTACATGGATTATGGGAACAGCTGGGGACAGTCGCATCTCTTGTTCTTATGGGGGCTGGGAAGTATGGTGCATAGTCTAGCTGGTATGATACCTTGTATGGTAGTTAAAAACACTCGTTATTGATTTAGGATTGTATGAGCATGATTAGTCTTTGTTGATCATGCTTGGACGTGTTCTGATGTGTGTTATGCATAGTACTGTGATTGTTGCCTTGCATTACTTGTGAAACTAAGATCGAATGTGCTTCATTGTAATAATCATGGAAACGTCTAGATGATTGTAGAATCAATCTTTGTTGGAATAAGGAATCTTATTGTGTTTGCATCAGAATGCTTTCGTGGAATGTGATGCATGGTATGCTCATAATGGAATGCACAGAAGGTAGGTATGTGGTGCATGGAGTGTTTATATGTGAATGTTAGGTGATACATCCTCATAGTCCTTTGCACTCTTCACATTGTTGTACCAATCCACCATCATTAGTTGGAGCAGATGGGGCTGCCAGATTGGTTGGGGAAATATTTGCCCCCCTTTTCTTCCTCCTTCCAGCAAGTTGCAGCAGGCATACACTCTCTTGTGGATTTGGATTTGACATTTGTTTATCCCTCTTGAAAAAACAATTGTTGCAACTACTGCAATATGTAATCTATATCCTGTTCAGCTCTTTTATGGGCCAATATTGTAATGATCTTGTTGAGATCAGAATTGTAAATATATCAGTTATGTAATCTTTCATTCACAAGTTTTTAATGCAAGGGTTTATTTCATGACCATATGGTACTGTAGTAAAGATATTTATAAATACTATAGTAAGGGGTTTTATAAATGCTGTACTATTAGAAGAAGTTCATTTGAATTTTATGTTGTGCTCGTTATATCATCTTAGCGGTAATGTTACACTTAATTAATGAATAAAGCTTTAGGGTGGACACGGGATGGTCAGGCAGGAGAGGGGATGGTCGGGCAGGGGAGGGGCAGGCAGGGGAATGAAATTAGTGATTTTGGGTTACGTGAAGCAAGAGACATATAGTGCCCCTTTGATGCTATCTGTGGGGAGTAAAGAGAGAATATTATTTACGGAAATTCTTGCTTATTTTGTTTATAATATGACAAAAATAACCTACTCAAAATCATAGGATGTGACATAAGGGACCCTTAATAGGGGTAGGGTCCCTTATGTCACATCCTATGATTTTGAGTAGGTATTTTTGTCGTATTATTTAGCAAAATAAACAAGAATTTCCGTAAATAATATTTTCTCTTTACTCCCCACAGATAGCATCAAGGGGGGCACTAAATTTCAGTCAGATTTAGCTGTAACGGTTATTATAATACAGCATACTGATTTTTAAATATTGTTATGGAAGGAGATGACTGCATGAACAGTCACTTCATATTTTGCAACGTATAAATAAAATAACAATCATGTAATTCACAAGTATCCAATATAGAATAAAATATTACTTGCTATACGATTTTCTTAGAGAAGCCACAAGCCATATTTTATTACATAAAAGGAGCCATATCAATAGGTCAGAACAAGCTAAGAATAAGGAGAAGTAGTTTGTTACGCCCTTAACCTTAGGTCATATATTAGGATATGGATAGCCAACCTGTGGCTAACATAATCTCTTATCATGTCATATCATATTTATTTATGCTTTCATATGCTTGGTGGGTCGGCCTTAGGGCTCTAGGTAGTATAGTAAGGTATATATGGGAGTTAGAGATTAGGATATTATCATTATATTGAGCACTTGAGTTTGCTTGTATGGTTTGGAGGTTGCTCCCTCGAAGTGGCTAAGTCATTCTACTTGCATATTGTGATCATTTCTCTGCATTTTGGTGTTCTTTGGTGTTCTATTGCTGCTGATATTCAGATCTATCTAAGTAATTCCTTTACAAGTGGTATCAGAGCTGTGAACTGGCCAAAATTAGAATGAAAACCCTAATTTTTTTGTTTCGGCTATATCTTGTGCACATGTGCGAAATTATCAGCAATTTTTTTACCAAAGTTGCGACACATTCCAAGTAAGGATCTCTGAAAATTTCAGAATTTTTCTCTATTTTGCAAAAGTTACCTCAATTTTAGGGTTTTGCATAAATTCACTCTATAGGCTGCAAATTATGGAATTTTTCCAAGTTCT
The DNA here is from genome assembly GCA_019776745.2 of Taxus chinensis. Lineage (NCBI taxonomy): Eukaryota > Viridiplantae > Streptophyta > Pinopsida > Cupressales > Taxaceae > Taxus > Taxus chinensis. The sequence goes on from CM034149.1 coordinate 884,872,331, forward strand.
TTACATTTTCAGAAAGAGGATAAAAAATTAGTTTTAGTCTATGCTTTGAGTTTTTTCATATTTGTCCGACATCCTCTTGAAACCACAAACCCTAAATTTCAACCCTGATCCCTAAATCCTACTATTTTGGGGCATCATGGCGGGGCCTTCCACAAGAAGCAAAAAGAATCCGATCACTCCAGGTAAAACCCCAAACAAGGATGAGGTAATAGTTGAGTTAGAGTCAAAAGGGGTAACTACAGTATCCTTAGTGCCAAGGTTTACCTTGGCGAATCCTACAGTCTGAGATGGCCAGTAAATATGTAGAAAAGATCAATCAAAGATTGGATGATATCATGCAGCAACTCAGTACAAATCTAAAGGTTCATCGTCATCTTCCAAATCAGCAACAACTCAATCCTAGTCAGATCAACCAAAGCAGATCTTTAGGTCAAAGTAATGGACAAACTAGCCATGGTGGATCTTCTAGCCAGCCCAATCCAAATCTGAATACTTTACAACCCCGAAACATGATACTGAAAGTGGAAATGCGTAAGTTTGATGGAAAGGATCCACTTAATTGGATTAACCAAATGGAGAATTTCTTTGATCTACATCAAACCCTATCTGGACAAAAGTTGACCATGGCATCCTTGTATATGGAACCTGACCAATTTGTCTGTTATAGATGGTTACATGCTCAAAGGCAAAAGAATGGTCTCAATGTCACATGGACAGTTTTGACTGAAAAGCTGCAATTGCACTATAGTTCTAGTGTGTTAGAGAAATACTTTAGCCAATTAGCAAAGTTATAACAAACAAGATCAATAAAGGATTGTGTTCATCAATTCCAAAACCTATCCTTGCATGAGAATATTACGGAAGGGAATCTAAATGACATATTTCTTGGGGGTCTTAAGGACCACATTGAGCATGAGGTGCGTATGTTTAATCCACTTAAGGTTTCTGATTCTCTTATCACGGCATGTAGGGCAGAGAAAAAAAAAATTTACTGAAGGGATCACATTCAAAAATCATAGCAATCCCGCACCATCACAACCTCAACCAACTAGATTGACTTCAACAAATTGAAGAGAAACGAGAAAAAGGCTTATGTTTTAATTGTGATAACAAATACAATAAAGGACATCGTTGTGCTAAAAAGAAATTGTTCTACATGGAGGCCGTTGATGATGAAGTCAAAGATAAAGAAAAATAAGTCAAGGTTATGAATGAACTAGGGTTTTCCCAACCTACTATTTCTTGTCATGCATTGTCAAGTGTTCTCTCCCCACAAACCCTCAAGGTGAGGAGTCATTTAAGGAACATCAAGTAACAGTATTGATTGAATCTGGAAGCACACATAATTTTATCAATAATAAATCGGTTGCACGTTTAAATTGTTTTATTTATCCAGTCCCAAAATTTCAGGTCATGGTTGCAAATGGAGGTATAGTTAATTGTCAGGGAAATGCCATAGTATCAAACTTGACATAGGAGACTACAAGCTAGATTCCCCTATGTTTGTTATTCCTATGGGTGGGGCAAATATTGTTTTGGAAGTCCAATGGCTCATAACCTTGGGAACAAATGAAATGAACTTCCAAGAATTATTCATATGTTTTTGTTCACAAGGAAAGATGTTTGAGTTGACAAGGTTGCGTGTAAAGTCTCCTCAAAGGGTGAGCTCTCATCAAATGCAAATCATTAAGGGGCCTAAATCACAATTGATTACAGTGGAAGATAAACAGCCTCTAGCCTACATACCACCGCATTCTCTGGAGGTGAGAAAAAAATATTCAGTTATTGTTGAGGATATGTCCATTAGGCAAGACACCTAAGCAAGACATTTTTTTTCCAAAATCTCTCATCATTTCCAGAAACCACCCACCATATTAACCTTGAAGATCCACCCAAAGATTCAAGCAGTCAAGGAACAGAGTGCATCACAGCAAAAGAAGGTAATCCATGAGTATCAAAGCAAGGAGAAGATCCACGAGAAGGCAACAAAAACATGGGAGGAGGAAGATTTCTTGTACCAACATCCAGCTATCATCGACATTGAGGATTGCACTTATGTGAAGCAACATCCAGAATTGGCCAACATTGGGGAGAATGTTACTTTGAAGGGGAGGGGCATGCTACGCCCTTAACCCTAGGCCATATATCGGGATATGGATAGCCGCCCTGTGGCTAACATAATCTCTTAACATGTTATATCATATTTATTTATGCTTTCATGTGCTTAGTGGGTCGGCCTTAGGGCTCTAGGTACTATAGTAGGGTATATATAAGAGTTAGAGAGTAGGATATTATTATCATTTTGAGCACTTGAGTCTTCTTGTATGGTTTGGAGGTTGCCCCCTCGAAGTGGCTAAGTCATTCTACTTGTATATTTTGATCATTTCTCTACATTTTGGTGTTCTATTGTTGCTGATATTCAGATCTACCTAAGCAATTTCTTTACATGGTTTAGCATAGTAAACTACTTAACAACCTGTAAGCTTAATTAAGCATATAGGTAAAACAAAATTATCTACGAGAATAGGTAATGATTAAACAAACCAACCTATAACAATATGTAATATGATTTATATTAGCACACTTATTCCAATATCCTCCCTTAATGACTGAACCAATTGTTTTAGTCGTTATTAGAATAGTATGATTAAGTTCACACGCGAACTTAACCAAAAGTTAGACATGTTGTTATTGAAACATATCCATCCAAATGTCCCTATTGTCGCCAATCCATCTTACTGGAATACATGGATAATGAGCCACTGCAACCGCCAAGTAACGTAGGAGATGGTGTTGATTATTGGGTTCACTGGATTCTATCGTTCCTTTGAAGAGTTGTCATGTCCTGAATGTGTCATGCTTCGTTTGTTAGAGTGATCAGGACCAACAAGAACTTAGAATATACATCAAGACTAAATAACAAAGAATATCCCGTAAGAGATTTTTTGCGTTGAGTTGTTGAAGACCCAACACCTATTACTTCCCATTGTTGAATAATTTTGGGACATTTAATTTTCAGAACACTCGTGTGCTTTTGTTGTATGCCCCTTCCTCTTTCACCAACCTTCATGGAAAACTTCCATTAGATTTGATTTTGGTCCTTGAAATATGTTTGGTTTCAATACTTGCAAAATAGTAAGAGCAAAATTTACCTACTCTTCACCTTGCACCTTTTGTTTTCCTGACCCTGTAGATTGCCCTTCCAATAAATAAGGCAATTCATCTTTCCTTACATCCTTTATAGTGGTATGGTACCACTTAGGCCTCTTTTGTTGGCTTGTTTGAAATAATTGTCAAGAGTGAGAAACAATCTTTTCACTACTAGAACTAGACTTTTCTGGTCTTTTCATCTTTGACTCCTGTTCGATTTGAGTACCAACACTTGCTCCAAAAATATCTTCAACAGGTAGCAATACAATACTATTATAGATTGACCATTATCAAAAAAGAATGGTACTTTTCATCTACAACATCTTTAGTCACCACAATTCTGTATGTGGAGACATCTATTAGCTTGTATGCATTTCTCTACTCACAATAACCAGCAAACATGTACAATTTTCCCAATATATAAGTAGTGGATCCGAAAACGAGAAAATTATTTATATCAGGTGTATTTCCAGACCATGCTCTTTCTGGCGTTACATTATGCAAGGCTTGTGATGGGCTTCGGTTGAGAGTGTAGATAGTTGTATTTACAGTTTCTACCCAATACTGATACGGTACATTCTAACTATCCGCCATACAACGTGCCATCTCCATGACTGTCTTGTTCTACCTTGTAGAATACCTTGAATTTGTTAGAGACAAACTCTTCTTTATTAATTGATCTTAGAGCTTTTATATGTTTCCCTCCTTGTTTCTTTACCATAGCTTTCCAAGCAACAAAGTCGGAGAAACATTCTAAGTTTCTATATTGAAAGCACACACATTTTCCTAAAAAAGTCATCTATAAGCAACAAATAATACAATGCTCCAAATAAGGAAGGTGTCCACATTGGACCATGCAAAGCCACATCCAAATCCAATGCATTCTTCATTCTCTATTCCTCACTAGTGTTAAGTGAATGTGAAATTTGCTTATCTATCTAGCATCTTGAACATACATTCTGACTCTTTTGAATAGAAAACATTCCATTCACCATGTTAATTTGACTTAATGTATGCAAATGTTGATAACCAAGGTGACCATACCTCTTATGCCACAATTCACTAGTGCTTTCCACCGCTGCTAGTGCATGCTCTTTACACTTGCTGGATCAACCAACTTATACAGTCCTTTGTTACCAAGACCAACAGCTATGACTCTTTTCTCATGATATCACAAATACAAAAAGATTAGGATTTGCAGTTATTTCACTTATGGAAAAAAATCATGTTAGGTACAAACCGAACAATCTGAAAAGTGTACATAACAGAATTCATTGAAATACGAACATCTCCATATCTTTTCACATAGTGAACCAACCATCGCCTAAGGAAACATATTCATTGCAACTATCGTCTTCTACAAATTTTACATACCAATTTTTGTGATACATGTAGTGTCTTGATGCTCCTAAGTCAAAATACCATGTTCTTGACTCCGTTGATTGGTTCTATGTCACCACAAATCCAAACTCACCCACTGAACATTGTTCATCCTCTTCGGCCATATTTGCAAATTGTGATTTCTTTCTCTTATTTTCCAAATCATATCGTCGCTTACGAGAATTTTTCTTCAAATGACCATGTTTCTTGTTATAAAAACACTTCCATTTGGTTGTTGAGAAGTACTTACTGTAGAGATTTAAAATGTCGACATGCTTAATTACAATTAATATGTCCTGCAACATCATCTAAATCCATATAATAATTAATCGCAAGATTAATTATTATTAATTTCATCATTAATCCTTTTTCTAATATTTCATCATTTATCTAAATATTCCATTTTATCATTTATCGCATCAAAAATCCATTTTATCACATTTACCCTTTCACCATTTATCATTATTATATCCCATCTCAAACTATAATCCTTTAATTCATCAATAATAATCCTATTATCCTATTTTAATCCTTCATTAACATTTATAAGAATATAATATTCCTACACCTCACCTACCACCTACCCTACACATCCCTACACCTAGCCTTTCCATCAAATCACATCCCTAATCATAATTATTTAACCTAATATAATCCTAATCTAATCACATCCTCACACCTCTAAATCTAGAGGCTTCTATTTCTAGAAGCCTCTCTAAACTTCCAATTAAAAATTCAAAAAAAAAAATCTCCAACTCTCCATTGCATCCATTCAAATTCTAGAAATCTCCATTCTAGAATTCCCCATTCTTCTCATGCATGCTCCAACCTTGATTCAAATCCAACATGGCTTCATCTTAGCCATTGAATCCTCCATCCACAACCTATAAATCAAGCTCTCCTCCTCCATGAGAGCCATCTTAAGAATCCATAGCCAACCTCTGCCATTTTTAGCACTCAATCATCCATCTTTCAAATCCATATAAAGCTCTGCGATTTTTTTGTTCATCCAATCATTCATTTCTATCATCACTCTATCAATCAATCTATAATCATCTTAATCAAGCAAATCATCATTCATCAAAGGGGAGGTGTTGCCGAAATTATCCCACTAAATCAGAAGCATCCAACAAGCAATCCAAGAGCAAATCCACTACATCAAAGGAAGAGTTGTGCAATCTTGTAGGTAAGTGCAAGTATTATATTCCCCTTTCTTTCCATCTTGCTCTATCTGAGGTATTTAGTAGGAAGACAAATTTGTTTATTTTCTTGCATTTTCATTCTAATCTTTTTAACAATTACATTTTTGGCGCCCACCATGGGGCTTTACCCCCCATTTTTCATCATTTCCAATCTTATTCTATCCCTAGAATTGACTGTCAAAGTTTTAAGAATTTTCATTGTCATTTACACCTTCAAATTTTGAAATTTTGAGCTAAAATCCGTTTCCAGCACGAAATAGTGCATTTGCTTTGTGTATTAGCGCATATGCTGAACAAAATGGCGCTTATGTTCTGAAATGGCGCATTTGTTTTGATTTTTTTGTTGCCTAACTTCCAAGAGCCGTAACTTTTGATACCGAACTCGAAATGACTCCATTTTTTTCCCGGAAAGGTATCGAAGAGATCTATGCAATGAAAGTGTTAATTTAGAATTTTATTGTATAATTTATTCATGGTTTTCATTTTACTAAATCTTGTCATTTTAACTACACTTTGAGTTACATTTTCTTGTTCCAAACTACTAACACTTTGTGTGCAGCTTCCTACACTTACCAAAGATAAAAAAATCAATCTAAAACTACTAATCCTTTTTGTTTTGCAACTCTTTTAGTTCAAGAGATTGGGGTATAAATCAAACTACTAATCCTTTTGTTTTACAGGGCCTCCTCTTGAAGACCCCATTACATAATTTTCATTCGTTTTATCTTGCATCCATTTTCTTGCATTTATCATCCTTTTATGTGTTTTTCCTTTATTACTTGTTCATCCCGAAGGCAAAACCGTGTATGCTCTCCTCTCGCATCCTCGGACGATCTTGAGGATCAAAAGCAGCTAGCCTTCCCTTTTTTCTTTTATAGGGGTAACGTGACGTGGAAGTGATATCCACACATTTACCATAGTCCTAGGGGTCTCGTGACAGTGGGCTTCATCTCCACACACGTAGACACATCCCGTGTTTCGGCGGGGTATATAAATTCAAGGACAGTTGTCGTTATTGGCTAAGCGCTTGCTTGTTTTAAGAACGGCGTTAAGTGACAAGCTTCCACATCCCAATAACCAGGCCTTAGACAACATCCTTGCGACACGAACTTGGGCCCCACATACCGCAAAGTATATCGGGGACACCCCTAGTGAGCTCATGCATCCTAGACTAGGCAACATTTTGGCCGCAATCGAACTATAGTGCAAGGAGGCCGCACTCCCCAAGATCACTCGCTAGCCGACCCCACATTGACACATAGGTGGAGAGCTAATTATAGCACCACCGTCGGTGTGTGGTATTAAAAGCAGGCTATAGTTTCAATTGTAATCCCACTTAACTAGTTAGGGTGTGTGTTGCATGTTTATTGCTTGCTTGTGAACACCCTTAACCATCCCATGACCTTAAAATTTTAATCAATCAAACATCATCATAATTAATTATTCTTAATCACATAACGTAAATCCTAATCCCATCATAATCAATCTTAATCCAAAACCAATAACCCACACATCTTATCTAACCATGGCCTTTGATCCTCAATCCCCATCCTCTAAAAACCAACATCCAAACCCCTACCTCTTTTCTAAATCCATCAACCAAGCTATGCCATCATCCCCCACCCATCAAAGTCAACCATCTCACTTTGACCACGAAGTCCCACACATTATCCAACACATTAACAAACAAATCTCAAACCTGACATCCTATCTCAACCAATCCCATCCTCGTCATCCAAATCAACCATCCCTTATCGATCTTAACATTCTAAAAACCATTCAACAACTTAATCAACAAATATCCAATCTTCAATCAACCAATCACCCCCTAAACTATCGTCCCCCAACCAATCTCATCAACAATATCCCCCTCCTAAGACACATACCCCTCATCCCATTGACCTCCTCTTTGAGGAACCCAAATCATCCCAATCCACACCTCAACCTAAACAACATAAACATCTATCCCCAAAAGCCAATTACATCGACTTTGACCACCTCACTAATTTTGACCTAGACCAAGAGGACCTCATTTATGTCCTTGCTAATCTAGCCACTAATCCCAAACCCACACAACCATTCCAAACCCAACCTTCAAATTCCCTATGAACCATCATGACCCACATCTTCCTACCACCAAAACTAATACAAATAATCTACCACCATCCAAAATCTCAACTCCTAAATCCAATCATCATAAAACCTATCATTGAGTCCCATTCATATATCCACAACAATCCCCATCACTTACCCCAAAATTATTATCTCCCACATCCCATCTTAGTCCTCCATCCTCGTCATCTTCATCGTCCCAATCCAATCCTACAGACTTTCTCCTCGACTATCCCACAATCCCTAATCCACCGTCGAATTTAGCCCTTAAGCCTATTTCATCCCCTCCATCACCTAAGCCCAATTCTATCAAAACGATCTCATCCACTGTGACTCCTAAGTCAACCTCATCCCCTTCTACCCCCAATCCTAAACCATCCAATGTGGCTCCTACGCCACCCTCATCATCTTCATCCACATCTAATCCTAATCCATCTCTTTCATCACCTAAAACTCACACAATCCTATCTTCTAATCCTATTTCATCTCCCCCATCCCCCACTCCCAACACATCTAAAGTGACTCCTAAGTCACCAACTCCCAAACCTAACAAATCCAACACCCAGCCTCTCCCCATCTCATACCCTACCACATCTAATGAGGCTCCTATTCCACCTTCATCTACTTCATCCCCTAAATCGACCAAATCTAATATGGTTCTTACACCACACCCATTTCCCAACTCTCCTTCACCCCCAACATCACCCAAATCTAATGCAACCCCCATATCGCACCTATCCCCTTCATCTAAATCCACCCCATCGCTTTCGTCTACATCTACCAATCCTAAACCATCTAATCCTAATCCAAAACCATCTACCTCAAAACTGATGAATAAATATTTTAAAACATTTAAAATATTTCTTCAAATTCCTTTGCCCTGTTCTTTTATGAAAAGGGAGAACTTTGGTTTAAAATGTTATGAACTATTATTGGCCAATCACACATAACCTGTGCAACTGCAAAGATGGCATTTCATTTTGCACATGCCGCCTCTCTTATCAAAATCCACGCTTCTCTGGTACACCTCTTTTTGAATGGAGACCAGCAGATCCAAAATGCCTCTCTCCAAGCAATTAAAATATGACTTCTCACACTTTTCTTCAACAGCAAATAGAAAAAAATAATTGCACACATACAGGCAGCGCTTTATCTCTTTCATTGAGCTTTCCATGCTCCTCTGTCCAGAGCCATACCTCTATTAACAGCAGCAGCATCTTCCTTCAGGAATCAGCAATATCACACCTTCATTATGGCATCATAATTTTAGACCAACAAAAAAAACTCACCAAATGCTCAGAACACCTCAGCAAAATGCCTTGGAACAGAAAAAAGGCCTCACCAAATGCTCAAAATTCCTTTGAACAGCAAAATGCCTCACCCTTGGCACGTCCTCCTTTTACAGATAATGCTTCTCTCTCATACAAGATTTTCACAGGTGCATTAATTCAATATGCTTCCTCCCTGACAAGATCTCCTCCCTCACGAGTTTCCTTCCAGGCTTGCCCATCCTTGAGCTTTGATTACCAAATAAGATTTATTAGAAAAGTCACAAGCCATATTTTATTACATAGAAGGAGCCATATAAATAGCTCAGAACAAGCTAAGAATAAGTAGTTTAGCATAGTAAACTACTTAAACCCGTAAGTTTAATTAAGCATATAGGTAAAACAAGAGTATCTACAGGAATAGGTAATGGTTAAATAAAGCAGCCTATAACAATATGTAATATATGTTTTATATTAGCACACTATTCCAATACTTGCCTGTGTCCAACTTGTGTGTATCAGAAAAAGGTCATCTTACAACCTTCTCAAGTCTACCACTATTCACTATTTGCCCTTACCTAGAACTTTTAACATTTAATGGAAAAAAGAAAAGGATTATTTGTTATTTAATTTCACTCTCCAATAATTTTCCTTTGATATCATTTAATTTGTTGAAGCATTTCTATGCAGATGTTGTTTTGTGACTGCCACCCACTTTGAATAATCATTTTCATCATTTCCTTTAACATTCTATATGTTCCGTGCACATTTCCTTTCCACCATGATTCACATACAAAAAAGCTTCCTCGTCACTTGGAAGTTGTGTTCATCGTTCTCCTCTCTACGTCCATCCACCTTGTGTTCTTCGTTTCTACATTTTCAGTCCTTACCCACCTTATGCCACTTTTTCAGCATTAATACATATCCATTTTCCCTGTCTTGGTTCTTCCCTTGCTTCCTATTTTCTCATACACAACAGAGAGGCCAGCCACCATTCCTGTTCACAGTGCAGAGTCGCAGACCACAAGGGCAAATAGGCTTTACCAATTTTCTCTCTATATATGGGACTGTAGGCCTTGGGAGTACTACCTAACAAAATTGTTCAGTCAAGACCTCACCCACACCATTCTCATGATGACATCATCAAAATCCATATTGGCACTTTTAGTAAAAGAGAAGAATACCATACATCTCCTCCTGACTACACACGAAAAACTTGTTTTCGGTAAGACATCTTCCTGTGGCTCTGTCAGCAATATCCTAATGACAGGGGGACTTTCTTTCACATTCTTTTGCTATTTTCATTGCTGCACGGAGAAGGAATATGTTGATTGAACATTCTAACATAGTGATAATATGGGTATAAATGCTGTTTACAATAGCATAGGACATTGTGTCAGCGAGAATAGCAATAGCCACAAGAATTCAGCCTTGTGTACAGTTGATTTCAGCAAAGATTTGTAGACGTATCTGATGTTCAGCAGTGTGGACACACATTTAGTCATTGCATTGGAATCAAGCCGTAATCATGTAAAAGACAGCATCTGGCTGCAGCTCGCATCGATTTAAAGTCAATGTGTATGTTCAATTCAAGTAGCTTATTTGTTGGATCGGAAACTTAATCATATTAGCATTGCAGGAATAATTGCAGCAGCTGTTGTGCAATTATGGATCACATGAAGGCTCTGTGGCCGAGAGTAGATGGATGCAGTTTACAGGCTGATCATATGAGGGTTTAGGTATAACCCTGTGACAAAATGATAGTGTACTGGAACACCAATGTTCAGTTTTAGAAATAACTATTGAGTAAAATACACTCACATTGACACTCTATCACTGTGCAAGGTGTTTTTTAAGATCAAGTGTTTAGGTATAGCACTGTGATGACATGATAGGTAAGTCAACCCTTCAAGTGCAGTGCTCTGACAAGATGGTTATATCACCATGATAGTGTAAGGGACAGCCAAGATTAAAATTTAGGGTGGCCCTTCAAGTGCAGTGGTCTAACATGAAGGTTATATCGCCATGATATTGTAAAAGACCACTAAACTTGAATTTTAGGGCGACCATTCAGGTGCAGTGCTCTAACAAGAAGGTTATATTGCCTAACGTGGATGGATGCACTTTATAGGTGGCTCAAATGATTTAGGACACGAGGTTTATGGGTTTAAAAAAGCACAATACTTTTTGAGCCCGTGCCATGACAGAGAACCTGTCAGCACATCACACACCCGGAAGTTCAACTGTCACACCTTCAAGAAGGAGAACTATTGACCATTATGAAAGATGAGCTATTTCATAATTGTCCCCTTTTTTAAATGCTTTTTTGCAATGATATCTATTGTGAGGCATTTGACCCTAAGGCAAGATCAGATCACTCAGAAATGCATGCCTTGCGTATCTAGCATTGGATGCTCATCTGTATTCACATTCTAGTCTAGGTAAATCTATTAGGAATTGTTACCCCCTTCTGATCACAGGAATCATCGTTCTCGGCCTTGTTGCACATTGTACACCTATGTACCATACCCTATTCTTTCTAATTGAATAGAAGTTACATCATTCTGCATATATTCCACATTTGTATATGTTTCATTTATTGTTATTAAGTTTTTCATTGCATGTCCTAAAACGGTAGTTTGCATGCAATAGATTTGAACTTGCCAATCCACCTACACCCCGGAGTGCAAAAAGTCATCCTCATTATGCTTTTTCTGTTTTTATTTAAGTTACTAAGAAGTTATATATGCATACAAATATATGCTTGTATATGTGTGTGTGTAGGTGTAAGAAGCAAATTGTGCAGGAAATGAAACCGAAAAGGCAAGTTGGGGTTAGGCTATCTAGCGAAAACTGTAGTTTGTTTACGCAACTGGGGTGAAAATTTTGAAACAAACACAAATGTGGAAGAGATGGGACTTACAGCTCTTACAGTTGAGTTAAAAATATGGCAAAAATAGCTCAAAATACCTGTATGGACGACCAGGACGAGTTGATTGTGCGTGCATTCCAATTGTTGAAAACCTGTTCGATCAAATTAATGGGTGTCCAACAAACAATTACGAAACCCGAATAAATGCAGAAGGGGTGAACAATATCCGCGATGTGATTGTGGGTGTTCATTTTGAGCAGCTGTGTAGAAAATTACAGAGAAAAGGGACAGAGAAAATACCTTTTGATTGTAAGGATAATGAATGGGAAGCGATGTTATGCTGATCTCATAAGCAGATTAGAGGGCTTCGCAGCGCCATATGACCGACCTGCGATGCACGAAAGACTTCCCTCGTGGTCATGCTCTTAAAACCGAGAGGGTTTGAGTTTAGTTCCGGTCTTCCTTTTTTTTATCCCCGTGGAATTAAATCCTTCGCAAGCGAAAAGCTTGCAATCTTTCTTTTTAAAAGAGGAAAAAAGGAAAACCTGACATTAAGTGCCGGGCAACGGTATTTAGCAAAGTATGTTTACGAGGATGATTTTTGAGGATATAATTGGTATATAACTAGTAATGTAAAGGCGGGAGGGATGCCCACAAGAATCATTCATTCTTATTATTTACTAGCAATTGCACATGAGTCACAAATTACGCTGGAAGAGATGAAGTCAAAGTTAGTTTATGATTTTATTTTGATGTTATTAAAATAAATTAAAAACGTTTTCTATCAGACCATATTTTTAGGAAAGTGTAGTTGAAAGCAAGCACGGGCATGGTGAGGGGCTTCACTGGTCGCTCTATGCCCTCTCCACGGAGCCGTCAGAGAAGAGCTTCAGCCATCCCAACATATCCTCCACAACGGTTCTCTCCATCAAAAATTCAGTATGAAGTTGAAGAGGCGGAAGACATGAATAAATAGTATACTTAGGTCGGCACTTTCAAACCCGGCGCAGTTACTAGAGTGAAACAATTCAATGCATTTAACAACGGGAACACACAATTAAAGGACATTTTATCTCAAATGTTGCAGTTGCAAGTGCCCTGTAGGCAGACCACACGCAGGAGAGGGAGCTGAGGATAGTCGTCCATGTGAAAGCTTGTTGATAACTTATGTGAATTAGTAATTCTTGTGAAATATAACTTTCTGACACTCTTTGTATTTACAACTGGGAATGAAAAATTTGTGGGTTGCTAAAAAAAATACCTCTCATAATTCCTATGTTAAATTTGTATCTGCTCTGAGCACTGGAAACACAATGATTATGAGCGTTTGGAATTTATGAAAAAGTGGATCTGCAAGTGATTTCAAGTGCTTATAAAACAGAGAAACGAAACTCGTCTCACAAAATTTCAACAAATGAACCGAAGCTTGTATATTTTTTTGTTCAATGTGAAAGCAAGATTACATCAGCAAATTCCCGGAGCTGAGGTGTTGAACCTACAAATCCCCTCCATGGTTCACACACTACTATTTTTTGAATACTGCATCAATTTCATTCCAATATATTTCGAAGCCCCCATGAATGACCCTCTCAATGTCAAAATAATGAACCGCACAATAGAGTTCATAAAGATAATCAGGATATTCAATATCCTCCAAACTCATATTTTTATAAGGAGATGCAGATATTTTGAGGAGTTATTGAAGGCATGGATCGATCGACTATTCCACCAAACTCCATGATGACAGGGGACAAACATATGGCAGTGAGAGGGGAGAGCAATTGTTGAAGTGACAAGATCCAAGGATGGTGTGCCAACAAACTACACACAAACTACATTGGAATAAAAAGGCAAATTTGTTTGGCCCAAAATCTGATGTTGGCCAATGAAAATGAGAAAAGCCTTGAATGAAGGTTGACTTGTTTTCCAGGTGAATTAGACAACAAAAAACAGGGCAGCTGGAAAGACCCTGCCGGAATTTAACGCATTCTAGCAAGGGCATCTTCAAAGGTGGACGCCTTCCGGCAAATAACACAAAAAATTGTACCTATATTATCTTAAATTTATCATAAATTTAATTTACTATTTCTAATTAATTATATTTTGTTATAATTTAATAATACATATTAAATATCTAGATTTACCTCAATTTTATCTACATCTTAATTTGATTATATAGGGTTATCATTAATTTACTTATACATCTAATTTCTTAACTCTAATAAATTATATACATTATGTTTTCTTATATCTATATAGAGTTATAATGAGTCATTATAAATAATAATTAAATATTGAGTTCTTCATCTGATAATAATATTAGAAGATAAAAAACTAAATCTAATTTGCTAATTCTAAAAATTTATATACATTATATTGTCTAGATTTAGATAAACTTTACCTACGTCTATATACAGTTATATTGGGTCATTGTTTTTTTTATTATTGATAAATGGTTTTTTGAATAGGACCATACCCAGGGATACAAAAGGCCCATAAGTCAAATCTACATGAAGAGCAAAGTGGTTTTTTGAAGAGGGGACCACACCCCATCAAAAGAGAAGCCTAGAGCTAGAAGAAACAAAGAAAAGACAAGTGGTTTTTTTATCTATGGGGGCCACACCCTAGCAAAATGGCCTTAGCTGCCTAAAATAACCTTAGAAGCCAAAGGCAGTGTCAAACTGCCAGAACATAGCAAAAAAATGGCAAGAAAGTAGAGTAACAACAGCTACCCATACAGCACCGAAACAACCAAAAACCAAAAAACAATAGTCAGGAAGGAATAAAACCTCCTAGATGAGACATTTCTAAAAAAAAAAATTACCTCCTTTAATGCCTTGAACAAGTTCAAAGCAGACTGCATATCTGGATCTTTATTGCTGCATTTGATCACTTTCTGCGTAGCTTTGCCTCCTTTCCACAACTCTTCAGATATCCCGCTAATGTTGCACAACTACTTGACTTGAGTGTGGAGAAAATCCAGTAAGGCTTTCTAAATAGCCAGGTGATTGAGTTGTTTTGTGACAATTTTATCCACTATGTCCTCTAGTGCCTTCACTTTCTTGCTTAAATCTTCCAGGTTGCCCTCAAATTTCTTCGTGACAACATGCTTCCCCACCAAGTCAATGAAACTATCATCAGGGTCAGGGAGATGATGGGGCAAAGGGGGTACATCCAAAGACTTGTTATATTGGGTCATTGTAAATAATAATTCAAGATTATTTTTTCATCCAATGATAATGCTTGAAAAGTCATGGTAAAATTTATAAGATAAAAATACTAAATTGCATAATAATATTAAAGTTACAATCACACTAAAATAATAATCATAGGTAATTACATGGTAAAATTAAATTACATTTGTATTTGTATTTATTTAATTCAAGTGTAGTAAGTAAAATTACATTTGTTTTTGTGTTTATTTTATAAGTGGGCCCTAGTTTTTATTTCATGGGCACAAAATATTTTCATGGGCACGACATCACACTCTTTCACCCCATATATACAACTATAGATGTCTCTCGACATAACTAGCAATCGTACGTGAAATGTGCGATGTGAACGTCGAAGGGGAATTCTACGATGAGTTTGATTTTGAGGGGAGAAAACATAAAGGAGGAACATGAGTTGTAAAACAAGGGGTAAGAGTGAGGACAAGGAATTGGGAGAGGATAATGTTGGGGGACTATTTTGTGGAAGCCATCTTTTTTTGGAGGAAGGTATGTGTCATGTGTATTTTTTGTCAATTATTTGACAAAGAAGTGAGATATGGTGTGTAAGGGGCACAGTGGAAACACAGTCTAGAGATATATTAGAAAGCAAGGTGTTGTGAATGAAGAGTTTAAAGGAAAACTTGCTTTTTTTGGTTCAATGTGGAAGTCAACAATTGTTAAGGAAACTGCAATTTTGCATTGAGGGTTCATAATGTTGTCATTTTCATGTCCATGTACAATAATGGTTTCTCTTCAGATTTGATGAACGCAATTAAGGTCCTCACTCATAAGCTTCTGTATTGAGCCACATATCAGTTGTGGGACATGATGAAAGAAGTAATGAGTAACATGAGACATCAAAATAGAAACCAGTCATCAATACAACTAAGCAAACCAATACCAGAATATAATATATTTTATATTTTAACAAAATTTAAGTACCTTTTCATGAGGTCCTTGATATGTGTTTTGTTTGAATGCATTTTCTAAAATCTTTGTGGAGATTTTCAGGTACATATACGAAACTTCAATAATGATGGTAATGTGGTCCCATTTCATCTTAGTGGAATTTATCCTTAAGGGTAAGGCATGACTTACATTAATCAAACTATTCAAACTATCCCATAAATCCATATATTCTACATAAATTTTGATCCCAAAATACCACATATTCAACAATTTAGACATTATCTATCTTTGTCAACAACTAAAAGCACTTTTTTTTCTCTGCGTGCATTTGAAATGCAGATAAATAAATATCCATGGATTCTATGTAAAATTTAAAATAAAAAACTATGAATTAACAGCCAGAACCCTAAAAATATGCCAAAATATTGTGTATTCATATGTCCATATGTTTAACTAGATCCTTGTCAAAGACTAAAAAACACATTACATACAAGCCAAAACTTGATTTTTGCATTGATCTAAAAAGTTGAAAATATATATATGCATTCTACATAACCTTGACTATTAAAATCCATACCTAATATCTGCAACAATTCCTTTGATGTCCTTAGGGGAAAAAATCATTCAACATACTGTCAGACTAACCGCACGTGAAGAGAGAAAACAAGGTGAAAAGAAATGCAAAACACGGGATGAAAAGAAATGCAAAACACGGGATGAAAAGAATAACCTAACAACATTTTGGCCACTTCTTCTCATTGAACTCATCAAACTCCCCCTCCTCTTATATGACACTTCACTTATTCCACCCCTTCACTTTCTCATGGTGTCCATCATGAGGTTGTACCTTCCTAAAACCAGGCTTCAATGACCCAGAAAACTTGTTTGTTGATGACTCTCTGGAATGCCTACCAAGTGACAAACTTGACCTGTCATTTTCATTATATAATAATACAAGCACTTTATTTGAGATCCAGAGGCATTAACCACGTTGAAACCCAAGTTAACGTTGTAAATTAGCAGTAAAGGATGAAATATGTGGGACCTTTGGAAACACGTGGATGGTTGTAACCAATGGAAGATAGCCATGTGGGTAATTAAAAGGCTTGCATGGATCAACAGAGGCTTACATGAATAAAAAATGGAGATTGGTGTGATGAACGACCACGTGGTAATTCTCACAGGGAAAAATACCTTTGGCATGAATATAAATATAAATTGATGGTCATATTTTTATTTTATTTTAGTAAGCCATAGGGATCACCTAATACTTAGCGATTCAAAGAGTAAAGTTATAACAAAAGGTGAGTGTCACCAATCAACATCATATGCAACATCATTTGATGGCCATATTTTAACTAGCAATTGTAAGTGAGTGGTGCAATGGAGACACTGATAGGAATGCATTGAAGAAGTTGAATTTGAAGGAGTGAAATGTTACAGGAGAAAGAGGGGCGATGAAGAAGGGGATTGAAGCAGAGAAATCAGGTGGGTTTTTACACGTTCTTGGCATGCATTGCTTTTGTAGAGCAATCATTCATACAAAATAAATTATTGCTTGTTATCAATATAAGCTAAATATTATCAATATACAGTAATTGATTTAATCTTAGTATGATCAAAACATACTTGAAAAGTGAAAATGCATTAGGTGTTATCAATATTTTGGATAAAAAATGAGTAAACCACTAACCATGTGGGTAATCAAGCAGGAAATACACTTGAGTGTGCAATTGGAATCTACAAGATGTAGTTTGAAATATTAAATTATGAAAGTCATGACATATTTCATTTGGATGAAGTGTATCTATTCCCTGAGGCACCATGAATACTGCCTTGAAAAACTGGGAATTTGAAAGGATTTCAAAGGATGTAGGGTATATGCTCGTTTGGCCACCTCTCTGGTTTGAATTCTAGGCAGTCACGTCCCCCAAATGGATTTTATCTGCCCCACGACATACAGGTTGTACGTCATTCATGTGCCCTTGGCGATAAATGTCTCGATGGGTATAACATTATTATGAAGGGTGTGTTTGGAGTCGAAAGGAATTAGTGAGTAGAGTTGCATGTTAGGAATTAATTAGTTATAGCCTCACATTATATTTGTTAGTAAGGTTGTTAATATTAACAACCACGAGAGCGAGATATCTTAGGTTAAGATGGTTTTTTAATTTCTAAGGGGGAATGCCAATGCCTATTTTGGTTGCCCTTCTAGATGATATTTTTATTTGCAGCGTCCAATTTTAGTTGATACTTCTATAATGGATCAGATCGTGCCATACTAGGCTTGTATGCACCTGGATTGCAGTTTATTGGTTCTTTGGCTCTGTTTATCTGCATTTGACTTGGTGTCTCTTTCTTGCACTACAAATTCAATGTGTCTGATTAGATTGAGCCTCTTGGAGTCCGTTTGATCGCATTCAGAGAAAACTAGGGTGTTTATTTTTTGTGGAATAATCTAGAGATTTGTATGCCTGTTGTTTGCTTGGCGAATTATTCTAAACTCGGCCAGAGTGCATTGCATTGACAGTTTCTTCAAAACTTTTGCCACGACTGTCAGACCTATTCATCTACTTTATTACATATCCACCATCAATAGCAGATCAGAGCTCCACGACTTTACCATCCTACTACCGCTTTCCTATGCGTATCTTCAGTTTTGGATCTCTGGACATTGTAGATTCGAGCTCGACATCCACAGATCTAGCATTGGCTTCGTTCCATCTTGGAAGCATACCAGAGACACTACGAACCCTAACAATTGCATGCAATTCTCCTCCAAAACTATCCTTTGTATCTCCACATGGCTATATATCATCGGTCTAGGTATGTTTATTGTTTTAGTTTGTTAATCGTTTTAGTGGCCACTGGTCATTCTGTGTTTTCAGGTTGCATGTTTATTTCATGTTTCGAGTCAGATAATATATATTGGTGTCGAATAAGTCAAAGATGTTTTGTATTATTATCCTCAAAGGACCTAAAGTTAGTGAGTCATAATTTTGTTTCACGTTATCATTTAGTCATAGTATAACTTGATTTAGGATTTTGTGTCATTAGAGTTAAAAACGAAGCTCGCCTCTAAAAGTCAAGTATTTTCTATAAAAGTATTCTTAGTATTTTGACGAGATAATCAAACTCATTTATGGAGTTTGTTACAGATGTTGATAGTCATTTTTAAGTCACTGTAAAAATTGTCAAATTATCAATGTATGTCATTATAAAAGTCATAGAGATGTCATTTTTGTGTCATCTTATTATGTTTTCCTATAGTCAAAAGTGTTCAAGTCAAGAGTCAAAATTTGTTAAAAAAAATTGTTTCACTTTTCAATAATTGGATACATTTTCACTTGTATTCGGCATCCATCTTGTGGGGGTGAATTGTTCAAAGATCATCAAAGCTAGATCAAGCCAAGTTAGCAGCGTTGTACTGGAGGACGAAGGTATCGAAGGCTGGAGGTTGATCAACGACCTCTCGTCAGTCGCCAATGATGGGGATGCATATTAGTTATGGTGGCATTTTTTTGCGGTGTGAGTTTTTTGTTTTTCAGATGTGCTTCATTTCAGTTTTTCAGTGTGTTGTGTTTTGTGAATGTTGGGAAAATGATTGTATTGGAGAGCAGATGACTATAGAGATCCTCTGAATGCGGTGATCCTCTTATTGTTGTACTTCATTGGAAGATGATTGGTCAATGAATACGTTCATTAGCAATGGTGATCATGTGTAACAAGATCCAAGACAGTAAGATCCAGTTAGTAGTATGCAGTTCGATATGATTTACTTTTCAGTGTTCCTAGTTTGATGAATAGTGGAAATTTTACATTGTGGGGGCGAACATGACACCAATGTTCCATTTCCATTATGCGCCCAAAACAACTAAAGTCAAAGGCAACTTCCAGTGGTAGTGGTAGTTGTCTACGTTGTTTGAGATCGAGTGACAACGATCAACAACTGTGGTTGCAATTAAGAACATTATGATTATTATAGGAAGTAATGTGAAATCTATTTCCTATATATGTTTTATTGTGCAATTTTGTAATAAGTGAGTTGTTTTTCCTATATACTTCCCTGATGTACAAGCATATTGGCGAACAAAAGCACCAAAGTAAGTCAGTTCATGGATCTTGAAAGGGTTTGTGGGAGGATTTAGAAAACCACCTGAGGTGGATAGTTAATGGGACCTGTTCACGTCAAAGTTGTTAGGTAAAACCTAGTATAGGTAATTTATGCATTGTAGTTACCATTTTATTATTTACTATGGTAGATTAGTTATTATGGGTAAATAGGTTGTTTATTTAGCATTGTTCATATACTTATATTGTTATAACCTTATTATTTGTATTATTTACATATTCACATGAGTTTGTTGTAGCAAGAACATAGGTTTATTATTGCATAGTTTGTTTAAACTGCATATTTGTTTGTATTATGGCTATCTAATATCATATATACATTGCGGCCCTCTCAATTAGCGTATAATATGTCGTATTTTCACATTGATAAAATAATACACACGCTCCCTCCCTATTTCATGGTTCTCAACATTTGGAATTCAGAATATAGCACTTAAGGATCTTGTAGTAAGAAGAAAAGGATGATAGAGAGGATTGCAACTGAGTTGAGAAGATCTTTGAGAGAAGAAAAATTCTTCTAAGAGAGCCTTTGATGTATTTAGTCAACTTGTTAGACCCACCTTACATCCCCATCAACCTCCATTTCTAGTTTCATGTATGTTAAAAAGAAAATTAATTTGCATTGGTGCCTCCTACACTAGAAAAATTGGTTGTTTACTAGAAAATCAGATTAGAAATTAGAAAAGAAATCCATATTCCCCAATTAGGGGTTTTCCCTCTAAATATAGAGGCATGTTTAATATCTTTTGCAGTTAGCCCATTGCTAGATCTGGAGGAGTCTCCCTCTACCGAATTTTGAATAGGTGTGATTTAGATCACTTATCTAGTTATCGGATATTGCTAAAATTGGAGAGGTAGCGGGTTGTTTCGAAGGATGAGTTCCCTTTGGTTGTTGAAATCGAGTTGAAGATTTGAGTCTGCCATTGAGCCAACATTGGACTCCCAGAGTGCTGAGTCTTTATAAAGGAGTGAGCTCTTAGCATAGAGTCGAGTTCTTTGTTACATTGAGCCAAGTTGAATGTACATCCACCAAGTGTCCTACCAGATTATCCATGTCGATTTGTTTGGATCGAGGTCCTCTGTCTCAGACTTGCAATAAACAAACCTCTATCCAAGGCGGTCCATTAGCCGACATTGCTTTGTAATATAGGTAATTTTCACTATCGGGTTTTACATCACCATGTTCGATCTCTAAGGTGAGTCCCTTGTAGAAATTTATCCGACATCCAACCCCTGAGTGGCCTGCTAAGCTCAAATGTGCATGGCTGCCATCAAACAGTCATGAGTAGATTTCAACACTCAAAATCCATTGGATCCCCAAGCCAACTGGTAACCTACTGAAAGGAAAAACTTTCTAAGAGAGAAACAAAAGCAACTGTATGGCAACAAAGCAAATAAATTGAATGTACAAAAGCATAAAATGATTCCATAGGTCGGTTTATTAGGGAGCCCTAATCTACCTTCCCTACATATCACACGTTCCACCTGGCCTTCCTAAGCCGCTGAGACACATTTCTCCTTCATAAGGTAAGCTTATTTTGAACATGTGTTTAAATATAGAATAAGTTTCGCTTTCATATCTCAAGTGTTATCAATGCTAAGTGTTGGATAGGAGGGGAGATTTTGGTGGCAAGTGAAGTCAGGGGTTTGACCCCCACCGCAATAATCTATCTATTTCAACTATTTGGCAAATTTAGCGGTGTTTTTGGTAGAAATGTCAACATTAGCAGGTCAAAACCTTCCACTAAAGTAGACTTATCCATAACTAAACTCCCACCCCAAATATATTGCGAAGAAATATCCTACTTAAAGGGTAATTATTTTTTCTCCTCTACTCTGCTTAAAAAGTGATTCTGGGACACTTTTTCCAAAGGACGGGGTACCTGAAAGTGTAGCATTTTTAGCTATTTTTTTCTATGTTTTTCAATTTTTAGCAGCCATTCTGAGCCATTTGGAAGCCTCCAAAGAACACTAGGGCCTCAATACAATTTTTTTTTCCTTCCATTCAATTGTTTTCCACATATTCAGCTGAAAATATTGTAAATTCATATTTTTCAATTTATTTTTCCATTTTTTATGCTAACAAGCCATATAGTTGGGTAGATTATCTAACCACCCACCATGGTGAAAATAATAATCTAAAATTATTGTTTCATGACTCACACCTGATACAAGGTAATAATTACACCACATGGAAGACCAAAACTTGACACTCAACTCAGAGTTTGAAGAGATTTAACCTATTGTGAATGGTTTTGCAATCTAGATCACTAGATGATGCATAACTCTACAGATAAAGACATTTTGACAAGGCCAATCAGAAGGCCAAAGTTGATAATATTTTTTACAGTTTTTGATGATGTACAACCCAACATTTGAGATGCCAAAACATATCCAAAGAAAACATGTGGAAAAACTTGAGCAAAAGTGTGCAAGACCAGTGAACAAGAACAATGATATTGAAATTGCCATAGTTCAGTTGCATACACTCAAATTCAAGCCAAACAAGAAAGTGGAAGCTTTCTTGCAGAGAGTTACAGAATTGAGGGCTTCCCTTCTAGCCCTGGGAGAGGAGGTCACTAATACAAATCTCATGCCAATTGCTCTGAGAGCATTCTCCTTCTTACCGCATTTTTACAACTAAACTTGTCAGATTAGATAGTTACTTTTGACAAGTTAGTGAATCTACTGCAATAAGAAGCAATGTACAACAAAGATGAGAGAGGAGTAGGCACCATCTTCTCATCAGAAAGGAAAAGGCAAAGCTCATTCTTCTCAAAAGTCCCAAAATAACATCAGCAAGGGGAAAAACAAAAGAAGAAATGTCCTATTTACAAAAGAGGACATGATTTGAAAGATTTTTGGTTCAAATACATAGAAGAAAGGTGCATCGAGAAATTCAAGACCTTAAAATCAACAATCTCATCAGGGATAGTCATACTACAAGCAAGGGAAGAAGGGGAAATAACGAAAGAAACCCCATTAACAAGGAAATGTAGCCTGAGAAAAAGACCATTCAGATGATGAAGACTTCTTATACACTGATCATTCTAGTGAACCATCCACGTCATCTAGTGTTGTTTGGTGCATTGATTTGGGAGCCACTCTACACATGACCGGGCACAGAGACTATTTTATCACCATGAGGGACACACCTTCGAAAATCATGTTTCGTTAGGTGATGATTCTTCTTACACAGTACAAGGTATTGGTAATATTTTTGTACCTCTTGGTTCACGAAATTGTAGATTAACAGATGTATTATATGTCCTTGGATTAATAAAAAATCTACTATTAGTTAGTCAGCTTCTAGATCATAATTTGAAGATTGATTTTGATAGTCATTCCGGTAAGAAAGTGTGTATGATTCGAGAAAAATCCAGAGGCTCAAAATTATTGTAGAAGCCTTCTAATGTGGGACGTATGTTCCAGCTTAACTTTATCCACATGGATGATTAGGCAATAGTGACTAAGATTTCTTCCTGTGCACAATTGTGGCAAGGAAGACTTGGTCACATTAGTTTCAAATACTTTGAAACACGTCGCTAGTAAAAACATGGTGAGCAGGTTTACCATCTCTCAAGAAGGATACAGATAATTTGTAGACACAAAATCACACACATACTACTATTTACTATACCACCAAGTTATGTTGTTTTATATATGGATCTGTAGTAATAAAAGTATTCACTAATGACAAACTTTCTAGTCCATCCGCTTGTGTTGTTTGTTTATATTGCTTTTATCTTTCACACTTGCCACTCATATACCCAGTTCTAGTCAGGTCACAGGGATCCTTGTCTCAGTCTTCACACATTTTTTCGTTAGTTGTCTTTGGACACTAGCGCCTAGGACTAGGACAATAGCACCCAGGTGCTCCTGTCCATCCTGGGCGCCCCATGTTCTATTTATTTTTTGATCTTATTTTTGACATTTAAGGTCAGGCTTTTTGGTTTTCCCACTCATATCCTGAGGTACTAGTCGGACATATCGGGTCATTAGTGTTGAAATTCAAGTAATAGATCCATGTATAAACCACAACATACATACCATTATACGGGTAGGTAATTTCTATCAAGGGCTATTTATCTACATATCAAAGGGACTACATTTTGGGCTTATTACTCTGCATACACACTGCATAGGAAGGGGAAGTTCATTTTTCCATCCACACATTTACATTATATCTAGCTATCACCCATTATCTTGGCGCCATCGCACGAGGGAAACCTAAGAGCACTATTGCACACACAATCACATAGAACTACATTGGGTCTGAGATGTAGTGCAATGCTCAGTCGTAAGTTCACTAGGTTAACAACTAATTATAGTTTGAACCCTCACTTTGCATATTTCCTTTTTAGGATTTGATGTCTTTTTGAGGGTTTTGTAGGAGGTTTTTGTATTGCATATTTATAGGTACTCTGATAGTCAAAGTGCGACACACGGGTGATCAAAGGCGAACAAGTGTGAAACCCTGACAACCGTTTCGTAACTAGATTTTGACATTTTCTGCAAACTACAACACCCCCAGAGGTCTAGGGCACCCGCAGGCATCCTTGCCCCTACCCAGGAGCCCGTGTCCAGGCATTTTTGACACCTCTGCATTTTTCTGAGTGGGATTGTGATAGTTTGAGTTTCTATTCCATCAGTTCTCCTAGCCCAGACACACTTCGAGATAGGAAAAATCAAGGTAAGTGCCCTATCTCTTCCATTTTCTTTGATAATTAAATCAAATAAAATTTCCTAGCATATGTATTTCATTATATATCATTGTAGTAATCATTTCTTTCAAATTTTAATAAAATATTCAGATTTTATTGAATCATAAGTTTCCTAATTTCTTAACAGGTAAACAACATAGAGCTTCATTCCAGAAAATTACTTATCAAGCTCCACGTGAGCTTAATTTGGTTCATATCGATATTTGCGGTCGGATGCAACCAAGTCATCCTGGATTTCAGTATTTCATGTTATGGGCTGATGATTATTCTAGAAAAATGTGGATTTTTTGTCTTCGTAATAAAAATGATGCTTTTGAGAACTTCAAAGATTTTAAAGTAGCTGTAGAGAATGAGAATGGTCGTCGTATCATATCTCTCCGCTTAGATTGAGGGGGGAATTCACTAGTAATGAGTTCAAAGCCTACCTGCAAGCTCACAAAATTCATCGCTAGATGCCTCCTCCACACACACTGTAGCAGAATGGTGTTGTTGAGAGAAGGAACTATACTATCATGGAGATGGTGTGTTACATGATCGATTATTCTAGACTAGTGAGGACATTCTGGGAAAAAACAACAAAGACAACAATATATTTGTTGAACAAAGTGCCCACAGTTGCTCTTGATGAGTAGCACCACATGAAACATGGTTAAATCAAATCCATTTGTTGTACACCTCAGATTATTTGGGTGCAAAGCCAACGTGCACATACCCAAGTAGAACAAAAAGAATTTGGATATGAAATCACAAAATCATCATTGGTTATAGTAAAGAGGCTCTTGGGTACAAATTGATGGATCTAAAGACCAAAAAGTCTACACCAGCAAATATGTTGAGTTATTTGAGAAGAAGGAAATTGATACTCCTCTAGACTCACCTAATGTAGATATTTCACCTGTTGTAAAAATAGAAGTTGATGTTCCCACTGATGATGATAGTGATGATGGGGATGATGGTGATGATCAGACAGGACCATGACCCACGTGAACAATACAACATATGCCCAAGTGGTATACTAATATGATCCGATATGTAAAATTGGATGCTCCACCAGATACATCCACCACTAGACCATGAACTTGCAATAAAGCACAATAAGAGGTAAACTTTACTTTTTATGAGTAGAGTTGTTGAATTTGTTGAGCCCTCTACTGTGCAGGAAGCCCTACAATCAAAATCTTGGAAAGATCTCATGTATGCTGAGTATCAGTTAGTTATGAAAAACAACACCTGACAGCTTGTCGATCTTCCGCTAGGGAAGAAACCCATTGGTTGTAGATGGATATTCAAAATAAAGTACAAAAACATATGGGACCATAGACAAGTACAAAACGAGACTGGTAGCAAAGGGGTATACAAAAAAAGGAGGCATATAGACTATGCGGAGACATTTGCTCCCACAACTAAGATCAAAATAATCATGATTATCTTTTCTCTAGTTGATCAGTATGGTTACAAAGTCCATCAGATGGGCGTGAAAAGTGCCTTTGTAAATGGAGATCTATAGGAAGAAGTTTACATGACTCAACCTGAGGGATTTGTCATACCTGGTGAAGAAACAAAGGTATGTAGACTCAGGAACTCTCTGTATGGCCTTAAACAGGCACCTCAGGCTTGGTACATCAAGATTGATGAGCATCTTGTTTAACATGGATTTGTCAGAAATCCATATGATCCCAATCTCTACCTCAAGAGGAAAGGAGGAGAGATTGTGATAGTTGTTGTCTATGTCAACGATTTAGTCATCACCGACAACACAATGAAGATGATCGATGCAACAAAGAAAGATCTTAATCAATCGTTCAACATGACAAATCTCAGGCTTATGCACTATTGTCTTAGATCAGAAGTATGACAGAAGGAGAGTCACATATTTGTTTCTCAGTTGAAGTATACCAAAAAAATGCTAGAGAAGTTTAGGATGATGGATTGTACACCTATTGCTACACCCATAGAGATGATATTGTAGTTATCTCGTTCAGAACCATCTCCTTCGGTAAATGTAACTATCTATTGACAGTGATATTTGATTCGGAGTCTCATTTACCTAACTTATACTAGACTAGATATTATCTTTGCAGTGAGCTATCTTTTCAGGTTTATGTAGGAACCCAGAATTTGTCATTGGAAATTAGCAAGGCAAATCTTGAGGTATCTCAAGGGTACTATAGATCGTGGTCTAGAGTATAAGAAGAATGATCAATTCTACTTGACTGGATTTTCAGATTCAAATCATGCAGGTAATATTGATGACAGGAAATTCACTTCTGGATTTGTATTCTTTTTGGGATCTAGACCAATATCATGGGGAAGTAAGAAAAAAAACTTTATTTCTCACTCTTTTATAGAGGCCGAATATCGTGTTGGAGGGGGAGTTGTCTATGAAGCGATATGGCTACGTCGCATACTTGAGGGACTCGGAGTATGACAAGAGAAATGCACTACCTTGTATGTTGACAATGAGGGTGTTCTTAAACTTGTTCACAATCCAAATTCTCATAAGAGAACCAAGCATATTGAGGTACAGGTTCACTTCGTATCTGAGCATGTGTTGAAACACAATATACAGCTTTAGTTTTTCTCAACAACTAAATAACGAGCAGATATCTTCACAAAGTCACTTGCACGTGACAAGTTCGAGTTGTTCAAAGAGTTCCTCTCCTCATCCCTTAAGGTAATGCAAAATTAAGGGGGGATGTTAGGTAAAACCTAGTATAGGTACTTTATGCATTGTAGTTACCATTTTACTATTTATTATGGTAGATTAGTTACTATGGGTAAATAGATTGTTTATTAGCATTGTTATTTGGTTATATTGTTATAACCTTATTATTTGTATTATTTGATATTTACGTGAGTCTGTTGTAGCAGCGCATAGGTTGTTTTGTAGTTTTTTTAAACTATATTTGTTTGTATTATGGTTGTCCAATATCTATAAATATTGCAACCCTCTCAATGAGCTTGTAATCTGCTTATTTTCATATTAATAAAATATACACAGGATGCCTCCTTATTTTGGTCCTCAACAAAGGTTTTTGGTAAGCATGTTTAAAACCATGGAAGGAGAGAGCCTTTCTTTTGATGAAGATCATGATTCACATAGTAGGACATGTTTCACAGGGATGATCATATTGCAGTTGAGTGTGTGGATGTTTTTCTACCATGTTCGCATTAAGGGGGAATGTTAGGAATTATTTAGTTATTGCTCACATTATATTTATTAGTATGATTGTTAATATTAACAACCACGTAAATATGGTTTAATATGTTACGAGTTATTTTAACAACTCGTCAATATTTGTTTTTGGTTTCCTATTTTATAGGATATGTATTTCCTATATATTTATGTAATGGTGTTCAAAGGAGAGATGTAATATAGAAATCAAGTTTTATGTATCCATTCTACTACCATCATTGCATGCACTCGTACAACGAAATGTGGAGGTAGTTCATGCATTGCAACTCTTCATAAGAGAACACCAGTGGATCTTGCTTTTGGATGACATCGGTGTCGTCGGTCCCACCTCATTTGGTGGTAATGAGATAGGTGGGTTTTTGGTGAATTGCATATGTTGCGTGGGGATAGGAGGATAAGAACCATAAAAAACATGTGAGCATCATTGTGGTGGTCTCCTTGTTGGATAAAAGGAAGCTATTAATATCGTCCTGGAGAAAATCCTCAAACCAACAAGCCTCATGGCAAACACCCATAGTGGTCATGAGTTGTAGGACGCTTGTCAGTGCTATCAATTGGGATAAGAGATCCTACTTCAATCACTCCAAACCAAGTGCAATTTCCTTCCTCTATCGGTATATGATGTACAACGTAAATGTGTACATTGCCTCTGCAGCTCGGGTGAGCTAGTGTTTTAACTTGACATTAAGCACCCTTTTCACCTTCTATGCCAATAAATTTGTAGATGTATCCCACTGAGCATGAAAATTTTTTGTTGGATATAAATATTTTAAAAACTTTCTTGATTGTAAATATTAATTTGATGTGGAAAATAATTTTATGTCTAATTATATAGTATGCTTATTTCATTGAGCATTTTATAATTACAATATTTTCCTTGATAATTTCAAGTGTGCCATCGAATTTTGAATGAGATCTATTTAGACTATTAAATTGATTTTGTAAAAACTTTGATTGATATGAAAAAAAAGAGTTTGAAAAAATCATTTCATCAAGTAATATTCATATTATTATTATTATTATTATATATATGCACACCCACAAGTACTAAGAACCTAAGTCCTTGTTCACACAGTCAATTTCCACCACAAGTTCTTCTTTGGATTTTGTGAATTTTGTTTTGTTCAACATGGGCTAAGCCATGGGCTTGGTGCCTTTTTACTACCCAAATTAACTTATATTGCAAGTTCAAGACGAAGGAACAAATTTTCACTTGGGCTAGCACCATGACCGGATATCCACATCCTTCCCCTCTTGGGAACCATACCTCACAACTCGTCGTATCACATGTTGAAACAATACATAAAAATCTCCAACGTGCCTAACAACACATATGCAAAATACCTGGCATACGAATCTAACGACTACATGCCCCTCCTAAAAATGAGACAATCTATGCACATGACACGTGGATGGTAAAGTTTCATTTTTGTGTCAATGACACATGCGAATTCAACCATTTAAATATTTGGGCATGTCAGTATTTGACCACCCTAGCTCATAATCTCATTTCAAGCATGCATATCATCGTAATTAATACAAATAATTGTTTTATTTAATATAATGTTTACTAAGCCTTACTTTTTAATGCCTTGGAATTTTTTTTGGGACTAATGCAGTTACAATATAATGTGTTTTAATAACATAATCATTGAGCCAATACATCAAAATACTACACAATAGAAAGGTGTTGAAAGTTATTTATGTTTAATTATATCTTATGCTTATTTCATTGAGCATTTTATAATTATAGTATTTTCTTTGATAATTCTAGGGGTGTTGAATTTTGAACGAGACTTATATAGAATAATGAATTATTTTTGTGACAACTTTGATCAATACAAAAAATAGAGTTTGATTTTTTTTCATCAAGCAACATTCATATTATTATTATTATTATATATCAATGCATGCATGTAAGCACTGAGAATATGAGTCCTCATTCACATAATTTCCTCCATGAGTTCTACTCTAGATTTTGTGAATTAAGTTCAATTCAGCATGGGCTAGGTCGTGGGATTGACACCTCTGCTACTAGTTGGAATAAATTATATTGTAAGGTCAAAAGGAAGGAACCATCTCTCACCCAGGGTAACGTCACAGATGGTGATCGGAAACCTTTCCCTACAAGGCACCATGTATCACAACTCATTATATCACTTATCGAAGTAACACAAGTTGCTCATGTACTTGAAGCTTTGCGTAAAGTACATAAATGATGTAAAATTCTCCAATATGCATGGCAATTTAGGTGCCAAATATATGGCATATGAATCTAACGACTACATGTCCCTCCTAAAAATGAGATTGTCTATGCATGCAACACGTGGATGGTAACTGTTCATTTGTGCATCAATGATACATGTGACTTCGATCATTTGATTACTATGGCATGTCAGTATTTGGTTGTCATTTCTTGTAATCTCATTTGAAACATGTTTATCAATGTAATTAATACAAATAATTGTCATTTTTAAATTAATGTTTGTCAAGCCTTGCTTTTTAATGCCTTAGACTTGTTACATGACTAATGCAATTACATTATAATGTGTTTTTATAACACTCGTGTTGAACCAATACATCAAAATACTTCACAACAAGAAAATATGATATATTAAGAATAAATTTCAACATTTGAAGCAAGGGACATTATATTCACCGCCCAGATACTTACATAAATATTATTTTAGAGAAGCATTAAAAAGAGATATATTCTTCTTGGTGTTCATAATAACATAAAACACATCACAATGGTCAACCCAAATGGTGCATCTGGATAAAAATAGCCAACTCGGATGAATGAAAGATTTGGGAGAAATGGAATATTTTTATAAGCTTAATTAAAGGTCATGCGATTTTTGTATTTAAGGTTCTTGCTTTAGGTGGTGTTTTATAATCTTTAAAAAAATTGACAACATTGAATGCCCCCAATTAAGGTGAGGTTTGATGGCCCACCTTACTTGTCACAAAACATTTGAAGGTGTCCTACACATTTTAGAAAGTGTAGACTCAAAATAATGTACCTATTACTAGTACATTATGCCTCTAGTACATTGGTATATGTATGATGCCTAAGTGATAAGATTAAATACTAGTGACACCTCTCTTATTCCTTCTATCGATTTCAATTGATTTCGATTGTGACATTGTCTTATACTTTCTAGATTTATGTTTTTTGGTTATGTCACAAGGATCCATGTCTTTGTCTATGGTTTATTTTATGTTTCTTTTCCTAGAGATAATGGTGCCCAGCAAGGACACTAGCGCCTAAGCGCTAGTGTCCCTACCAAGTGTTTTTGTCCAATCTTGCTTATATTTCAAATTATCACTTGGTGCCTGAAATTGGGTCTTTTTTAATTCTTATTTCATGTTTGGGGCCGACCTTTGGTGTCACTAAGTATTGAAATTCAAACAAAGGAATCATATATATACACAAAGTACTAACTATTTTAAGGGGAAATTAGGTCACTATTTGTTATCTACTAAAATGAACACTTAAGGAATGGATTTGGGTTGCATTATTCATTACATAGGAAGGGAAAATTGTGAATTCCATCACACACATTATCTTGGGGGAAACTTAGTTGTAGCTCACTATCTTGGTGTAACTTGCACAAGGGAAACCTAACTTCAAGGGACACGATTCTATCACAGACACACACATCAAAACTAAATTGAGTCTAAAATGTAGTGTAACGCTCAGTGACAATCATATTGGGGTGACTTGTGAGGTCAATCTGACTCAAGCATATTCATCTTTTATTTCATCTAATGTGTGCGGTAGTCTTGTGCATGTAGCTGGGGTTTGTTTTGCAGGTACATGTGTGATAGGAGATTCCTAAAGATAAGTAAATGCAACACATAATAAGGTGAAGGTAACATTATCAAACACTAAAAGAGCCAGATCTGAACTCTTCAAGACATTAATGCCTAGATCAGACACTAGCGCCTTGGGTGCTCCTGTCCATACCTAGGCACTATTGTCTAACACACTTGTAGATCATTATCTCCTAGACGAAGCATGCACAACCTAAATAGATCTTGTTTCACCATCACTCTAATCCATATCCAATATATACAGTCAAGAATAAGGCAAGTCATCATTTTCCTCTTATTACATGAACGTGTTTGTCATTACATGTTTTTATTTATGGGTTTCTGATATATCTGATTGACCACCTGTTATCTGATTAAGATTTAATTTCTTTTAAATCATTTGGTGAATCTGAATCTTGCATGTTCTTCATCATATCTATTCTCCTACAGATCATACTGGTTATAAATTTTGCATGCTTTCTCTTTTATGCAATTACCTATAGTGGTCAGTTTGGTCCTCCACAACATACTGGGCTACCCCCACCTACTCATAATTGTTCCAACATTATGGTTGAATCTACACGCATGGATCCTCTCCTCAATTCCAATCATGCATCCTTGAATGAAATTGAAGCTTTTGATAGTGAGCATTTTTATGACGAGGACATTAATGTTGATCATGATCAACTTGATGTTCTCACTAATTTTTGTTCCACATTACGAGAAAATCCTACTCATGTGCCACATGTTTTAGATGCTTTACTGGTTGTCAAGCATGTTGGTGATAATGTTTTTCATGTTAGTATGATAGGTACCTTAGGATTCATTGTTATCTCCCCACCTTCTATTCCACTCGCTTCTCCCCCCACCAATGTAAGGGAATCCACCATCCATATTCCTATTTCCACACCTAACACTCACTTATCTTCCCCTACCATTTCCCATATCCATCCTAGTTCCTCTTTGGGAACTCATGCCTTAGAGTCCATATACCATGATTTATAGGCTCAATTCCATCAATTACAATAACCTTTTCTTCTTCATCTCCCTCTCTTGATTCTTCACTTCTCCTTGATAGTCCTCTTATACTTGTAATTTCTTCTTACCCACTTCCTCCCAATTTTACTTCACCCAAGTTTCCTCTTTTCGAAATCCATGGAGATCGACAAGAGCATCTTAGATCATTTCATGTTGCATGTTTGGACTATACTTGTGATGATACATTATTGACTAAGTTGTTTCCTAGGAGCTTGCAAGAATATGCTTTGTGAAGGTTCTATGATTTACCTTTGCACTTTGTTTGATCTTTCACATTATTGACACATTTATCTATGAACATTGGAACTAAAATATCATATGCACAAATGGCTAAAATGAAGCAAGGGTCTGATGAGAACCTTAGTGACTATGTTTTGCATTAGAAGTGTAATCTTGCTAAAATGAACAATTTATTGGTTGAATCTGAATTGCAAGATCTATTTATCCAAGTCTCTTGCCTCATTTACAAAAATGTGTGCTCTTCAAATCTTTTTGGTTTTTGGATCATTTATGTCATACTCTTAAAGAACATGAAAATAAGTTACTTTCCATGGGCAAGCTTAAGTATGACAATAATACTTCCTATCAATCTAGTAACAAACTCCAAGGTAAATTTTCCTATAAGAGCACATCTAATGAGTTTAAACATACTGTTAATTTTGTATCTCAACCAACAAAGCTCCAAATACAACCTACACAACATATTTATACTACATTTCCATATCCACCTCATATCTTGTTGCCTAACCTCATTGAAAATAATCTAATTTCTCTTCCATCCCCTCTTGAGCTAGATCTTAATCATCCTCATGGTAAGAATTTTGATGAAAACACACATTGTGATTATCATATATATGTAACAAAATTTCTACTGATAGATGCTTTAAGCTTAGACATTTGATTCAGGACTTGGTTGATAATAATGAACTTGAATTGCCAGAACCTACTCTTTCTAAATCTACAAATGACAACGAAAAACTTAAGATTTGTAATGATCCATTATCCAAACACAACAAAGTAATTCCTAAATCTTCCTCTAATCATGCTTACCATGTGGTTCTACCACAATTATATTTTGATTATCTTCTTGGGTTTCTTGTTGGTACTACTGATATACCCCCATCTATTAATACTTTCATATATGCAAAATTTCATGCTTCTTTTTCATCACATAGACTTCATATTGATACCTGTGTTGGTAATCATGTTGTTAAAAATGTCCTACTTTCAAACATAATGCATGTTCATTATCTTTCCTACG
Organism: Taxus chinensis; assembly: GCA_019776745.2. NCBI lineage: Eukaryota > Viridiplantae > Streptophyta > Pinopsida > Cupressales > Taxaceae > Taxus > Taxus chinensis. The sequence continues at coordinate 884,906,602 of CM034149.1, forward strand.
ATCTATTGGATTTCCATTATCCTATATGAGACTTAAATCCCCTACTTCTTATGGGCATGTGCATGTGGTTCTCCCAATCATTGTTGGGCCTCTTACTATCTTTATGCCTTTCTCTGTTGGATCTGAGGTTACACATTGTAACATGGTCTTAGGACTTCCTTGGATTAAGGTTGTTAGTGTTGTTCCATCCCTAGGTCATTTATGTCTCAAGTTTTTATATGAGAATCATGTTATCACTATTCGAGGCATCTCCTTCACATGTGGTTTCTGCTTCCCTCCCACGACGTATTTTTCAGTCCCATATCCCTCCTCATAGGACTAGGTCCCCACATAGGATACATGCTACACATGGTACATATAGGCAATGTTATCTAAAATTACACCTTATGTAATTTTAAATAACTTATCCAAAGGGACTTAACCAATTTTATGTTTCAAAAAAGCTGCGGGAGACTAATTCAACCTACCGTAGAAAGTAGGAACTTAGTGTTCTGTGGGTTCTCTAAACCTGCGGAACAGAGGAATGAGCACCATAGGGAATTAGGCAAAAATGAGTAAAATTCAGCATTGCGCAAAATTATCTCAAACTTGCTAACACTAAGGAAATAATTCCTTGACGGAGAAGAGGAAAATTTGAGTACTGCAGAATTACTTATCCGCGGAGGAATGGAGAAATATGCTAAATTTAAAAGTTACAAAACACCAACTTAGTGTTCCACGGGATTACTAAAAGGTAAATGTCCCACAGGTTTTCTCAATCCCGCATAATGAAGATAGATAGCCGCAAGGTCAAAATCCGCAATTGAAGAATTGGATCCTCGCGGGTGGAATGAAGTGCTTTCCATCATCAAAACAAGCAGAAGAAATATTGTGAGGGTTTGCGGGATGAAGAAAATTTGAAATACCAATCCTTCACATCACAAACAAAGATGCGAAGGAAACCCCGATAGGGCAATGAATTTAAAATGCCCAACAACTCGCCTCGAACCAAGGAAGGAGCGTGAGTAAGTACCAAAGATCCTATAGAAGATATCCCATGCTAATCCATCATAATTCCAATTATATCCATTAATGTCAGACGGCCAACACTCCTACTCTCCCACATGGCCATCCGCCAACCTTGCATCCCTTGAAATTATAGACATGATGTCACTAGGATAGATCACCTCCCACACTTGACATCTTTAATGACCATTATCCCATAATTCAACACCTTTGTTAGCTAAACAGTCGGCTACCATATTCTTGGCTCTTTTAACATGGGAAATTCTAAGCTCAGAAAAAGAAAGAATAGTCTTAACCTTCAGACAAATTGGCTTTAGCGCCCAGGCATTAAGAAACCTTCCCTGGGAAATTCTAATTATTATTTTAGAATCACCCTTTATCCACAGACGCTGCCAATTCTATTTTTTGCCTCCAATAAACCGAAAACGAGAGCCATGCCTTCTGCGACATTATTGGAGGAGACCCCACAATCAGCTGCCAAGGCCAACACAAGTTAACATCTAGAATCTCTGACTTCCAAGATTTCCTCTTGAAGCACCATCAAAGTTTAATTTGATCCAACCCTCCTCAGGAGGTCTCCACAAACATATCTAATCCTCCTTACTCCCATTATTAGGAGGAAGAATTTTGAACCTTTATTACCCTCTTTAATCCACTAAATTCCTTTATAATTATTAAGTCTATGTTGTTGGGTTTTAGTCTAAAAAATAGAGGCTTGAATCTTGATATTGTTAGGAACAAAAATAAGTTGTATATTAGCTTGTTCTAGTTTCCCTTGGAGAGATTTTTCTCTACATTTTCGTTACCATGTCATTATTGTACCAAAGGAATGAATGAATTCAATGCACTGAGATAAGGCATAACACCTTTCATCAATCCATGATTCCCCTTCTTGTGGTTTGGGTATGGAGATCCGAATTCTGACAAGAGAAACAACACAATTAGGATTTTTTAGGTGTGAAGTATTAAGTTTGAATGCAATTGAGAAGATGCAAAAGTATTATAAGAAAGAGATATGGTCAAAAATACGAGAAAGTGATTAGATTGAGTGGTTGAGTAATCAACTTGTAGAAAGGTTTTGGAATGAGCATGAACTAAATGAAGATTGTGGGATATATAAAATTTGTCTAACATGTTAAGTTGCTTATCCACTCCCATTATACCATGAGAACCAATTATGAATATGACTAAAGGATCTACTATATAGGGGATTAACTGTGCCCAAGGAATTGTGACATTAGATCCAATTTTCAAATTCATATTAGTTTATCATTATGGTTTTCCGCCATATTGAAGTCTCCAAGTATCAAATAGAGGCCATAAAAAATGACTAGTTTAGGACATCCCTCTTTAATCCAAATATTTATCCAACTTGTGACCTCTTCATTCTCGTTCATTCTAGAAATAAGGAAAGAGTACTTGTCTTTGGCTATGAACAATTGGAATCATTAGTATCTCATAAAAATTAATTTCTTCACCTGAAATAAATTAACCAATATTTCTAACAATAACAATTTATTTTAAAAATCCACATTGACAAGGTTAGAGGAATTTAAGGCTTGGTAATACGAGAACAAAATTAAAAATTCAATATATTTAAGGTAAAAATGCGCCCAATATGCACATTAAATCCTCCTTGGGTTCCCATTTAGGTATATTATCTTTTGTACCTTCCTAATTGATATATGGGATATTTAGTCTAGTTTATGGCAATGGTAATAATGAGCCCAGTGATCTTCTTCCCATTTAAAATTAAAGTCAGATGCAACCACAAAAATCTACTACTCATTTATAATTAAAGTCGGGTACAGTGACAAAAATCAGCTTCTTCTTGTTTATAATTAAAGTTGGATGTGGCCGCAAGAATCTCCTCAGGTGTATTTGGACCAAATAGTTTACCATACTCAAAGGAATTTTTAGTTTTTTTTTCCGATTGATATGGAATTATTTTTGTTTAAAATATGGTTATAATGTTCTTTAAAAAACATAGATAAAAATAATAGATGAAGGAAGATGCTTGCAAACACAAATACTAGTTGAACAAATATCCTTTTTATGATCCAAATACTAGCATAATCATATAACATGCAACAAAAATAGTAATAATGTTGGTTTGAAAATTAGTTTTTAATACTTTTAAAGTTGAATTCAATATGGACATTTTATCATATTTACATTTGCTTTGAAACCTAATATAATTCAAGTTGACGCAAACCCAATATCAGTTATTCACCTACTCAAAAAAAGTTAATCAAGCAATACTACCGCAAGTCTGACTCAAAACATATCAATACATTCTAAATATACACAGTGTTTATGTGAAAGTGGCAATTGTAGCGTTCTTCTTCTTCTTTGAAATGTACAATATATAGTTTTCTTCTCTTTCAGGGATAATTTTAGTGGCGAATATTCGTAATATGGCGAATATTCCATTTTTGAAAATTTTGAAAAGGCGAATTTTTTGGCACGGGCCAGTGACCTGTTCGCCTAAAAATTACACTTTAATTTTTTTTAGGGGTCGGCTTCGCCTACCCTTGAAAAATATCCCCTATATAAACCTATATTATTCGCCAGGTAGAACACTTCTACTTCACAATTTTCAACAATATGATATATCCCGTATTATAGACATGCGACAAGGGGGTAAGTTATTGATGCGCGACAAGGAGGGTTTGCAGACAAGGAGATACTGTAGATATTGACGCATAGTAGACGCATGACAAAGATTTTGTTGACGAGCGACATGGAGTTTTTTCGATGAGCAAGAAGAGGGCAGAGGTTACAGACGCGCGACAAAATATTTGCTGTCGCGCGTCAATAGGCCTTAGTGACGCGCGTCAATAGGCCTTAGTGACGCGCGTCAACAGGCCTTAGTGACGCGCTTAGTGACGCGCGTCACTAAGGCCTATTGACGCGCGTCACTAAGGCCTGTGACGCGCGTCAATAGGCCTTAGTGACGCGCGTCAACAGGCCTTAGTGACGCGCTTCAGGCCTTAGTGACGCGCTTAGTGACGCGCGTCAATAAGGCCTATTGACGCGCGTCACTAAGGCCTGTGACGCGCGTCAATAGGCCTTAGTGACGCGCGTCAATAGGCCTTAGTGACACGCGTCACTAAGGCCTATTGACGCGCGTCACTAAGGCCTGTGACGCGCGTCAATAGGCCTTAGTGACGCGCGTCAATAGGCCTTAGTGACGCGCGACAAGGAGTTATAACAGATATTGATGCATAGCAGACGCCCGAAAAAGAGTTTGTTGATGCGCGACACGGAGATTTTTTGATGAGAAAGCAGAGGTCGGAGGCTGCAGACGCACGACGGGAGATTTTGCTATCGCGCGTCAAAAAACGCAGTGACGCGCGTCAATAGACCTTAGTGACGCGCGTCAATAGACCTATTGACGCGCGTCACTAAGGTCTATTGACGCGCGTCACTGCATTTTTTGACGCGCGATAGCAAAATCTCCCGTCGCGCGTCTGCAGCCTTCTGTCACAATGCTTGATAATCAGGCGAAATTTTTGATATACAACCCCCAAAAAATTCGCCTTCCCGTGAAACCGGTTCCGGGGATATTCGCCAGGTATTCTCCACCTCCGATTTCCAGGAGGTCTCTTAAAATGAACCCTGTTCTCTTTCTCTGAAATGCACTTTCTTTTTTTGCTACTTTTCTTCTTTTACACTTGTCATTTACTCTCATCTTACCTTGTCCTAAACTCATGCATTGCTTTCTTCTCATTCCCCAAAATGTATATGTTGTCAAAATGAGCCTCTAGGTTTATTTTGAGCAACCTAAATACATTTCCCCTTTTTCTCACATTTTCAAGAGCAACCACATCTCATTTTGGGTGTTTACAATCTATAGAGCTTCTATCATCTTGCAAATAGAGTTGAGTGGAAGCAGAGTAGGGAACGGTGTTATCGCCCTCAATGTTCATTCATTCAACATTCCATATTATTTTTCCAACTTCTCTCTTCTTTATAGTCGAATTTGGGCATGTTTTCAGCTTGCAGAGGTCTCTAATGGCATGCATAGTCGGTTTGGAGCATATATGAGCTTTGCACACCTTCGTGGTCAACCTTGATGGATTGCAATCCTCTATTTCACCTTTGCAGTCAAGAGGAAGCCTTAGATGAAGCTCGGTTTGCCTTGTTTCGACACAATTATGCTTGAAGCTCTTCAATGATGGTTGCCTTTGTTTTTGACTTTGAGGATTTATCCCACATTTGGAAAGGAGAGGGACATAATAGTCTTTATATACAAAAGAACTTCATATCTTATGTGGAGAAAAGGCTTCACTTGGCTCACCTTTTGGCGAAGCAGTTGAGTGTTCGGTTGACAAGAAAATTAGAAAATTGGCTAAGGCATCGATCCAAAGGAAAAGTCGAATGAGTGACATGTTTTGTGATCCCTGACCCCGAGCTTGGGTGAAATTCAACTAAGGCTTAGATCTAAGCTCTCGTGGTACGATTTTAGGTTTCTCGATAAGAATTGGTTTAAAGGTTTAGATTGTGGCCGAAATTACATAAGATTGCACCACATGGTGCAATCTTGTGTTGTCGAGTGACATAAAGAGTTGAGCCTCAGAAACATAGCAGAGTCATTTGAATATGCAGAGAGCCAAATGAGTGCCTTGTGACCTCAAAAATAGAGTAAAGCTGAAAAAGTACGAGGATCGAATAGACGACATGTGCTCCCGAGTTCATGGAAATTGTTTTTTAAGGCAAAAAGTCAGGATTGTGCCACGTGGAGCAATCCCGGGTAGTTTGGTCTCATGAAAATAGAGATTGAAAGGCCCAATGGCTAAAAATGCGAGCGCTCGAATGAGTGCCGAGTGACACAAATTTAGGCTCCAGAGTTCATAGATTTGGCAAGGTGTTGAGGGCCCAACTGGGCAACATGTGGCACACATTTGGAAGCTTGGTGTCAAGAAGAGGGGAAACAAGCAAAAAGAAGCCCAAAGGTAGGAAAACCGAGATTTTGCCATGTGGTGCAATCCCGTGTGGTCAAGCGCCTAGAAAATGGAAGTAGAGCAAAGAAGGGAGTCCAAGGTTTGGGAACACGAAATAGTGACATGTGGCACGAATATACTCGCATTATCAAAGCTTGAGACAAAGATGAGTGGCAACCTTTTGAGTGGCCAACTAAAACCTACCACGTGGCCCAATGAGGAAAAGGGGAACATGACTATAGTTTTAAAATTAAAAATTTCCTCCAAGTTTTAATGTCGTAGATGGACAACATATCTTTGGTTTTTGGGCCATATATTTTTATTCAAGGCACCAAATCATGCAAAGTGGATTCAATTAGAGAGCTCTCTGAAAATGCCATCAAATGCAACATATGTTGGCCCTTGAACCTCTCTTTTTTATGAACAGTATTGATCAAAGATTTGTCCAGTTGTTTTCTCATTTCAATGCAAGTCAAAGGCAGATTGAGAGCTCAATGAAAGCAATTCCTTGGGCCCAACACCTTGTTTCAACACATAGATCTATTCTCCATCAATGCACAACCCATTTTGAGAAGATTTAGGGCCTACCATTCTTTTGTGGAGGATTTTATAGTTGGGAGTCAGATTTGGCTAAGTCTACAACCACATTTTGGGCAGGCTTCCAAAGTTTCAAAATTTCCCCCTCCTCTCTCCCTTTTCTCTTGTTTAATGTTATAAATGCAATGTTTGTCATTGTAAAAAGGGTCCTCTCTTTTGGATGTAGGGAAACTTTACCCTTTTGAGTTCCCACCATTCCCTTTGTGTCCCTAGCCTCGGTGTTGAATTATTGTAATGCATACAGTGCCTCTCTCCCACTTTGTAATGGATTACGCACACCATAAGCATTAATATACCTCTAATTGTTTCTCATATCTGGCTTTATTGTTGTATTATTGTCTCCTTGCCTTCTAATCTCTGTGAGTTATATTGTGTTTGAGTTATAGTTGTAGAGTTCTAATGAACTGTATATAAAACGACAGGAAGAGAGTGTCTCCCCTTCTCTAGTGCAATCACCGCAACTTTTATTTTTATGTTTTCTCTTCCCATTTCTCCTTGCAATTGTTATGTTTAGGATTAGTTTAGTGGTAGGCATTAGAATAGGTTAGGATAAGAGTCGATTGTCTACGGACGACTACCTCGAAGGAGCTAAGGTCCCTGTGCCTTTAGAGGCACTCAAAGCTATTAGTCCATTTCCATTGAAGTACATTTTTCTGTCACATCCAGTGGGACTAGCATTCTTGTTATTTAAAATTACAATATTTGTTGACATAAGAATGTTATTTTTGTGTTTCTAGAGCTAAGTTTTGGTGTGTTCTTAGCTCATTTTCTTTTTTAAACCATCTTTCCAAGCCCCTAACAACTCCACTTAGTTTGAGAATCCATTTCTCTCATTTGCAAACATCTTTTATCCTTCCCCCCTTCCTATTCTAACGTGGCTTCACTTTTATGGCATATTCCTTCACCCACTAGAACTCTTCTCCACCTTTCCATGCACAACTCTAGTACATTCCTCCTACTCCCTACCTTATTTATAACTAAGGCTTCCTTGAGGGATATGAACATATTTATGATGGATATAGATATGCACCAAATATGATCTAATGAAGGTTGAAGAAGGGGAGGTGCATTAACCTAAGGCATGGGAATGAGCTCTTGCCCCTAAAGCCGAAGAGGATTGTCATGGGAAAGAGGAAGTCATCCATGATTTTCTCATTGCACTTGAGCCGGAGGAAGAGGAGGATTATACACACATTGCGAAGGAAGGGCTCATGTCTCCAAGCCTTATCAATGATTAGTTGGAGCTAGGAAAGGTGGAGGAAGGTGAGCAAGAAACTTTTGTTGAATGTGGTGACCCTAAGTGTTATGCATGTTTAGAGCTTACTGTTATCCATGGAGACTGCAATGCTGAAGAACCTGAAGTGTCTTTAAACACTAAGGTTAATTAAATGGAGCTCCAAAAGGCTGAGGAGGGAATGGTTGAGCATGTCAACTCTATGTTTGAGGCTAAGGAGGTTTTAGTTGAGCAAAAAACAGAGGAAGAGAAGTTGGATGAGCTCATAAGCACTCTTTATGAGGAAGAATATTTGCTCTCAAAATCTTTTTTAATAAAGTCGAGCACAAGGATGAAAATGACCGCTTGCAAGGAGAGTATAGTCCTTTGCTTTGAAAAATGGATGTCCCATCAAACATCTATCCTTTTTAGAGCCTGACTAAGAGTTGCCACCGGTCATACTTATTTAGAGCATGAGGATGCCTCAATGTACCAAAAATCAGCCCATACACCTTCAAAAAAAAAGTGTTGATCAAGATGTATATTATGTCAATGGAGCCAATGTTTTGGAGGAAGAGGAGTTGCAGACCTTGTTTTCAGTCCTCTAATTTGCCACAACCATTGTGTTGTCTCCTGAAAACTGCTTTGCGTTTTCATCGTCAAATTCAAATTTTTTGAGCTCAGGCCCTTCATTGGTGTTTAAGCTAAGTTAGAGATTCAAGAAATTAGCAAAAGTCATGCCCTAGAGCTGTTTAAACCTCTGTTTTGCTCGTTTTTAGAAATTCTCCATTTCCCGGTCTATGCACGTAATATCCTCTTTGTAACCTCCATTTTTGATCGAAATTGTTCACTTGTTCTACGGCTTAGGTTGTCAAATCATTGTTTTGCCTCCATGCCTCCGGCTTGCGTGAAGGAAATTCAAAAATTGGACTCAAAATGACGAAGTTCTCTTCCTCTTTGTATTTTTTCACAGTCGAGAACGATGGGCGTTTCTTTCCTCGTCAAATTTTGCTTTAGCATCCCCGAGTGATACGTGGGTCTCTCTGATTGGATGCAGTTCGATCATACTTCAAAATCTTAGCGGACGGCTCCACGTATCGCAACAGCGCAACTCCAGGGGCAACGTCCAAGGGACAATCTTCAATTAAGCGCAGGCTTTCCACGTGTCCCAGGTACAAAATGAAGGTAAAATCGACTAAGTATGGAAGGCTCAGCGGACGACTCCACATGTCGCAACGGCACAATTCCGAAGGTGGTCCAGAAAGGGCCAATGACCAAATCGGCGCTAGATCGCCACGTGGTCGGGGTCATTTAAGACGCAGAGTTGGCCATTAAAAAGTCTAACCCCGGCAGAAGGAGACATGTATCAGCCTGGCGCAATTTCAGAAGGCACTTTCAAAGCGGACGAGCGGGCCATCAGGGGGATTTGAGATTTTGAGTCTCTTTGTAAAAAGACAAAAAGTAAAAAAGTAACATGCGGCCCCGATTAGGCTATAAGGGAAAAAGTCAAAGTTGAAGCCCGCAAGGAAAAAGTCAAAGTGGACGAGCGGGCCATCGAGACACTTTTGAAAATTTAACCAAATTCCCAAAAGTGAAGTAAAAGTTCTAATTTGCCCCGCGACTCCGCCAAGGTCTCGGGCCCACCATTGAAAAGTCAAAGCGGAGGAGTGGGCCGGTGAAGGAAATTGAATTTTTGAGCCTTTTTCCAAAAAAGGTTAAAATGTTGAGAAAAGGACCGCGACCCCATTTCCAATAAGAATGTGCCACGTGTCTAAGTTGAAAAGTCAAAGCAGGGTTGCAGGCCAATTTGTTCCAAATTGCCAAATCTTATGAAAAATCACAAAATGCAAAAGGCTTCCCCCGTAACCGCTCCAATCCCTTTCTACCACGTGGACGGACCAATTTCAGAGTTAGAGGAGCAAATCAAATGGTCTATATTTAAACTGGCCAATTGAATGTAACGGTTGTTTTACAAGATCTGGTTTTTAACCCGTCATGAACATTTTCTTCACAACAAAGGAATTTGAAAAGGCGTTGAAGATTTGTGAAGTTGTAACAGTTTCTTGCAAAGAATATAATGGCTTCTCGACGTCATTCCAAGGGCTGGTGATTGATTTTAGAAAAGACTAGAGTGCTCTGTACCTGGAAAAGACAAAAAATGCCATTCTTCTTCTATTTTCTCTTCTTCCTCGAATTTCTTCCTTTCTCAAGCTATGTACAAACTCTGCTCGATCTTCAATAATAAAAGAAGGAATTTTTGCCTCTTTGATTGAGGAATTAATTGGTACTTTGCGACCAATGAGTTTCATTCGGTCTTGTAGCTTCTCCCACGGATTTGTTTTTCTTCTGACTATAAATGCATGTGAACGAAATTTCTAATTAATGTGTGTGGGCATCTGATATTCTACTCATAACATTAGTTTTCTCCTACCTCCATTTCCACATCCCTTCTCCTTTCCAAGACAAAGTTTTTTCTCTAGCGAGACATTCCTAGCTTTGCCACAGGGTCAATGGAGTGCCCCTGTTGAATCTCTGGTCAAAAGGCCACCATTGAAATCCACTTTTTTTGCATGCACATACGTAAGCTGCACTATTCAAGTAGAGGGACTTAGATTCTCATAGCGTTGGCTTGAAACCCACCAATTTGTCCACAAGACAAATTTTCTCGCCAACACATTTTGAAACCCATTGCATGACCCAAATTCATCAAAAAGGGGAGTTTACTTTTCTAGCTAGTCTCAAGCTTCGTGTAAATTTTACTATGTACATTGTTTAAAGTAGGATTAATTTAGATTTACTTTTTGCATAATAAGTGCTTTGCACATTGCATATTTTTTTTGAAATGTGTATGATTTGTCATTTAGTACATAAGTTTCGTTGAGCCACCCTTTTAGAGAGTTGTTAAGAGGTTGTTGATTGCAGATTTTTTCAAATTAGATATTCAAAACATAAGTTTACTAGATTTTCAAACTTCTTTAGGTGAGATTTCGAGTGTTTCCCGCTAACTCCATGTCCATTGGATGCTAAGGCTATTGGTATTTTCATTTAATAGACAAATGACCCCTGTGAATCACTAGATATGTTGCCAAAATAGTCATCTACTCTATTTTGAGTAATTGAACTACATTTTCCCTGTTTTCTCACATTTTAAAAAGCATCCATGCCTCCTTTTGGGTGTTTACAGTTTGCAAAGCTTCTATCATCTTACAAGGAGAGTTTTAAGTGGAAACAAAGCATGAAACGATGTCATCTCATACATTCAACATTCCATCTTCATTTTCCAACGTTTCTCTTCTTTACAGTCAGTTTTGGGCATGTTTCAACTTGCAAAGGTATCTAACAACCTACACAATTGATTTAGGGCAGATCCAGGCTTTGCACACCTTTGCGGTCGGCCTTGATAGATTGCAAACTTTTATGTCATTTTTCGGATTGGGAGGGAGCCTTAGAGGAAGCTCTTGCCTTGATTCAACAAAGTCGCGCTTGAAGCTCTTCGATGGCAACCACTTGGTTTTTGACTTTGGTAATTTATCCCACATTCGACATGGAGAGGATTGATTGTGGTGGTCATTTTATACAAAAGTGCTTCATATCTTATGTGGAGCAAAGGCTTTGCTTGGCTCACCTTTTGTTGAAGCGACCAAGTGTTTGATTGACGAGAAATGGGAAAATCGGTAAGGCGTGGGTGAAGTATGCCAAATGGGTGACACATGTTGCGATCCTTGGCCTTGAGCTCAAGGAAAATTGACTAAGGCATGGGTATGAGGTCACATGGTACTATTTCGGGCCGCTTGATAAATGCAAGGTTTTTCATTGTGAAAAGGGCCCTCTCTTCCGAATGTGTGGAAACTCTACCCTTTTGAGTTCCCACCATTCCCGTGTCCCTGGCCTATGTGTTGAACTATTGTAATGTGTCTAGTGCTTCCCTCCCACTCTGTAATGGATTGTGCATACCATAAGCAAATAGAACTTTGGTTGTGGCTCATATCTGCCCTATATTGTTGTATTATTGTCTTCTTGCCTCCTAATCTATGTGGATTATACGATGCGTGGGTTATAGCTGCAAGATTCTAATGCATTGAGGAAGATATCTCCCCCCCTTCTCTGGTGCAATCACCGACCCTTTTATTTTTATGTTTCTTTCCTTTATCCCCTGCAAATGTATAGGATTAGTTTAGTGGTAAGCATTAGAGTAGATTATGATCAAAGCCAATGATTTCCGAAGGACTAGCTCAAAGGAACCAAGGCCCCCACGCCTTTGGAGGCACTCCCAAAATTTCTTGTTCCCTTGGGTGCAACAATTCCATTGGAAAAAAATATCAACTTCGACAAGATTTTCGGTATAATGGTCTACCTTTTTGGCTTCAAGAAAAGCAACTTGATGAGTCCAATGTCTCTTTTAAGAAACCAAAGACAACTCCAATTTTGCTCATTCTCTTCATCTCTTTGTTGGTCACGAGTGGCACTAACTTTGCACTTAGTGTAGACTTCCAAAACAGCCATAAACAAGGCTGTGACGAGAATAGAATGCCCTCTTCCCTAAGCTTTTTGAACCCCCGAACACCATAGCCCATGAATCATAACCATAAATAATCAGCGTGGGCGCATTCATACATCTTTATTTGTAGTGAATTCTTAAAACTCGTGTAGTCATTATTAGCGGCAATGTATTACCAAAGTTTCAATTGACGGGGCATTTTCCTTGAAACCATTTTCTGAACCATGTAGAGATTGGCACAAACAAGTGGTAGATTTTTTGCAGATTGTATACTATTACTGTAATCAGCTACATTGTATTAACAAGCTGAGATAAAAGATTAAAAAGCGCTCCAATACCACAGAAACTGTCGATCATCTGAATTTATGAAAAATCGACGAACACACATAGACCATCAAAAAAGTTAAGTGCTCGTGCAAATACACAATATTGCAATTTCATCTTTGCTTACTGAGTAAGAATCTTCTTCGCTGTATTTGTGGAAAAATGCAGAAAGCTTCCTTGGGGTTTACAGTTCAGCAGACTAAATACTTTTGGATATTCAATACACTTTCTTGTGTATGCAACTCAGAATTAACAAGGATATGTGCTTCAAAATTTTAATGTTTTGGCTGTATTGAATCAGCTAAAATCAATGCAATATCTTTAGCACTTATTGGATGTATTGTTTTCTTTTCCCACATAACAGCTAAACAATGTTACTAGGTTAGTTTCAGTCCGATGTACAACAATATTTTCAGTTACGTACAGCCCTCCACTGAAATAAAACTGATGTGTGCGCTCATCAACCAGAATTCACTAAAACTAGTACAATCCAATCCCTTAAAGCTTCTGCCCTGGAGTTGGACCACACAAATGGGTTTCACAGTCCTGAGCTCCAAACGAACAAAATTATCAGCTTTAAACAAGCCTTGACTAAAATCACATTGATACGCTCTACCCAACAAGAATCAGTTAAAACTAATGCAACCCCTTACAACTTACCCCTCACAAGCCAAACCTACAAGTTTGGGGCTCTGCTTAGCAGTCATCCAAAGGAATTAAGCCACACTGTTGCATCCATAACTCGACAATCATGCAAACTATATTGCCCAAACAGCTGATGCACTGGGAAATGTTTTCAAGATAAACACCATGAAACCAAAACCCCTCGTCAGCAATACAATAAACCATTGCATATTAAACCTTGATACAGCATTATCACAAAAAACTGAGTCAGTACACAGATTATAATGCATGATTTCAAGAATCTGTTTTCTCAAAATAAAATACCCTTGTCAGCATAGGGCAAACCAATATTAATGAATTCTTTGATCTACTAAATCTTAACACCCTAGTCACGAACGGGATAAAACCTAAAATCTTAAACTGGTTATCACAAAAATCTGGGTCAGTCAATAAATTATAATGAATGATACCATGAATCTAGTTTTCTCCGAAATAAAACTACCTTGTCAGCAATGGGGCGAAGTAATTATAATGCTTTAGCCTTTTCATTAATTTAACAAACCCTAGACCCTTGTCCACAAAGGGAAAAAACCTAAATATTAAACCCTGGCAGAGCATTATTATAAAAATTTGAGTCGGTCCATAGACTGTAACAAAAGATTTGATATTTATGTTTCACAGTTATATGTCAATTCCACTCTCCGTACAAAAGCTAAATCATCCAACAGCTGATGCATTCGGAAGTTTTTAAAAATAAATGCCATTATACCAAAACCCCTTGTCAGCAATCCAATCACCATTAAATATCAAACCTTGAAGCAGTATTATCACAAAAAACTGGGTCAGTACACAGATTATAAAGGACTTTTTGTTGAATCTGTTTTCTCAAAATAAAATCCCCTTGTCAGTTCCAGGGTGGACCAAATATCAATGAATTCTTTGATCTACTTAACCTTAACACCCTAGGGGTAAAACCTAAAATATAAAAAATCACTATCACAAAAATGTGGGTTAGTCGATAGATTATAATGAATGATACCATAAATCTACTTTTCTCCCCAGTAAAACTCCCAAGTCAGCAATAAGAGAAAGTAATAAGAAACACTAAACCCCTAGTCACCAAAGGGTAAAACCTAAATATTAAACCCTGGCAGAGCATTATTATAAAATTTTGGATCAGTGAATAAATTCTAACGAAAGATCTGATGTATATTTTTCACCAGTGTGTGTCTATTCACTGTTAACTTCAATCTACGCACAAAAGATATAGTGCTATTAGAGTAGTTTCAGTTCAGTGAAAAACCCGATTCCCAGCCATTTACAAACCTCCACTGAAATTACATTGCTTACTTTGCTCAATCAAAATCTGCCAAAACTACAAGCCCTTAAAGCTTCTATCTCTAACCACTCAAATCCACAAAAGGCATATCACTGTCCAGATCTAGTTATCGATCAGGTCACACTGTTGTCTCTAAAACAGAATAACAATGTATCCCTATAGTTCAAACACCTAATACTCTGGATGAAAAAAATATCAATCAATATTAAAAACCCAAACCCATGGTCGCAACAAACCCTAATATCTCAAACTTCGCAGCAGGATCATCAAAAATATCAAAATTGAAATTAACACAAAATACAGATGAAAATTGGGGAAATTTTTGATAACATAAAACACCATTACACCCAAATACCATTGCTGTGGGTAAGCCTAAAGTCATAAATCGTTGCAGCAGAAATTTCTGACAAGGAAAACAATTTGTAGTAGAATTATCTGAAAAGGGATAACATTTTGCAGCAATGATATCATTAGGTGAGTCGATAAAATCCACTGAATAATTTCACAAATCTTATTTTTTGTCAGCAACAGACAAACCTAATACCATATATTTCATAAGGGCTCGCCTTTTGCAGAACAATATTACCAGGTCAATCAGATCAGCAAAAACAACGAAATGAAAAATCCATTTTTAATAAAAGCCATAAAAGCCTCTGTCAGCGATGGGTAAACAAAGACAAATGATTTCATTAATGCAATAAATATTTAAACCCTTGCCAGCTTTTAAAAACGTAAATTTTCAAACCCTAAAGCAACATTATTATAAAGAGATTGGATTAATTTATAGATTGCAGGGAATGATTTCATTAATTTAATCTTCCGAAATACATTTACCCTAATCTCGAGCATCTTCTTCTGCCAATTTCTGCAACCTCTCGTCCTTGCAACGCCTTTGATCTTTCACCATGGAATCAAAAACTTGCAGAAGAGAATCCAACCCATCGGTCCCAGGTTCAAGTATCTTCAGCGCATAGACGATGCTCTCAATGGTCGACAAACACCCGGGCTTAGGCTCACGTCTCACCTCAGAATAAATACTCGGCGATTCAACCGGGAGTCTAAAATGAGGCAACAAACGCAGCCACGGATTCTCACAATAAATCCGCCTCGCCTTTCCCCAAGTCCCGTCCAAAACCACCAAATGCTTAACCTCAAAGCTCACAAAACCGGGCAAAAGATCCACCGCGTTATCGCTCGGATAAAGCAGCGCAGAGCTCGACGGAAGACGGACCCACTCAGGAATGTGAAGATCTTGGCCCTCGGGAATGGAAACAGGTCCTGTAGCGTACAATTTCTCAGCTGAATCTTGTTCAGAATGTAAATCCTCGTCGTTTCTATGGAATCTAGCTTTTCTGCCAAGTCTGCAGGCAATGCTGCGTTTCGAACCAGGGACCTTCGGTCTGACCCTGTGGAAGGTGCCGAGATCGAGGTCGCGGACGGAGATAATTTCGACGTTGTGGAGGCCGAGGGAGGCCACACGGACAGAGCCACAAGGATGTTTTATTTCGTCTGTGTGTTGGAGAATGGTGATCGCTGTTATATTTTGCACCTGTTTTTGAATGCGATTGCAGATGCAGAGAACTGCGGCTTTGTTGCACCTGTCGCAATATGGCCTTTTGGGTTTTGGTTCATTGATTTGTTGAATGGATCCCATCTAGATCGGGTGGATTTTGGACTGAAAAGTTTGTAAGCAAAATTGGTGGCAAATACCTCTTATTTATAGAGGTGTTTGAATGAATGAATGAAATTTTTTAATAATGTCCACGAGACCAAACATTTTGGAAGAGAGATCTACTCGCCTCATCTCGATCTAATATTGGTGTGGTATTGCTCTGGACGGTTTTTCCCATATTTCGAAATTTATAATTAAAAAAAAAACATAAATGGTAGATTTAAAAAGGGTTAACTTTAAAAAATTACTCTTCTCAAAATTTTGAAAATTGAAAGGAAGATTGGGCTCTCCATACGGCTTAGGATTTTTCTTGTATGGGAGGTCATCCCTTCTACCCTTTGGGTGATGCTCGACCTACCCCTTGATTAATGGTCACCTCCATACCAAATGTATTATTTGATGCAAGAAATGTCAGTGAATCTCTGGATAAAAATGGCACCGAAACGACTCTGCAAATTTGTTCCAAAAGTCTTCCACAAGGTAATGATTCTCGCCCTTATACCCCTCTTTCAAATGTCATATTAGATTTACCTGAATGCGATAAAGCTTGTCATTGGTTTGAACATTTTACTCTAGTTGGTTATTTTGTTGGCCAAGTCCCCTCGAAAATTATACTCAAACAATGGGTTCATAACCACTAGTAACCTCGTGGTGTTAAGTTTGAAGGAGTCCAAAACATGACCAAAGATTTTTTCTTTTTCATTTTACGAACCCTAAACATTGAAAAGCTATCGTTAACCATGGGCCTTAGTTCATTCAAAACACACTTGTGGTGTTTTCCCACTGGACCAAAAACTTTCATGTTTATGAGCAGGCTAAGGTCAAATTCTCGTTTGGGTAGAATTTCTAGGTCTCCATTTGCTTCTTTGAAGCTTTGTGGACAAGATCATTCAAACCCTCGAGCGTCTTGTGTGCTATGAACAACCCAAGTTCTATGTAGCTCACCCACAAAAGAGGGTTTGCGTGGAATTAGATCTGGCCAAAGAACTAAAGGAAACCATTGATATCCAAGTTGGCGACACCCGCTTCTCTCAATGGTTGTTATAAATTAAGCTTTTGAATACATGCTTTTGATGTCAATCCTCAACGCATGTAATTCGGGAATGACCTTTGATGGCAAGCTCATAGCCCAGACTACAAGAGAAACCTGCTACAAATAATAGGGCCACCGACTCCTCTAGTGATGGTTGGACCATGGTTTTTAACAAGAAAAGTGTTGCGCCTCTAAGGGGCCGCTAAACCATATTTTTTTGTGTATTGACCCAAGTGGGTCTAAAAATCATGCCTCAACTGATATCAATAAACTTGTTGCTCATCCTCTCATTTCCCACACCCCCACTTGTCATCTCTGCTCTCATTCCCTCACAAGGCTCGACACTTGTGTAGTCTTTATTTACCCAACACCTAGCTAGGCGCACTGACACTTCATTCGGAAAAGTTTGAATGCTCACCCAAAGCGGGTACAGCCTCCAAATCCCTCCTTTGCTTGCTTACCAAGATGTTAGACATGCATATTTATAACCATAATAACATACAACCATGGATATATAACATATGAACTCAAAAACACCTATAATAAGGAAGTCAATCAACATAACGAATGATCAACAATACTTGAATTCCCATAACTCCATATTCAGATCCAGTTACTTTAGCTATCCAAACACAATTATCCATTACAACCATAATTCATTATATAATAAAGAAGTTGTTTACATCCTTACTGCTTACAATCAGGCGTTGAATCGTTCACGCTCACATAATGCATATGCAGGCTCTAAGAGCTACACAATCAATACTCAGAACTTGAGCCCATAACTCAAAAAGACTCATAGCTTGTAACTCTCTCATACAAGGATGCATCACATATATATATATAGATGGTGGGGAGTTTCCCTTCACCATTTACACGCACCTTTCCTAAATATAGGTGTGTTATAATAATAGCCTACATGCTTTTCTAACTCTTCTTTACAATACATCAAGCTATAAATGCTTGCTTTGCACATGCTTTAATTCCTATAATTAGATTGCCTCTAAGTGTCACTTTTTTATTCATCTACATGTGTTTTAACCTATTTTTAGTCCTTGCTTGTGCACCAAGTCATCTTTCTTTTGTCTATTTTTAGCCCTTGTCCCAAAATTGGCTAAGCCCTCAATATTCTGTATGCATGTGTGCAACCTTGCGGGCTGACCTGTTTCTACTTTCTTTTCTCGCGTGCATGCCTCTGCCCGCAACTTCCAACTTTTGCGCATGGCTAGTACTTAGCCATTTTCTCATACCAACATTACCCCACATTAGGGATATTTTCTGTCCTCGACAATATTTGTTCCAAAGAATGTTGCTTTAAAGAAGAATGAAAGAATACAGAATCTAAAGAACAAAGAATCGTAGGGGGCATCTACCCAATGAATCAAAGAATGAGAATCTCATATCCATGCACGCGTCTACGCTTAGCCCTTCTGGGGTGGAAGGAGTTCTAGAAATTCTTTGTCTAAAATATTGTCTAACTCTTTCCAGCCTTGTAATTCCCTTGATGTTTTTCTAGGTGTGGCCTCTACAATAACAGTTACTTGTGTAAGAGTCAACTCATTTATCTTCTCCCTTAATCTCTTTGACTATTACACCAATGTATGAGGCCACACTTTCTAATGCATCCATCACGCACATAACCAAATCGAAGAGATCCTTGAGCCTTACCCCAAGTGTTTCCTACATGGCCTTAATCAAATCTCTTTTCTCCTTGACCGTGGCCATTACCTTTTCGCGTTCGGCCCTATTTCTCATGTTGGCATGTATTTTCTTTAATTCTACCTCCTCATCGGCAGTGTGTGTGCTCAAAATTGGGTTGAAATATCAGAAGTGATAAAAAAAATCTTCCTTCTACGCAGCTCCTTTAACTTCTGCCGCCAATGATTCATACTCCGCAATGTGCTCTTCCACTTGTTCTTTATTTCTCTTCTTCTGCACAACTAACTCTTTTGCCGTCAGACCTGGTTTATAATTCTTCTCATGAAGCAACATCCACACCAAGTCTTCTAAGAAATGAAACTTTGTAGGGTACTCATCTTGGGCGTTACCAACTAGGTCTGGCAGCGCGGTTGTGATGCCTCTTACTATGTTTTCTGCCTTCTTGTACGCCGCATACATTTGGTCCCTCTCTTCCTTCAAACTTTGCTCAAGCCTCTGAATGTTCTTATCTTTCTGCTCATTATCTCTCCTCAACACTCTCATAATAGCTCATTTATCTATATTTCTACGCACTACTTCAATCGTCATCTTATTCAGCACCTTGCAGGCTTGTTCATTAGTCAACTTGGTGGGATTGATGGTAGTTTGGACCACACCTGGATCCTTCTTCATCTTCCTTTTAGAGTATGTGTTACGCCCTTAACATATTGCTTGTATTAGGATATGATTAATATCATTTTACTATATCATTTATACTTTCTCATGCTTATTAGGTTGGCCTTGGTGATGGCCATAACATATGAATAGTATATATAGGGGATTGTAGGTAGTAGTTCATCATCATTCGAGCATTTGAGTCTTATTGTATGGTTTGGAGGTTGCCCCCTCGAAGTGGTGAATCTATTTTAATTGCATATTGAGATAATTTATCTACAATATTGTGTTCTTTGGTGTTCTATTTATGCTCATAATCTGAATTATACAAGTAATTTCATTACAAGTGGTATCAGAGTTATGATCCGGGCCAAAATTAGGGCAAAAACCCTAATTTTTTGTTTCCAATATATCTTGCGAACCAGAGAGAATTTGTTAGAGATTTTTTTATCAGAGTTGTGAATAATTCCAAGTAAGATTCCCTAAAAATTTTAGAATTTTTTGATTTATTTTGCAAAAGTTATTGCAAATTTAGGTTTTTTCATAAAATCACTCCCTAGGCTGAAATTTGTGGAATTTTTCCAAGTTCTTTACATTTTCGGAAAGCCCTCAAAAAAATATTGGTAGTATCTTCTTTGTGTTTTTTCCTATTTGGTTGAATTTTTATCGAAACCCTAAACCCTAGGGTTTGACATCATGACAGGGCCTTCCACAAGAGCCAAAAAGAATCTGGTCACTCCGGGTAAAACCCCAGATAAAGATGGGGTAGTGATAGAAGAGTTGGAGTCAGAAGGGGTAAATACAGAATTCCTTAGCACTAGGTTTACCTTAGTTGATCATAAGGTGAGCCAACTCGAGTATGAACTACGAAATGTACAATCTGAGATGGCATGTAAAGGAGACATAGACCAAATCAATCAGCGGTTGGATGATATCATGCAACATATAAAGGGTAAACAATATGTCCCAAATTAGTCCCAACTCAACCAAGGAGGATCTTTAGTTCAGAATAATGGGAAAAATAACCATGTTGGATCACTTTTCCAGCCCAATCAGAATCCAACTTATTCGCAACCACGAGAACATGATGCCGAAAGTGGAGATGCACAAATTTGATGGGAAGGATCCACTGAATTGGATAAATCAAATGGAGAACTTATTTGAGTTACATCAAACCCCATCAGGACAAAAGGTGACCTTGGCATCCTTGTATCTTGAACCAGACCAATTCGTCTGGTATCGATGGTTATGTGCTCAGAGGTAGAAGAGTGGTCTCAGTGTCACTTGGACAATTTTTACTGAGGAGTTGCAATTGCACTATAGTTCCAGTGTTTCAGATAACTACTTTAGTCAATTGGAAAAGTTAAGACAAATAAGATCAGTCAAAGATTATGTGCATCAATTCAAGAACCTATCCTTAAGGGTGGAGAATATTACAGAAGAGAACCTGAATGACCTATTTCTTGGGGGTCTTAAGGACCACATTGAGCATGAGGTATGTATGTTTAATCCACTCAAGCTTTCTGATTCTATTATCATGGCACGTAGAGCAGAGGAAAAAATTCTTTGCAGTAGGAGGCAACCTTTCACTAACACCAGAGACCGTAGTACCCCTTCCCCATCATTCACTCGGCCAATTAGACTGACTCCTCAACAAATGGAAGAAAAAAGAGCAAAAGGATTATGTTTTAACTGTGACAACAAATATGGACTGGGACACAAATGTGTTGAGAAGAAGTTGTTCTATATTGAAGGAGGAAATGAGGATGAAGAGGAAGCTGAAATTATAGGAGAAGCTGAGGAACTAGTAGAAGATGAAGTAGAGGATCACCAACCTACAATTTCTTGCCATGTGTTGTCAGGTATTAGTACTCCTCAAACACTCAAGGTTATTGGCTATCTCAAAAAATAGAAGGTGACGGTGTTGATTGACTCAGGGAGTACTCATAACTTCATAAATAGTAAGTTAGTTACCTGCCTCAATTGTTTTATTTACCCAACTCCAGAAATGCAAGTTATGATTGCGGATGGTGGGACAATCAAGTGCACAGGAAAGTGCCATAGTATCAAGATTTCCATGGGAGACTACATGTTAGACTCACCTATGTTTGTTATTTCTATGGGAGGGGCAGATATTGTTTTGGGTGTCCAATGGCTCACAACCTTGGGTACTATAGAAATGAATTTCCAAGAATTGTTCATGTGATTTCATTCAGAAGGAAGGAAAATACAATTGAAAGGGATGGTAGCTAAGTCTCCACAGATTATTAGCTCTCATCAGATGCAGAAGGTTCTCTAGAAAAGGAGTAGATGGATTTGTAGCAAAGTTATTTTCCATAGAGGTACAAAATACAGAGTCTTCAATGCCACCCGATCTTCAGAAGATTGTTGATGCTCACTCGTCTATTTTTGATGCAATTCCAAAGGGACTACCACCAGTTAGGGATCATGATCATGCCATTTGGTTGATTCTAGGGAGCCAACCACCTAACATTAGACCATACAAATACCCATATTCCTAGAAAAGTGAGATCAAGAAAATGGTGCAGGAAATGTTGAAGGCAGGTATCATCAGGCATAGCCAAAGTGCATATTCTTCACCAGTGGTCATGGTACGTAAGAAGGATGAAACATGGAGGATGTGTCTAGATTATCGAGAACTCAACAAGTACACCATCAAAGATAAGTTTCCTATTCCAGTAATTGATGATTTACTTGATGAATTACATGGTGCTATTTATTTCACAAAATTAGATCTTTGTTTCGGGGTACCATCAAATTAGAATAAGAGAGGAAGATGTTCATAAAACAACTTTCAGGACTCATGAGGGCCATTATGAGTTTTTGGTAATGCCTTTTGGTCTTACAAATGCTCCCTCAACATTTCAAAGCTTGATGAACACTGTTTTTAGGCCATTTTAAAGGAAATTTGTATTAGTTTTATTTGATGACATATTGATTTACAGTAAGACATGGGAAGAACACTTGCAACATGTAAATAAAGTGTTGGAAGTTTTGGAGAAACATAAGCTCTATGCAAAGCCATCCAAATGTTCTTTTGGTGTACAAGAGGTAGAGTACTTGGGTCACATTGTATCCCATGAAGGTGTCAAAGTTGATCCTCAGAAGATCAAAGCTATGGTGGAATGGCCAAGGCCCAAAACTCTCAAAAATCTCTGAGGGTTCCTAGGACTAACAGGGTACTACAGAAGATTTGTGAGGGGATATGGTAGAATTGTGGCTCCACTCACTGCATTGCTAAAGAAGGATGCCTTCCATTGGATAGACGCAACCACTAAATCCTTTGAGTAGTTGAAGGAAGCCATGTGCACCACCCCAGTTTTGGCTACTCCCAACTTCTCAAAAACCTTCATTGTTGAATGTGATGCTTTAGGATCAAGATTGGGAGCAGTTCTAATGCAGGAAGGAAGACCAATTGCATTTGAGAGTCACCAATTCAAAGGAAAATATCTGCTCAAACCTGTCTATGAGAAAGAAATGATGGCTATTCTTCATGTAGTCAAGCAATGGAGGCCCTATCTAATGGGTAGACACTTCAAGGTAAAAATTGATCATGATAGTCTCAAATACTTTTTGGAGAAAAGGTTATCATCTAAGGAACAACAAAAGTGGGTAACAAAAATGTTGGGTTATGATTTTGAAATCATATACAAAAAGGGTAAAGAAATGTAGTAGCTGATGCACTATCTAGAAGGGATACATCTCGCAGATGCCTTACTATGTGCAATGTCCATATTGAAGGCCGATTGGGTGGATGAAGCAAGATTGGAATGGGAGCAGGACAAGGATACACAATCTCTAATACAAAATATCAAGCAAGGCTCTATAACATCTAACAAATTTGAGTGGAAAGGTAATGCCCTATGGTACAAGGACATGTTATTCTTGTGTAAAGATTCTGAGTTGAAGCATAAGATTCTTGCAGAGCTACATGCATCACCTGTTGGAGGACACTCTGGGTTTTTGAAGACATATCATAGAATAAAAAGAGAATTCTTTTGGGAAGGAATTAAGGGGGATGTACAAAAGTTTGTATCAGAGTGTTTGGTGTGCCAACAGAACAAAGGTGAAACCATTAAGACACCGGGTCTATTGCAACCATTACCAATTCCTAGCCAGAGATGGGAGGAGGTCTCCATGGATTTCATCATAGGATTGCCTTGTTCAGAGGGTAAGAATGTTATTTTGGTGATTGTGGATAGGCTCACAAAATATGCCCATTTTTGTGCCCTGTCACATCCATTTGCAGCTAGTACAGTCGCAACTATTTTTTTGGAGACAATTCAAAGGCTACATGGAACCCCAAAGATAATTGTAAGTGATCGTGATCCTATTTTCACAAGTAATTTTTGGACAAAATTATTTACATGTTTGGGTACTCAGCTAGCTCACAGTTCATCTTACCATCCTCAAACTGATGGGAAAACAGAAGTGGTCAAAAAATTCTTAGAGGGGTATCTACGTTGTTTTGTATCAGATAAGCAGGGATGGTGGGTTAAATGGATACCACTTGCAGAATGGTGGTATAACACATCTTTTCATACCTCTTCTCAAATGACCCCATTTTTAGCATTATATGGTTACCATCCACCATCTATCACTTCTTCCTTGAGGGTGCAAACTAAGGTCAGAGATGTTGAGGAACACATTCAACATCAACAACACGTTTTGGCTGGTTTGAAGGAGAATTTGGCATTGACACAAAACAAGATGAAACAACAAGCAAATCAACACCGTAGTGAAAAACATTTTGAAATTGGTGACTGGGTTTTTGTACGTCTACAACCTTATAAGCAGATGTCCCTGAAGCGACAGAAAAAGGACAACAAACTTGCTCCTAAATATTATGGTCATTATCAGGTTCTACAAAAAATTGGAAGTGTTGCTTATAAACTAGAGTTGCCTCAATCTTCACGCATACACCCAATATTCCATGTTTCCTTCCTGAAGAAGGTTATTGGACATAAATTTGCAGCCCAGAATAGAGCTACCAGAACTTGATGAGGAAGGAAGAATCATTTTGGAGCTAGAGAAGATTCTGTAAACACGTACTAAGAGGCTGAGAACCAGAGACATTAATGAATATCTGATCAAGTGGAAGAATCTGAGCATAGAAGATGCGACCTGGGAGGATGAAGGTTTTCTGCAGCAACATCCAAGATTATTCAACGTTGAGGACAATGTTGGTTTGAAGGGGAAGGGCATGTTACGCCCTTAACCTATTGCTTGTATTAGGATATGAGTAGCCGACTTGTGGCTTACCATATCATTTAACTATATCATTTATACTTTCTCATGCTTAGTAGGTTGGCCTTGGTGATGGCCATAACATATGAATAGTATATATAGGGGATTGTAGGTAGTAGTTCATCATCATTGAGCATTTGAGTCTTATTGTATGGTTTGGAGGTTGCCCCCTCGAAGTGGAGAAGCTATTTTAATTGCATATTGAGATAATTTATCTGCAATATTGTGTTCTTTGGTGTTTTATTTATGCTCATAATATGAATTATACAAGTAATTTCATTACAATATGTGTCATTATTTATTTCAAATTCTTACTCATCCATGTGTGTCTGCATACTCCAAGAGATCATCTTCTTGGTGTGCATCTTTGCTTCTTAATCAATCAACTCCCAATCAAACAATTCTTCTTTTGGCACAATGCTATGGAATCTGGCCCTTAATACCTTTGATTAATCATCAATGTAACTCATATGAGGGGCTTGTAGAATTTCCTTCTTTCTTCCACCATTGCACTTTCCCATTCCATCACAATATTCATCTATGTACACTACTTTCATATCCTCCAGCAGTGCCTAAATATTCCCCAACAAGTTTCTCTTCATCACCTTTTTCCTCCTCTTCATCCCTCGGGGCTTTCCCTGTGTGCATTTTGCATGTCCTCTTCATCAAGGACAGGTTGGGTTCCTCTTCCATGTGTTGGTCCTCATTCCTCATCCACCTTCCTGGTATATTTCCATGTAGTTGTTCCTTCTCATGCACCATTTCCTCAGTTACCTTCTCTTCATCCTCGCTCTCCTCAATGTGAACAAGCCTTGGCTTTTTCTTCCTTGGTAGTGTTTTTTTATTCTTTTTTGGGCTTGCTTTCGTTAGAGTGACCATAGGTGAACCCATGGGCATAATTACGCCCTTACTTTCTTACTGGCGATACTGCTACATTCTCTTCCTAAGGCTTTCATCTAATGTGGTGTCGAATTCTTCTTCTTCCACCTCATCTTCCTCTTTTTCATTCTTCACCTTTTGTTCATATTATTCTTCTTGTTGAGCAGGAGTCTCCTCACGTATTCTCTTAATGCCCACCATCTTCTTCTTCTTTGGTGGTTTTGATAGGTGAAGGTATCGCACATCCATGAACTTCCCATTCTTCAACTTGGGCCTCAAATATATGTATACCCGTATGTGCCCTGGCCCATTATGATAGTCAAAGGATTTATGTCCATAATATCATATTCCACCATCTCCATGTATGTTGACCTAGAAGGGTATATATAGGTTGTGCGCAAAATATGATAGTCATAGTCAACACTATCCGCATTGAAGATTGACTTGTATGCATCATTTATTCTATTCACATAGGCCTAAAATTTCTTACTTGTGAAGGCAAATGCTAGCTTACACTAGGGCCCCATCTCTCCACTAAGGCAGAGAAGTTGGTGTACTCCAAACTCTTCTTTTCCATCAACTATTGTTGGCAGTTCCCTAGGCATGCACCATTCATTTTTGAATGCATCACGCATTCGCTTATACCACTTGTCCACCTGAAGTCTGTATTCATTCATTATTGCTTCGTCACATATGAAATATGTAAACATCTACATGGGGACTTTTTATCCACTGGGTAAATCCACTTTTTATCTTCTGGTCCATCTAGTACCCCTATCTCCCAAAATACTATCAAAATCAAGATAGCACCCCAAGTTATTTTCTCACCTTTACTCACTTGGATCCTTGCTTCTTTAAGTATACCTTCAAAAATAAAGAGAACAATGTTATAAAGGGTTTTTTATGCCATATTATGCACAATATATAGCCACTTCTTATTCACTTGTGACCATCTTTCTGACACACCCAACTTAAAACTAACAAGGCATGTTGTAACTCTCATGCCAGGATCAGTGACGCTTGTGATATCCATCACGTGTTTTCCTCGTTGATAATTGAACTTTGTGGCAGTGGCCTCTACTACCTCATCATCTCCAAGTCTTTCCTGATTTTAACCTCTAAGCTACACAGACCAATTACCCTTCCAATCAACTGTGTGGTGATGTGCATTCTTCTTTTAAAATAAAATAATTCCTCATGAACTCGCAACATAAGCCATTGGTAGAGGTTCTCTAACTTGCCAAAGTAATGGCAACTTCATATAGTTTTAGAACTCCAGCACTCTCCAAGTCCTTTTTTATTGAATCAATCAATGACCAATTTCCCCTCTAATGTCCTTTGCGGTAACTCTTTCATGGCATCCTTCCTTATCATATCCTTCATGGGTCTCCATGTGATGATTGTAATCGTTGATTTTACATTTTGAAATTTGAGATACACATGGTTTCCCTACCATAACCTCGAGTGGGTATTACATCTCAGAGAACCACATCTAGCACATCATCAATGATTGTCTTCCTACCCTTATTCTTGCCCTTAGGTGATTATTTTATAGTGGGTTGCCCTCTTTTATGCCATGTTCAATTTCTCAATTTTCAAACATCAAATTTACAGAAAACACGTGCCCTAGGTGTTAGAATCACTTACTCAAGTTCTGTCTTTAAGTGATTGAGCGTCCAACTCTACGATCAGCCTCTTCACTTTCTTAAAATCCTATTCTCTCTTGTGCTATGTTCCCTAGTTCTTCTTTCACAACCTTTGTACCCTAATTTTTTGATCTCGGGACTTTATGAACTCACACACTTCTACCATAAACCCTAGCCTTTGATTGTTCTTATCTGCACACCTTTCCTCCATGCTTTCACTTCCACCAAAGGAGCTCTCACACTCAATCTTGTCTCTAGTTCATCTTGGTTTGATCTTCACTCTAGCTATTTCGCACTCAAACACCCTTTCACTCTTCAATCACTCAATCACAAAAGTTCTTCAATATGTAAGGTAATAATGGACTTCCACCCACGCACTATTTATAATTTTTCCCAATTTCTTTGCATTTATTACTCCTCACCTACCACCTCTTTTTAATTTAAAAGTGCTTTCTTATTTTTCCCATGACTTTTCTCCTCCGCACATACCATTCGTAACCTTCCAGTGCACCACTACTTCCCAGGTTGTAGTCATTCTTGCGCGCATACTTCCCTACGCTGCACACAATCTTCCTTTATGCCATCTACCAAGTAGTCTTCCCATGTACAGTCTCCCTCTCGTTACACTACGAGGCCCTATTTCTCGTGTGGTCTCCAACTATAAGAAATTTGATACACCTTCAAGCAACATCAATACATAAGCCCCTGTGACACTTCCTTTCACGCACCCCCATGTTATCCATAAATCACCATACCATTGCGCATACTAACCTACTCCTCCAAGGCATACACTTTCATACCAACGTGTACTCCTGAACCAACTCCTTCATAGACATACCAAAATCACATAGTCTCCTTTTTCATGCACTCGAACATGTTCCACCCCACACTAAAATTATGCACAGTCCTCTACGCATCAACCTAAAATATAAAAATCAGCTCCTGCAAGAAAACGCATTTATTACAAAAAAACACAAGGGAAAACACAACATGAACGAGAATTCTAAGCTAATTGGCAATATTGCCTTATTACAAACATAAAATAATCTTATTTATAGTAGGGCTTCAACCTACTCCCATTGAAGTAATCTGGGAAACATGGTGTCATTCAGCATGCCTGTGATTGACATGCACCCAATTCTAATATCTCGGTTACTACAAAAGGTCCCCAACCAATGAACTTTGAACTTTCTCAGGATGGTGCGCAAACTTTGAATCATATAGACAACACCATATTTCCAACTGCAAAATACTCGTTCTTGATATGCATTTCATTCCAATCCTTTTGTCTTTCTTGTTTGGTCTTCTGACTCCAATGTGCAATAGCATGTCACTCATCCAATTGCATCAACTTATCAATGTGCTCATCAACTTAATTTTTCATCATCTAATCCTCCTCCAAGAACAGTATGCAAGGATGTTAACATAAATTCATCAGCTAATAATAACCTCTGTACCAAAACACCAATTGAAAAGGTGTGACCTTATTCAACCATTTGTAAGTTGTTTCTATATGCCCATAATACTGTTGATACCTTATCATCCCAATCTTTCCTTCCAACATCACATATATTGGTCAATGTTTACCCCAAAATCTTGCTAAAAGCTTCAACGGTTCTATTGGCCTTGGGGTGATAGGGGGTGGTCTTATGGTATGCCATCATAAACTCTACGAGTAGGATTCTAATAGTTTCATTCACAGAAATGAGTCCCTCTATCACTTATAAGGCTTAGTGGATATCCATACCTGCTTATAATGTTTCTCCCATAAGGAACCTAGTAGTTTTTATTGTAATACAATCATTTGTAGGCGCAGCCTCTTCCCACCATGTCAAATAGTTAGTACATGTGATGATATAATGCACACCTGTCTTGCGCAAGTGGGTGGTCTAATGGGGCCTACAAAGTCAATTTCCCATTTCTCAAAAGGTCGTGCACTTTTTATGGGGCGTAGTGGCATCTCATCCCTATTTCTAGGCTTTCCTATCCTCTAAAAATGTTCACATGCTTTGAAAAAATCCTTA
This sequence comes from Taxus chinensis, assembly GCA_019776745.2. Classification (NCBI taxonomy): domain Eukaryota; kingdom Viridiplantae; phylum Streptophyta; class Pinopsida; order Cupressales; family Taxaceae; genus Taxus; species Taxus chinensis. The sequence goes on from CM034149.1 coordinate 884,935,983, forward strand.
GTGCCCTTATATAACATTTCCCACCATAATCTTGTCAATAGGATCTTTCACGTGGTGGCTTCACCTGCATAGTGTCCACCGGTGATTCCTCCATGCACTTCTTACATAATCGTTTCATGCTCATGCTCTAGTACACATGTGTGGAAGACCTCATCTCTACCCATCTTATACAGATCTCCACCAATTAGTTGATATGGCACCAGTGTGATTGACAAGTTTCTTCTTTTCCAAAGTCTTCATACCCTCAAGCGCTAGCCCAATATGCACAGAATACTACAATATCCTCTAAATTGGTGGGAACACGGTTTAATCTAAATAGTTGAGAATCTAATCATATTATCCTCTATTATCTACGTGTCCTCTCCAGATTTGATCCATGACAAGTGATCACGTCCCAAATTGCTCTTACCAGGCTTTACTATAACCACAAAATCAAACTCCTAAAATAAGAGAATACTAACAACAAATTCACCCCTATAGAAATGACTTATTGACTAGATAGTTCAATGTCATTTGATATGTGTAGAATATAAATGGTGTGGCCAATAAGTATTGTTCGAACTTGTGAAATGCATAAATCATTGACAAGGCCTCATGCTCTATAGTGGTATAGTTTTGTTTAGACGATGTTAGATTCCTACTTCACAAATCATGTGGGATGATCAACATTCCCTTCTCCTAGTTGCGTTAAGACTATGCCAATGGCCATGCGACATGTACATGAAATGGTTTATTCCAAGAAGGAAGCGTAAAATGGGCACAGTGGTTAGCTTCTCCTTCAAGGTCTCAAAATGCTTGTTTTTGCACGTCACTGCAATAAAATTGTCCTTTGGCCTTAAGAAATTATTCAAAGGGCATGGTGATCTTGACATACCCCTTAATAAATTTTCTGTAGTAAGCCAATGTGCCCCAAGAAATCACACACTTCACTCTGATTTGTTGGTTCTTCCAACCCCAAAATGACTGCAATCTTTATTGGGTCCACCAACAATGCTTCATTGCAAATGATATGGCCAAGTATAGTACCAAAGGGGTTGAAAAAATGCACTTCTTGATGTTCAAAGAGATGTTGAGTTACCTGCACCTTTCAAACATCAACCTCAAGTTTATCACAAATGATCTTTTACCAAACCATACATAGTCCAATCATCCAAGTATACCTACAAAAACTTATGAATAAAATCTTGGAATGCTTGAATAACTATGTGTGAGAATATTACTAATGCATTCTTCAATCCAAAGGGCATGACATGGTGTATGCAAAACTTCCCCATTCATTTGCAAAAGTGGTATTCTCCCGATCTTCACACAATCCTCACCTGATGATATCCATAGAAGCCATCTATGAATGAATAGATTTCGCGCCCTACTACCCCTATTCAAGGATTTCTTCTAGTGAATGGCGTAGGGAAAGGATATATGACACATGAAGCATTGAGAACCTTATAGTCAACAAAAATCCTTATTCGGCCATCCTTATTTATGTTGATCACCATGGGAACTAATCCACTTCAGGTTCCTCATATATGTTTTATGATGCCTTGACTTGATCATCTTATCAATTTCCTCTTTTACCTTTACACATAAGTTTGGATTCATCTTATAAGGCCTCTTTCAAACTGGGAGTCAAGTACAATCTTTCAGCTTAATTTTCATCTCTCCCAAATATGGAAGGAGCACCCTTTAATTAACGATAACTCCTAGGAAACAGATCTTGAAAGTCACACAATAACTCAATAATATTTGTAACTTAAGATTCATACAAATAATAGTCCAATTATCACCTCTTTAGGTGCATCCTTAGTTCCAATATTCACCTTAATAGTCTTCAAAGGCACGTGGTATGGGCGCATGCCTACTCATCTGCAGAATCCATCACCTCACGTACACCCTTTGTATGCTTAATGTTAAGGTCTTCAACTTCCTCATCATCTATTAGGTACACCATATTTCCAGTTTTTCTTTCTCTTTCCACGTGGGTCCCAACTGTGTTTCCTTATATTTCTACCAAGTCCTCATGTGCCTCATTATCAGATTATCTAAACAACTAGATCATGAGTTCCTCAACCTTCACATTATCCCCCAACGTGATGTGCCTCATGATCTACAAGGATTCATGAACTAGAGGATTAGTAGAAAAATAATAAAATGTGTGAACAATACCTTCAGTTAGGTCGCGCCATCTTGTTGTTTCTTGCTTTAACGCAACATGCACATACCAAACTCACGCACATCCCGCATAGAGTAGAATAAAACTTGTGTACCCATAGATATGGGGGTAATGCATATTTCCCTTGTGCCCAATGTGTCTAACAATTATGAATATGTATAAAAGTAGGGGGTCTTCCCATCATAGTCATGTACAAGTGAAGGAGCATTGCTATGAGTAAACCTTATTAAGAAAACCACTTGACCTCATGCCAGCCTAATAAATTATCCCTATGTGTTGCCCACCAACACGTTGCTTCCCCACGTAGAGTTTAGACCATCATATTCTACCTATCTCCTTTGTTGCACCAATAGTCCTCTATTGTGCACAAGAAAGAGTCATGTTTATCTTCTCTAGTATACCTTGGTAAATTGGTCTTGTCTAAATACCTAATCATGCGTGGCCTAATCATCCTAGAAACTCATCCCTTGACCTCATGACCTACCATCTCATATGTGTCATGGGCCCAATTATCACAGGCCACAATAGTTGTATCACTTAATGAAGTACACCTTCCTTTATTGGCTCCATGTTTAAAGGGTTACGCACCGTATGAAAATATATCTTATTAAGATCCTCTTCATTTATAGGCTCTATATAAGGCGTAACCTTAGTATCATCCAATGGAATCACAACGCACTCTTCTTTGTTCTCAAAACTAATATATCTTTTGTTGAAGCACAAGTCAACATTATTCACATAGCACTAGGGACATCTAAGCAGCATAGGGAAATTATCTACCTCAGCAAGCTCAAGACATCAACATCACCTGTAAATTTATCTCCTTGAATAGTGATTGAAGCATGCTTTAATACCCCAATGATGCATGGCCCTTGTTTCATTAGCCATGTACAACACATTTGAAGATGGCTGCAATGGTGGCCTTCCCATCTGGTTCTAAACATCCATGGTAAGAACATTAACCTATACACATGTGCTAATCAGGATATTGCTCACTAACCACCCATTGATCACTGCATCCAACGTTATTTCCTTGTCATATTCGTGGTCCTGCAGTGACAAATTTACATGAAGGATTTGGCGCTCTTTTTCAACTCTACACGTGGTACCTTTTCTCGCAACCATTCTCCCAACAATAGGATGATATTATCCTTGACTCAAGCATCCCTACATACCTCTTTGAGATCATCCACATATACATCTGAGGGTAGTTCAGTACAATCTTGGTGTATTTTGTCTTGCACGTGATTGTCTCCTTCTAGACATGCTGTATGTCCCCTTAGTAGCTCCCTGACAATGATGCCCATTAGTCTCTTGAGTATACTTCCTTCTACTTGTCTTGCATCTGGATTACTTCATATCAATGTACCTCCCCTTCACATATGAGTGAGTCTGGAATTTCTATTTCTTGGGTCACATGTACGCATTGCTTCTGTACACGTGTAGTGACCAATACATGGTTCGAGGTTAATGCTATAACCAATCTTTTTTGGTGATCCACTAGTCCCCTGTCTTGGTGCGCTCAAACTTAAATCATAGCTACACCCTTGTATCCTTCTTGTTATTCTTACACATGTGGGCATACAAATCCATGAAATCCTCAATCTTATGTGAGCCTTGTACGTAATACGTGTAAGTCTGGATTCTTAGGGAATTTGACGCTGATAGATGATCAAGTGACCCTCCAAAAGTAAAACATGTTCCTCATACACAAACCTTCCATAGACTGCACTATGAACTCTACCTCTGATATCCATGCCTTTAGAAGGCCTCCATTACCATTATTGCACCCCTCATTATTCTGCCCCTCTTGCGCCTGCGAGCTATTCTCTAGAACCGTGGTCTGATGCAACCCTATTTTACAAGATTCATGAACATGATCAATCTCACAACTGCAATTGGTCAGTGTTATAGGTGTGCGCATCACATATTTTTCAATACATGAGAGATGTTCTTCTGCATGGTGCATTGCCAAAAGGTAGATAATTACAGACACCTTAATTTTTGTGAGAAAAATGTTCACAAGAATTCATCAGTGGCGTGTGTACATTCCTGTGCAGAAAAATATCCTTTAAATGCCCTTCTACCTCACAATCATGTGCACCAAAGTTCCATTGCGTGTCTCATGGCGCTGAATTGGAAGATAAGATTCTCCAACTGAGAGACCATTGCTACAATCTGTGCCTCAAGAAATTGACTTACCCCTGTGTCTAACACTTCCCAACTATCTTATACACATAGTGCTTCTTTCAATGCCTCATGTGGGTCAGTGAACGTCTTGTGTGATAGCACCCCTCTCTAGAAAGGTGTCAGCAAAGCCTCTTACGAACCACTGTGCATGCTAGATCTGATGGATATCATAGGAGAGTTTGGACAACAAGGTCTTGAAAAGTATGCATCATATTCTCTGAACACTCTCAGAAAAAACCTATCTTAATGTCTTTCAAGTGCGCTAATGCTATCATTGTTTGAAATTCATGATATATGGCATTCAGCCAAGAAAGCGGTTTAGCAACACCATGTATCATAATCTACTTATGGTCATGATGTGGATCATTATTTTACTATACCAACTATGCGTGCGACCTTGAAGTGTTGTAGCAAATAGAATAGCCTTCCTGTTTGGGGCTGTTATTCCTTTGGACCTCCATAATAGTTCACACTTTTGCAAATTCTCTAGTTTATCTTCCACACCTTGATATTATCGAAAATGTGTTATGTTTGTGGAGCCTATTTTCATGTTAGAGTGTGGTACACCTTCTATGTGTTTACACTCGGAGTATTTTTACGGCGCGGTCCCGCTCACCGGTGAGTGGGTCAGGGGGGTTCGGGGGGGCGAAGCCCCCGAAGCAAATTTTCATGGGTGGTTTATTAACCCATGGGTAATGGGTAACCGTTATGGGCACTTTTTGGGCCCATGGTTTTTCGGTACCCATTGTTTTGTAAAACCGCCTCTTAGGCTACCCATAGGTTTATGGGACGGTTTTAGTTTTTACCCATTGTTTTGATACCCACGATTTTGTATCAAACTGTTTAAGCAATTGTCTATTTATATGGTCTTATGCATATGATAGATAGACAAGCAAATGTATTGCAGATGTGTTTTGAATTCGGGTGTGAATTCTGTAGAGTTTGTTGAGCATAGCTCCAAACGGATCTGGGTATTGTATTGAGAGAGTGGAGGCTTGTAATAAAATCTGAGCAAGTGATTCTTGGTGGACGTAGCCCAAATTGGGTGAACCACGTTAAATCTTGTCTCTCTGTGTTGTGTTATTTATTCTGCACTTTTATTTGAGATCTGTAATATTTTCTGCATATTAGTTTCTACTGTTGCGATTCTGTAAGGGATTATTCCGCATATTTTATCTCTTATTTCCTAACAATTGGTATCAGAGCCTGGTTTGGTTTGCTGAAGTGTTGAATCGCAGGGAAAGTTTTTAGCTTGAGTGGGAGCTATGGCAGATGATGGAAGATCTAGGGTTGATAAATTCAATGGGCAGAATTTCAGTCTTTGGAAGATGCAGATGAAAGATTACCTTTATCAGAAGGATATTTATACTCCGTTGTCTGAGAAGGTGAATAAACCCTTAAGTATGACAGATGCAGAATGGGATTTGTTGGATCGGAAGGCACTTGGAACGATCCGGCTGTGTCTTGCATCTTCGGTATTATTTAATGTTTCAAAGGAAAAGACTACAAAAGATCTAATGGATGCATTAGGGAAGTTGTATGAAAAACCCTCTGCCTCTAACAAGATATTTTTAATGAAAAAGTTGTTTAATATGAAGATGTCTGAGAATAGTTCAGTAGCAGATCATTTAAATGATTTCAATACGGTTGTGAATATGCTAGCTTCGGTTACAATAGAATTTGATGAAGAAGTTAGGGCTTTATTAATTCTGTGCTCTTTACTTGAAAGTTGGAATAGCCTGGTAATGGCGGTAAGCAATTCGGTTCCAGCTAACTCGAAGTTGAAGTTTGAGGATGTTGTAGGGGTGATTCTAAGCGAGGAAATGTGAAGAAAAAGCTCTGGGGAATCTTCTACTTCAGGGAATGCTTTGACAGTGGAAACTAGAGGGAGACAGAAGAATAGAGGAAACCGTGGAAAATCGAAAGATCGGGAAAGGTCAAAATCCAAGAGCAAGATTGTATGCTGGAACTGTGGAAAGTCTGGGCATGCAAAGGACTGTTGGGAGCTTTGGGATAAGAAGAAACAACAGGAAGAAAACAAGGAGGCAAATGTGGCATCGGGTAATGTATGCCAGGATGCTTTGATTCTTTCTTTGCATAATATTACTGAATCTTGGGTTTTAGATTCAGGGGCTTCTTTTCATGCTACTCCACATAGGCATTATTTTGTTGATTATGTTCAAGGGGATTTTGGGCATGTTTTTCTTGGTGATGATGAGCCTTGCAATATAGTTGGAAAAGGTTCTGTTCAGGTTAAGATGCAGAATGGGAATACATGGCTATTGAAGGATGTCAGACATGTGCCTACATTAAGGAGAAATTTGATATCGGCGGGGCAATTGGGAAGTGATGGTTGTACTGTGATATTTACAGCTGACTCTTGGAAGGTTACCAAGGGTGCTCTTGTGGTGGCAAGAGGTAAGAAGGTTGGAACCTTGTATTTAACCACTGATAGTACTAATGATTGTAATCTTGTGGCTTCAGATGCAGATACAACATTATGGCACTATAGGCTCGGTCATATGAGCCATAAGGGCATGGACATCATAAAGAAGAATTTGCCTGGATATACAAAAATAGATTTAGATTTCTGTGAGAACTGCATATATGGGAAACAAAAGCAAGTAAGGTTTCTCAAGGTTGGACCTACGAAGAAAGAGAGTAAGTTAGAGCTGGTACATTCTGATGTGTGGGGGCCGGCTCAGGTATCATCTCTTGGGGGTTCAAGTTATTATGTTACTTTTATTGATGATGCAACAAGGAAAGTTTGGGTTTATTGTATTAGAAACAAATCTGATGTATTTGATACTTTTGTTAAATGGAAAGCCTTGGTAGAGAATGAAACAGGTCTTAAGTTAAAATGTCTCAGGTCAGATAATAGAGGGGAGTATTGCAGCAATGAATTTGATGATTATTGTTCTAAGAATGGAATCCACAGGCAAAAGATGGTTCCAGGAACTCCGCAGTAGAATGGGGTGTCAGAAAGGATGAACAGAACAATAATGGAACGTGCTAGGAGCATGAGGATACATGCAGGACTGCCTCTTTATTTTTGGGCAGAAGCGGTGAGCACAACTGTGTATTTGATAAACAGAGGACCCTCAAGTGCCTTGGATGGAGGCATACCTGAGGAGGCTTGGTACGGTAAGAAAGTTGATTACTCATTTCTTAGAGTCTTTGGATGTGAGGTGTTTGTTCATATTGACAAGGATGATAGGACCAAGCTAGAGGCTAAATCAGAAAAATGCACTTTTATTGGTTATGGTGGTGATGACTTTGGATTTAAATGTTGGAGTATTAAAGACAAGAAAATCATTCGGTCTAGGGATGTGGTCTTTAATGAGAAAGTCATGTATAAGCAGCAGTTGCAGGAAAACAGGGAAGAATCCAAGAAAGAATATGCAGTGGTAGAGGATCTTCCAGATGGGAAAGTGACCCATGAATCAGTTCAGGAACCTACTCAACAGGAACCCCAAACTCCTATATTGAGGAGGTCTTCTAGGGTAAGAAAAGAACCTAAACGTTTTTCTCCTTCTCTTTATTATTTATTACTCACTGATAGTGGAGAGCCAGAGAGCTTTGATGAAGCAATGCAGGTAGATGCCAGTAAGAAGTGGGAGCAAGCCATGGATGAGGAGCATAAGTCTCTCATGGAGAACCAGACTTGGGATTTGGTGAAGCTACCGGAAGGCAAAAGAGCATTGCAGAACAAGTGGGTGTTCAGAGTTAAAGACGAAGGAGGAAAGAAAAGATATAAGGCCTGGTTGGTGGTCAAGGGGTTTGCACAGAAACAAGGTATAGATTTTGATGAGATTTTTTCTCCTGTAGTAAAAATGACTTCTATTAGAACTATTCTTGGAATAGTTGCAGCAGAAGACTTGCACTTAGAACAGTTAGATGTAAAGACTGCATTTCTCCATGGTGATTTGGAGGAGGAATTATATATGCAGCAACCAGAGGGCTATGAGGTCAAAGGTAAAGAGGAGATGGTGTGAAAACTGAAGAAGAGCTTGTATGGCCTGAAACAAGCTCCACGTCAATGGTATAAGAAGTTTGATAGCTTCATGATGGAGCAAGGTTATATCAGATGTCATTCTGACCATTGTGTGTATACAAAGAAATTTGAGGATGGAAGTTATATTATCCTGTGTTTGTATGTTGATGACATGTTGGTTGCAGGTAAAAACATGTAGGAAATAAAAGTACTCAAGAAACAACTAAGTGAATCCTTTGATATGAAGGATTTGGGGGCAGCCAAACAAATCCTTGGTATGAGGATAACTCGGGATAGGAAGGAACGGAAGCTGATTTTATCTCAGGAAGAGTACATTAAGAAGGTATTGGATAGGTTTAACATGCAGGATGCTAAACCGGTTGGGACTCCTTTGGCAGGCCATTTTAAGTTATCAAAGGAGCAGTGTCCCAAGACAGAGCAGGAAAGAAACCAGATGTCCAAGGTACCTTACTCATCAGCAGTTGGCAGTTTGATGTATGCTATGGTGTGCACTAGGCCTGATATTGCCCATGCAGTAGGAGCTGTGAGTAGATTTATGAGTGATCCAGGTAAAGAGCATTGGCAAGCAGTAAAGTGGATCCTTCGGTATTTGAGAGGGACCATGGGGACAGTTTTGTGCTACAGTGGATCAGACACCACTTTACGTGGTTATGTAGATTCAGACATGGCTGGAGATGTAGACAATAGGAGGAGCACGACATGTTATATTTACACTGTAGGTGGGACAACAGTGAGCTGGATTTCACGACTACAAAAGCTGGTGGCTTTGTCAACCACGGAGGCTGAGTATGTTGCTGCCACAGAGGCAAGCAAAGAGATGATTTGGTTACAACAATTGCTTGAGGAGTTGGGGCATAAGCAGGAGGAATGTAAGCTGCATAGTGATAGTTAGAGTGCTATACACCTAGCTAAGAACTCTGCTTTCCACTCCAGGACGAAGCATATACATTTGAGATATCACTTCATCAGGACAACTTTGGAGGAAGATAAGTTGAAGTTGGAGAAGATTCATACCAGTCAGAATCCTGCAGACATGATGACCAAGGTGGTCACAAGGGATAAACTAAAGCTATGTTCAGCTTTGGTTGGCCTTCGCGGATGACAGTGAAGGGTTGAGAATCTTGCTCAGTGGAAATCGGTCTCCAAGTGGGAGATTGTTATGTTTGTGGAGCCTATTTTCATGTTAGAGTGTGGTACACCTTCTATGTGTTACACTTGGGTATTTTTACAGCGGTCTCGCTTTGTCGGTGAGTGGGTTAGGGGGGTTCGGGGGCGAAGCCCCCGAAGCAAATTTTCCTGGGTGGTTTATTAACCCATGGGTAATGGGTAACCTTTATGGGCTGTTTTTGGGCCCATGGTTTTTCGGTACTCATTCTTTTGTAAAACCGCCTCTTCAGCTACCCATAGGTTTATGGGACGATTTTGGTTTTTGCCCATTGTTTTGATACCCACGGTTTTGTATCAAACTGCTTAAGCAATTGTCTATTTATATGGTCTTATGCATATGATAGATAGACAAGCAAATGTATTGCAAATGTGTTTTGAATTCGGGTGTGAATTCTGTAGAGTTTGTTGAGCATAGCTCCAAACGGATCTGGGTATTGTATTGAGAGAGTGGAGGCTTGTAATAAAATCTGAGCAAGTGATTCTTGGTGGACGTAGCCCAAATTGGTTGAACCATGTTAAATCTTGTCTCTCTATGTTGTGTTATTTATTCTGCACTTTTATTTGAGATCTGTAGTATTTTCTGCATATTAGTTTCTACTGTTGCAATTCTGTAAGGGATTATTCCGCATATTTTATCTCTTACTTTAAAACAACCACAATTCTCACTTAAAATTTGCGTTGAAAATCAAGAAGGAAGGCTGTGTGGACTATAGGATGAATAAGCACTTTAAAATAACCACGATTCACTTGGGAGGTTGCGTGGATTTAGCAATTGGAAGGCAGGTTGCTTTTAGAAGATATGACTCCTCTAATTCACGACAACTTAAGTGATTTTTTCTTTAAAAGAATTGCGTGAATTCCAAGGGAGTAGGATTGTGTGAATTTGGAAGGAAGAGGATTATTGAAATAGAAGACAAGCCAAGGGAAATTCACGAAAATCACATAAGTGACGTATGCTTTTCCTTTAAAGGATGAGTTGAAAGATAGAAGACATGTTTCTAATTTTTCACGACACAACTTAAGTGACTTGTGTGAATTTTGAAGTGAATGGATCGTGTGAATTTTAGAAGACTCAGCTGCCAATTTCCATAACTTAAGTGACATTTCTTTCTCTTGAAATTGCATTAAACTTGAAAGAATGGCTGCCCGAAATTCACGACAACTTAAGTGATTGCCCCTTTATTAAAATTGCGCTGATTTTTGGAAGGAAGTCTGCCCAAAATCCACGATATGCTTGAGTATCTTTGCCTAGTATTTCTAATACACAGAATTTGCGTTGAAATTGGAAGAATTGGAAGCTGCTTGCAAACTAAAAGACTCATCATTGAAGAAACACGATTTGCAGTAGAAGACTCTGTTTTGATCCTTGACGCAATTGCCTGAGTGATTTTTCCCCTTGAATGATCTTCCGGAATGTTGCTCTTTCTTCCCTGGCCATGGTTGCTTTGCAAAAGGAAGACAAACTTCTCTAGGTCAATGATTTGCTCGATCATTTAACTTGGATTTAACCTCAGACAATGCAAAAATCCTGAGCTGTGGTCACCTTCAAAAACAAGCTTTGGCAGACAAATTAATTGGCAATTAAAAATACTGGATAGCTTTTCAAAACCCTAGGCCTGGGAAAAGGTCTGGTAGGAAGAAAGAATAGGCTACGGGGATTGCTAGACGGAAAACAAAGAAAGACAAAAACCAAAACACAAAAGAAATAAAATAAAAACAAAACCCGAAAGAAGCTGTGGGCAATTTCTCGAAAAATTTCTCCATTTAGCTAGTCTGCAAAAACTCTTCGCTCTGGGTGAATGTTCTGTGGTAATAATGATGGGGTGAAGTGCTTTATATAACCAAAAATTCTTAGTTTTAGCTCAACCTATTTTTTAAAGAATTTTATTTATTTAAAATAAAAATAAATAAAACGTTTTCAAGCTAAGCCTGGGAAAGGAATGAGTGAGCTTTAGCATGTGGGTATTTGACGGACGTGACTCTATGGCTACTTGAAGGTACCTTTGAGCAACGCGAGCAACCGTAGGCATAACAAAACACGAAATCATGACCCTTCATTTAAAAAGAACGAAAAATTTAAACAGGGGTAGTCCCAGATTTCAAAGTGAAATCCTAGGGACACCAGTTGGCTCCTATGTGGTCATCTTGTATTTCTGTCAAAATGAAAGAAGTGAAGATAAGATCCTAGCATTGTTGGTTTCGTGTCTTGTCTATTTGGTTCAGGGTCAAGCCAAAGGAAACACAACAAACAAAAACAAAAGAAAACAACTGAGAATTTTATTTATGTACACACAGGTTTTACCCTGTATCTCATTTCTTGAAGAGCTTCAGATGCTGCCCATTGAAGGGTAGTGGTAACTCAATGCCATCCTGCTAGGCAAGGACAAAAGTACCATTTCGACAGTTCTCTTGATCATGAAGGGCCCATTCTAGAGTAAATTAGATCTGTCGTGCACGCCCTTCGCTGCTTGCCTCTTGTCTCACAAGAGTACCTAGTCTCTGATCTTGAACTTTCTTTCTCTGGCCTTCTTGTCAAATAACTTGGGCAAGTCCCCATCAACTTCATCTTGTGGTGGGTCATTTTGTCTTCTCTCAGTCATAAATGGGCATATACCTCTGTTTCGTACTAGCTTTGTAGGCTTGATGTCTAGGTCGTATTCTTGTTTTGGGCAACACTTCCCAAGATTCACAATCTTGGGTTTTGGTGTCCCTCAGATTTCAGGACTACCCTATTTGAAAAAATTTCGTACTTTCAAAATAATGGGTCGTTTTGTGTTTTTATTGCCTGAAAGTTCTTGTATTGTGTAAGGATATTCCCAAAGAGCCATATTAGCCTTTTTCGCCAAATACCCAGATGTCCAAAATTGTTATATCCTGTCGTCGGAATTTATCTACGAGAAATTTGTATTTAATTATTTTTAGCCCCGTTTGAGGCTATTTGCGCTCCGTTTTAACTCTGTTATGATCGAACATATCATTATTCCCTTGTACCAGAAGGATTTTAACTTGGAATAAGTTTTGAGCTTTATTTGTGACTTTTGGCAATTTTTCGTGTTTTTGTGTTGTCCTGTTTCGTTTTCTGTGAAATTTCTTTGGAGCAATTCCTTTGCCGGGTAAGCCCGATTTTTGGCCTGGAGCAGCTAGAAAACATATACGCACGTTATGCCCGGAGGAAGTCACTATCGAAGGTCTAGATCACTGGGAAAAAGCGAAGTCGTGCATAGAAAAGCCCCTGTGGGGTTGGGCGCATTTTTGGAAAACAAAAGATTTAAGCTGCAATGGGAAAAATATAAGTAGCAGGCAAGGTGGGAATTTTATACCTGCCTAGCAGGGTATTTTTTCCCGTGATATAAAGTTCACTTAAGCTACAGTAGGAAAGTTAAAGGTTGCAGGCAGGCGGGAATTTATTGCCTTCCTTCCAGGGTAAAAATTCCCATGGTGAAATAAAAGAAAAGTGACTTAAGTGAAATCATGGGATGTTATTGCTTGCCTTGTAGGGTAAATAATCCCATTGTCAAAGTCAAATCACTTAAGTGGATCATGGGATTTCCGGGGCTGCCTCGCAGGGTAAAGAATCCATTATGAAAAAATTCATTATGAAAAAATTCTTAATAATAATGCATTAGAATTATATTGCAAAAAAGTGCGACCCATCTTGGGTGAATAATAATGCATTAAATAAATATTTGTTAATATTTATTCATCCAATTTTAGTACCCAGGCTTGTGGAAAAGTCAACAAAGGGAAGTGGACATAAGAAATTTAAAAATAGAATTCCATAATTAAATAAATTTAATTTATTTAATGCAGCCCCTTTTGAGAAGGAATTAATACTTTTTAAAGTATTAAATGATTATATTAATTCCTATTTTCAGTGGCTATGGGCAAAACACATTATGAAGCTTAAGTGAAGTGAAGTGTGGAGGATTAAATTGGATTAATTTAATTTATTGGATGGCTGTCCTTAAACATGCTATTTTTAAAAGAGAAGAGCATGATTTTTAATTAATTAATTGCCTTTAATTGTTAGAGCAATTATTAATTATAGAATTGTGAAGGTTATATAAGCATGGGCAGCCATATGGGTGAATTATTTGATTCACAGGTAAAGAATTGCAGCCAAGAGGAAAAGTGCACCCCCATTTGAAGAAGGATTTTGCTCAGGCAAGGTGGTAACAAGGCTAAAAGCTTCCAGATTTGGCACATGCTTTGAAGAAGGTTGATCTTTGTCTGCATAATTGTTTGCATAGGTGTTACAGGAGCTCAGGTGTCATTGAAAGGATTCATGCTCTCTTTATGTGCAAATTAAACACCATTTTTTGGGTTGAAAAGTGTAGATTTTTACAATTAAAATTCATTATTCATGCTCCGGTGGCCATTTTTGTTTGAATAAATTGCATGAATTCGTTACAGGTGCTTTACAAAAGAAAATGAGCTTTTATCAATGTCCAATACATTGCAAATATCCTCCGAATCTGAAGAATTGTCCAGATCTACACCAGTTTTGAAGAATTCCAGTCAAATAAGAAGAAAAAGAATTGTTCAGACAAAGATAGACAAAGCTATGGCGAAGAAAGATGAAAAAGAAAGCACAACAGAGTCATGCATTGTTTCTAAATTTGTAGATATTGGAGACACGGATCTAGGCTCGGAACCTCTTGCTGAATTGAGAGAAAGACTCCACTCATGCGTGCAGGAAAGACTTCACTCATGCGTGCAGATAAAAAGTAGTGGAATTATTTGAGCTGTAGCTTTTCCATCCACAACCCAGTTGCCAGAATTTGTTATGCAGGTGCAGATCCATATCCAGATACAGATTTAGATGCAGATGCAAATCCATATGTAGATCCAGATCCAGATCTCATAGTTGCAAAAGCTTTCGGCACAAAGGCTTCATCCTCTTGTTTCGAATGCAGCCCGTGAAGAAGTCAGTGCGTGGAAAATTCCTTCCAAGATCCTGTGCATGTGCTCTCATCTTCCAGTTGAAGCCTTCATTGAATTTTCATTCACCCTGAGTGTTTTCCAGAATTTTTAATTGCTCATATGCAACTAAAAATAAGGATGATGAGTTATCTACGGTCAACCTTGCACTGATGCATGTACAACAGAAGAATTGCAAAAGCTTCAAGGATAAAAGAGAAGACAATGTGAAGGCAAAATTCCAGCTTGCTTCCAATTCCAACTGCTTGTAATTCCAGCTTGTTTCCAGATCCAGCTGCTTCCAGATTCAGTTTGAATCAGCTGCATGCAGACATGAAAAAGGACAAAGTCAACTTTCCTCTTCCTTCTTCTTTCCTCTCGACAAAGTAATTGAGCGATCAATTAAATTATACAACTTAAGTGATTGGTATAAAATCCATTACTTGAAGAAGTCAACTATTTGGAGATAGGTGGTGGACGTGCAAAATAGAAGGTTCTATTTTTAGTTGCAAATCATACATGTCATGCAAAGAGGAATTCTAGGATGGAGATTGCCAGTTGTTTCTTTTCCGACTTCCACATGTGCCAGTTTAACTAAAAGCTTCCAACTTGTAATTTCCCCTCTACATTCTATAAGTAGAGGAAGAACCTTTGGGTTAATCAATCAGAATTTGTAAGCAGCAATCTTGTGTTCTAGACTTTGTGCTGAACCCCTGAGAGTAACTTGGAGCAAAGGAATATAAAGGAGCAGGTTTCCGGAGAACTTTGTGTCACGGTGTACTGTGTTTCTTGCTTTTAATCTTAGATCTCTTAATAGACTTTGTGTTATTTTAGATCTGGATCTAGAGCTGCCTTTGTTTTATAATTCTGTGTGTTCATATCTATTAAGTTTCTTCTATGTGCATGCAATTAGCTCTGCTATCTACTAATTGGGATGCACATCTTCCCCATTTCTTCTTTGTATTTCCTTTACTTCCTTCTTCTATAAAATACTTCCTTTCTTGAACAGCTGCTTACTTGCTGCAGAACTTCTTAGTTATGGTTCATGAACTAAGTGGTTAAAGTAAAACCCCTGATAGATAATAACACATTTTTATTGACAAATCTGACACGGGAGCCTCACCGGTTAAATGAGGGAGATTTATCTCATGACTGCCTAGGTTTGATGCTATGCAGAAAATCTAGCCAACACATATCAAACAAGCATATAACAAACATATCAAAGAACATGACTTCAACATTGGTAATATTGTCCTTAAAAAAATCAAAATGTCACTACTCGGGAAATGCTAAAACATGGAAATTTTCCCCTAATTGGATCGATCCATATGTCATCACTCACAAGTATGGGTCGGGAGCTATTGTTTAGGCCTCCCTTGATGGTAAACCTGAAAAGGGACTTCTAAATTCCTTGCATTTGAGGCCTTTCTATTGTTAACATATCTACCATCATGATATTAGTCACATCAATTTCCACCACTAGCATGTCATTCACTAACGTAATGATTTGGAAGCATGTGGTGTTCCTTTAGTACCTTATAACCACAACCTTAAAGATGAGCACCATGGATCTATTCATCACATCTTCCACATGGAAAAGTTCCTCCTTAGCAAGAAGCCCATAATCATTACTCCCATCTTTCCCTTGTCTACCAATTGAAAACATGCTAATGGGTCACATGTGTAGTTTGTACACACCCTTTTCCCCTCCTCTAAGTGGTCTACTAGGTCTGTCTTCAACAATAAAATCAGATGCATACAATCAAAAATATATAGACTGATCCCTTAAAGGACAACTATTAATCATACTATCAAAATATAGATTGATTCCTCGAAGGATAATTGTCAAAGAAAAATATAGATTGATCCCTTGAAGGATGGTTATTTCTCAAAAATCAAGAATCAAAATTGTAGACCACTCCCTTGAAGAATGACTACCCATATCATTACAAAAAGGCTTCCCATATTGATCAACCTTCATCAAAAGAATCCTTGGAAAGATTCCCACATTTATCATCTTTCCCATCAAAATAAAACTTCCCGCATTGATCAATTTTCACAATAAAATCTAGCTGGGGTATTAACCTACAAACCATCAAAGAAGAACTCATTCTCCTCTATACAAGCTACACATCAATCCTTCCCATGTTGTATGAAGGTATACAACCTCATGTCCATCTACATCCATGATCCTACATGTGACTAATTATTGGTAGTTATATGTTAACATCTGTTACAAGGCCTCAAGTGCACTGCCGTATATTTAATTTACTATCAGATCACATATGTATCAAATCCAATTAAAAAATCAAAACATGTCACATTTATTCCTAACCCTGATTAAAAGTACATTTTGAAACACATATATGAAGATCAATACATTTAAAGTCACATCGCATCAACATCAAACACCATATCAAATATCAACATCAAAATAAACATCAATTTCATATCTAAACATCAAATATCAACATCAACATCAAAACATCTAAGCATCTAACATCATATCAAACACAACTAAGTTATCTGATACCTCAAAACATCTCATCACAAACTCATACATAACATCAACATAAATATAAATCAATAACACATGAGTCCAAAATCTTAATCACACACACACATAATATTTATACAAAAGGCCTAAAAAAGGATCATATAAAAAATCATATATATCCGAGTCATGTACAAAATCCGCACACTATGTGGTAAAGTAAAAATATTATACTCCCTGTTAGGGCCCTAAAATATTGGCTAAGTCCAAAAGGGCGCATGGGCGCGCAAGACTGAAGTTAAGAAATGGGCACGTAAGGAGAAGGCGCGTGAGGCAAGGTTCTAGGAGGGTCTTAGTAGAACCCGTGATGCGCACCCGCATGACAAGGTCTCGAGACTTAGCCGTATTTGGCGTATCGGGTAGGACACGAGAAAATTGTGACTCGACTGCACATACGGAGTGGATAAGGTGCCATCCTAGTGACAGGTTGACCTAGGAAGTAATATGCCCTACGATGGAAGCTTCCAGAAGACAATCATGGCAAAAAGTGGAGAGCTTAGGCCTGGAGGAGCATGCTCTCATGGAGGACCACATTCAGACACTTGGCACCGGATCTAAGGCCACAAAAGGATGAGTTGGCACTCGAGGTGCCTATAAATACAAGCGCCCGCAGAAGAAAAGAGAGAGAGAGAGAGAGAGAGAGAGAGAGAGAGAGAGAGAGAGAGAGAGAGAGAGAGAGAGAGAGAGAGAGAGAGAGAGAGAGATCAATGAGAGTGAAGCTCTGTAGAAATGCTGCAAGGAGTCATATTGGGTTGGGTAGGTGAAATATAGGAGAAGGATGTATCAAGGGCTTAGGGTTATAAAATTTATTTTTGAGAGCTAAATGATATGGGTCCAGTTACGATGCATGAGTTTGGTCTGCCATAATGTGGTGTTTTGTAGTAAGTCTAATGAATGTAATGAGGTTACCAAGTTAATTGAATATGATCCTTCTTGGTTTGGATTCATATATGATTCTTCATAGTTCCGTTTCATGTATGTTTATAAGATGAATATGAATTCCTATGCATTTTCCTTTTTGTCTTGATTCAGTTCTTTAAGTCTGTTAAAGTATCTATGTCTGTAATGATTGCAATGATTTAGAGCCATTCTGAGCTCTATGATGTTCACATGTTTCATTCCCACTCACTTCCTTGAAAGTTTGGATCATAGATGATGTTTTCCCACTCAACTCACATAAAAGAGAGACTCGGTGCCCGCGCCTGCCTCAAGTGAGTGCCCAGCACCTGCTGGGTGATAGGCCAGCACACATGGTATTCCCTTGTTCTTTGGTGTGTGTAAAAATGACTACATATTGGTTCTATTGTCGGGATCTCTTTTCGAAGTTGTAGTGGGAAATGACATACATCATGATCTGTGTAATAAGTGATGATAGAACGCCTAACTTTGGAAAGTGTTGGATCATAGTTCAAAAGTACGGAGGATGAATTCGCTCAGAGATTCAACACTGGATCTGATTTTGATGCATGTAGATGGGTAGAAGAGAACCTCTACCATGAGTTGTATGAAACTCTTTTCTGTTGCTTCCCAGTAGAACTGTATGAATAGCTCTCGGCATATGCGTCTAGATCAAGCTGGTATTATAGATCATGCGCATCGAACCAAGAAGAATACCAGAGATTACAGGATGCAGATATGACATGGACTAGTGCTGTGGATCATTGGTGGAAAGGTGTGTTGGCTAGCTACACTTTGGATTATGCTATTTCTACATATTCTTGTCCAGAAGTCACTGAGTTTGAGTTTCTGTGGGAGCCCAGAGGATTGTTTCTACGTGTTATCCAGAGAATACTTGTTAGAGAACACACAAGGAGTCCGTGCGGGAGAAAAGGCCGAGATTAAGGGTGCGGAAGGACATGAAGGACCCGCATGCGGAAGGTAAATTCAACATTCAGGACTTAGCCAATTTTGAGCATGACGACCTATTTTTAGAAAATGGCATGCAGAACACACCAATGATGCAGAGACATGCGCTCCATGCATTGTCTATCATTGGAGGATCGGATCGAAGCATTTTGCATGGATACGAGCTAAGAATAGGATTGACACTTTAGTTAACTATAAGAGGCCTATAGATAGCACTCTTGCATGTGTGGCTATTCCTATGAATGAAGTGTGGCTATTAATAGCATGCAGCCTATTTCTGGAATAGATAAGTGGTGAAGGGAAAGTCCCCACCCTATATATATAATGTGAGGTACATAGTGGTAAAAGATGGGTGTGATGGATGTATGGAGGTATAGAGATATACGCATATGACTGAATTATTGTATTAGATCCATACACTCATTGGTATCAATTGACATTATTGTAAGGAGCTTATGTGTTTATTAATAGATGGAAGATATTGGCTGAATCTAAGTGTCAAACTTGTGTGTAATCGAGTAGTGCATGTTATTGATTCAACCATGGTTACTATTTAAAGCTTGTTTTGTAATAGATCTGAATGTAGCATACATTGTAGAATGATGGATTAGTTATGAATCTATATGTTTCTCCCTTCATCACGCTAACATCCTACTACAATAACCCTAAAGAGGGATCTGGTACCTTAACACGCTTTGGGTGAGTGCTCAGTCTAGGCTGAGTGATGTGCCAGCGCATTTAGGGAGTTATCTGGTAAATTCTAGGTTGCATCATTGGTTCCGTTGCCAAGACCTCTTTTTTAGTTGTTTTTAAGATGGTTCGCGATGAAGATGTATCGGTTAACTCTAGCAAGTATTGAGGAATGGATAAATGATCTGGAGGAAGAATATGCACGGTGGTTCAAAAGTAGATTTGAGTTTAACGCACACACTTGGGTAGAAAAAAAATCTATATGATAGCTTATATGAGAGCTTTTTCACCATCTTTCCAGTAGAACTATACGAGTGGCTTACTGCTTATGCATCTCAGCAGAATTGGAGGTATCGCACACTTGTCTGGACACTGGAGGAATTTCAAGCCCTTTATGATGCTAATCTGATATGGACTCGCGTTGTGGATACGTGGTTTTATGGTGTACTAAACAATTATATTTTGGAATATTCAATTTTGACATACTCTTACCCGGAGGTAGCTGAATTCCAATTTTTGTGGTATCCAAGAGGAGTATATTTGCGAGGTATTCCGCTGGTGATCAAGATATTGATGGTAACTTTGAACCTGGAGAATAAACCGATGGCTAACTAAACTTCACCACGCGCAAGGGCAGGAACAAGTTTGGTGAAAGATGACAGACCTAACGATAGAGAGGTAGAGAGAGGGAAGGTGGCTTAAGTATAATGAGGCACACGAGAGGGAGATAAAGAAGCAACTTTACATTGCATAAAGTATGGCATTGAGGAGAGAGATGGCTCGTGAAGGATTTACAGCTCACATAGAAGACATGGAGCTAGAGCATCAGGAACTCCCCCATCTTGGAAAACATGACAGAGATCCCCCCTCGGCCTCACATAGAAGTGTGCCATCAGAGACTACTTGGACCGTGGGTGCGCATCTTAATCCACTTGGTGACCTAGCCCTTGCGCTTGGTTTTCCAGTATCTAGTACGACAAGTAACCAGAAAGCTAATTTGGGAAGCAGGAGAGCAAGAGCAAGTACTTCAATGACAGGACATACGACTTCAATGATATTTAGAGGAACATCCTTAGGTGCATCATCCACATAGAATGTGAGCACACAGAATGTTGGATTCACCTCTGGAAGTGGAACTACCTCATAGAATGTAGGGGTTCAATATAGTACTACTGTTGGAGCACATGGGAGTACATCTACAAGTTATATTCCTGCTACAAGTGGAGGATCAGGAGGTATAGGTGGTTCTAGTTCTAGAGGCAGAGGGAATATAGGAGGTTCTGGATCAGGTGGTCAAGGTCCGCATCAACCACAAAATATTTATATGGAGATGTCTCTGCATCTTCCTGTTATCTCGTTTTAGTGATTCCAGCTAAAAATGAGATAACCATAGAAAATTTTTGGACATATCTCTTAAAATTCCCCTTTGAGGGAGATTTTAAAGTTTTCAGGTTTTCTTTGCATGAAAGCATGTTTCTTGCATGTTACATGTCCCATGTTCCCCAAAACCTGAAACTCGATGGTCTTGATAGTGTTTTGGGTTTTCGGAACCCCCAAGCATCGGAACATGTGTTAGCGAATGCATGTTTCACGTCATATGTTTCCCGAAACCCGAAACCTGAATGAAGCCTTTGTGTTAGGATTTCGGGACTTAGAAGCATCTCAAAATCTCATGTGTCATGCTTCATGTTTTCCAAAACCCAAAACCCGAATTAAACCAAACCCTTTGTGTCGGGTTTTCGGACACTCCACGCATGATGGCATGTCATTAATGTCCAGTTGTCTGGTAGTTAGCACACGCGTCAAATGAGGTGTAACTAATGTTAGGGTCTTATAAATAGGTGGGTTTCCACGTCATTTGTTACCTTGTACATTTTTGATGCGTTGGATTTTTGTGCATGCTTCTTCCACCTCCAGACTCGATTGAGCTTCCCGATCGATTTCACCGTCCATTCTCGATCATTTTTCGATCTTGTTGAAGGTGGGTTTCTTCTCCTTTTTTCATTTTGAAGCTTCTTGGGGTTGAAATTTTTGAGGTGTGTTGTTTGGGTTTCCATTTCTTTTTTCTAACAGGATAGAGACCTGATATCCTTTTTTCTGGTTTTGCAGGGTGCTCGACACCATCCAGTTTTTGCCATGTTTCGAGTTTTGCAGGCTGCTTGACATCTTGATTTCTCTACCTTGTGTCGGGTCTTGACATGGGTTCAACATCCTTTGAGGTATGTAGTGTGTTAGATATTTTTACCAGCTCGACATCATCTCACTTCCGCTTTGTGTCGGGTTTTCGTCGATGTGCCGCATGCCCTAACTTCTGACACACACCCCACAAGTGTTTCGGGTTTCTCAAAGTGTCCGACATCCTCCAAACTCTGCCAGTCTTTCAGGTTTCTGATGGTGTTTGATACATCCTAATTTTTGACATACAATTCAGTCTTTCGGATTTCCGAAGGTGTTCTGCAAGTTTTAAAACACAAAAGGTGTGTCGGGTCTGTACACTTGTCCAACAAGCTCTCACACCCGACTACTCTTCCAGAAGCCATCAAGGCATTCTCAAGAATCCTCATGTTAGACCCTGGCCCATCTCAGGATAAGTTAGATAAGTCAGGAAAGATGAAGTATAAGTATCAGAAGATGGAGTCTTCTTCTTATGTAAGCTGCAATTACGACATTCGGGACACAAAGCTCGGTAATATAGATATGGAAGACTTCTAGAAAAGAATTACAAATTCTTCTCAGAATCCATGGATGAAGTCAATAGCCGGTAGCGGTCTCCCTCTCACAACAAGATTTCCAATATCATCCCAATGCCCTGAATTCATCCTGGCTTACGCTTCCCACTATGACTCAACCTCCTGCTCAGTAAGAAATCAAACAGGGGAGTCTATAGTGAAATTGGATGGGGATTATTTTGATCAATTCCTAAAGTTGCCAACTTTATGGAATAGGTTGATTTAGATTTTAAATCAGCACAAAAGGCCTGGGACAAGGATAAGGAAGACTGCATCAAGAACATAAATAAGAAGTTCTTGGTCAAGCCTAAGCCCGTTATTTCTAGGTTTCCTAAGTTAGTCCCTGGAAGTGATTTTATTCTTGAAGTCAGTGATATCATCACCCTGCTAAGCCAATTGTTTGGACTCCCAGATTCAAAAGAATTCCAAGGGTGGATGTACCAGTTCATGGTTGTTATAAAGAAAAATGACCAAGGGATTGATTGGGGTAGCCTGATAAGTAATGAGATAGACTCCCAAATGAAAACGGTCTTGTCTACTGGAAAGTTCTATATGATGTCATACGTCACCTATGCGACAACAGACATGAGAAACTATCCAGGGCTGGATGCAAAGGGAAACCAAGAAACATAAGACATATATTGATACTTCCCACAGCTGACAATAAAAGGGTCTAAAGACCAATTTAGAAGAGTGAAAGATGCCTTCTTCTATGAAAAAATTTGCAGACTAGATCCTGATCTGAGGAAGAGAAGGGTTTCCGATGAAGCATGGAGAGAAGTGTAAAAATGGGGTTGTATTTTCTTACAATTCAATAAGTTTACCTATCTTCGGGTGGTAAGGTTCCACGGTAATCCTTTCCATTTTACCAGGTTCCTTGGTGACAAAATGATCCTCATGGAGTTGGTCAGACAGTTGTTGAATTTTCACAAATTCCAACAATGCAGACACAAAGCTGCTATCTCCTTCCCCATTTCCATTGGAAGGTATACATGTTCCACCATGGTTAAGGCCAAGAACATGGTGCATGAAATTTAGGACAAATTGAAGAAGCACATGAAGATGAGGGAGGGATTCAACATCCGAGGAGTCCTCAAGTCATATGGAACATTGTACATGCATGTGCCCATTATGGAAGATATCTGGGTTGATCTTTGTGATGAAGTTGCCATCCGAAGAAAAGACAACAGACTGATACTTGAAGAAATTCAGATGTTAGATCTAGCTGATATCCTTGAAGGTACCATAGATAATGAAAGTGTTCTGGAACCTAGGTACGAACAGTGAGATGGAGACCAACTTGGATTCCTAGCCATTGATTGGTCTGTTGCTGAAAAGGATTCTATCGCTGAAAGAGATGCTCAGACTCTTGTCCACACTAAGGCATGGCTCATTTCTTGGGGAATGAGTTATAAGGAAAATAGTTTTTCAAAGATAACTACTTTAGAAGCGGGACCCTCCATAATGGAGAAAAGGAAAAGGATAAAAGCCCTACCAAGAGGAAAATAAAGTTTAAGTTTGTCAAGAAAGGAGAAAAGCAAGGGACCGAATCATCTACTACTCCAACACAAACAGTTGAGATCTTGGATTCACCTCCTCTACTAGAACAAGGAGAAATTGCCTTTCAGAAATCAAGGTTAGTCAACCTCTTGTTTCTCCTTTTGTTGATCCATCTCATCGGAGGTAAGCCTCTCTCTTGCTTCTCAAGCTTTGGATTTAGAATCTTTACCCCCTCTCTGCCAATCTTCCTCATCTCATATTTCGATGCCACTCTCATCAGCCATGGCCAACATTTTTCTCTAATCTCTCACCTCTCTCTGTAATGGACCTACAGATGGCCCTAGAAATGTCTCCTCCTTCTGCACCTTCATTCCCTGAATCTATTCCCACAATCACTACACTTGCAGTCATCACAACTCCGTAAGTAAATCTTCCTCCACCCATAGATACAACCATAACACCTCCAATAGGAGCAACTTCTTCCATTGTACCTCAATGGTTTGTCGATCAGACTCCAAGGAAGAGGAAGGTGGTAGTTCCCCTACTAGCCTTTGATTTCAGTTCTCTCAAGGCTTCTCCTGGCCAAATCTGCCAAGAAACCCAAAATGGTTTCAAGAGTTTCAGTGGATGGCTCAAGGCATAAGTTTGTAAAGATTTCCACTCCCAGTGTCTAACAAAACAAAGGAGGATATACCAGTGACTGATTATCAGATTACAAAGGTTGATTTGGGAAAAGTGACAACAGAAGGAGCACAACAAGATGCATAAGATGCCATGAACGTGCTTTGCCAAAAGCTGAAAGAAACAAAGGTAAGTAGGGGATGAGCTAAAGGATAAAGTTGAATAGTTGACAGAGGTACTACTCAAGCTTTCAAAACCTTCGCAGTCAACACCATCATCTTCTACCCCTATGCCTATCAGGTTCAACTTCTCATCGGTGCCTATGATTGAAAAGATCAATGAGAAGGGGAGAACAGTTAAGAATGGATAAAGAGGCTACGTCCTACAAGGAAGAGAGGTCATAGATGACATAGTGGAAGTTTATAAATCCTTGGAGGAAATAAAGAAATATGGTGACAAGATGGATGATAATTTTTCACAGGAAGTCTCAGAACCTGGAATTAACTTTGGAATCCCTCAATGCATTGAAACAAGTTCCATCCTAAGATCTTAACTAAAAGAAGGAATTATTCCACGCGGGGATAAGTATTTCAAGCTTTGCCAAAGCCATCAGATTCAGGATAAAGATTCTTAGTGAAGCTTGCAGCAAGTTGAGGGAATCTAGAGATCAGTTGGTTGATGCCACCAATGACATAGAAGAGGAGTTGTCTAGGACCTTCATCAAGGTTTTGGGTGAAAGCTCAGAGATTCTACCTACTGACGATCTCTATAAGAAAATTCTAGGAATTAATTCATCAGAACCAACTTCCATCTTCGATCTGATAGCCATCGATAAGTTCATAAGGATCGAAAATGTTTTGGAATCACTAAGGAAGCTTAATAAGAAATTGAAGAAACTCCCTGGTAACGTAAGTGACACTCAGGAAACTTGTGAGGTCCTAAGTGATTATTCTAGTGTGCTAGATGAAGACAAGATGTAGACCATAATCCGGAAGTTCCAAGAATTTTGAGACAAGTAGGCTTCGCTGGAAGAGGACAAGGATGACGAAGCTGAATAAACATAATGTTTCATGTCATTTCTATCAAGAAATTGTCATGTCTTTTTCATTTTCGTTTTGTCACATTGGAAGTAAATTTTGACTTGTTCTCCTACGAGAGAGTCAAGAAAAATAGGACTCTCATTAAAAGACTATTTTCTAGGATTTATCCTATTTTCTCTCTGCTCTATCTATTATAAATAAGGGATGCTTGTGTATTTCAAGAGATAACTTTTTGAATATTAAGAGCTATTGTGAAGAATTAAGAAAAGACTTTGTATTTTCTTTTTAATCATTGATGAATATGAACATGTGTTATTTTACAAAATTTGTGTTGTGGTATTCATCTATCTTGAGATATTGTTCTTACGTCCAAAATCTTGAGCTATTATTTGTTTAGTATTCTTAATCGTTTTAATCATTTCAAAATATTACACTCATTACCTAAAACTCGTATAAGTATTTCTTGATCTGTGTTTACTTGAAAGTAAAATACATTCCTCTCATTCCCTTTCTGCTCTATTTCATCTATAATAAGTTTCCTTTCTAATCCATTGCATTTATGAAGTTGTAATATCTCCACTTCATGTTGATATGGATTTCGGGATTGTATCCCAACCCCAATGGTTAGAATAGTGTGGATATTGTATATATTATTTCTGTGGTGTTTTAGATTAGTAATAAACTAGGTAGCCTCACCTGCTTTTGAGGAGGGATTTGATCCCGTGCACTGTGGTTGAACCTCATATTTTGGCCTGACAAAATATCCAACCAACAATTTTTGGTGACTTTGCTGGATCTCGGAATACAGATTGATAAGATTAAACTTATCTTATTGGTGTCTAGTGACTCCGTATTTTCCTTATTTTCAAAAGATCCATTTTTTCGGTTCAAGCTGGCTAGAAAGATCTTTACTCGGTCAAGCACGAGCTAGGGATGAGACTGATCGTTATTTGATATGCTTCAACAACATAATTTCAAACTTTCCCCCAACAGTGTTTCATCTAGCCGAGCAAGAAGTTCTTTACCTATCTGAAGATCTCGGGTTCCTCAAGAACAAGAAGTTTCTGCAACCTACCATGCATTATTCTTGTCTGATACTGGGATTCCTGTATGCACTTCATTCAGAAGAATGGCAGCACAACCTATGCCTTGGGTTGCGGCTATTGGTCATCTCTCCCTAACTCCACTGTTGCATGATCTACCTCATGGATCTTGTAAGAATATCCCTAAGTTAAACGGTGATGGGAAGCAACACCCTGATGAACACATTGCTTCATTCTTTGTCATATGCGGCATCCTTGGGGTTGCTCATGAAGATGTCTCTGTTCGACTCTTCATTAAAACATTACATGGTGTAGCAGTAACAGAATGGTTCTACCATCTTCCAAATGCATGCATTACCAACTGGGCCACCATGAGATCTGTATTTGAAGCCATAAGGTTCAAACCTGCTACAAGATTCTCATGCCTTGTTAGCATAGCTTACACATATGAAGAAGGAGTCTTATGAACCCATGAGGGACTTCATAGCGAAATTCAACAAGCTGATTCGTAAGATTCTAGACCTAGCAGTTCCCACTCTTGAAAATCAAAAGTGTTTCCTCATAAACGCTCAGCTCCCTAATGTGAGCTTCTTGTTAAGGAGGTCTGTTATTGACCGATTTTGCCATTGCCCAAGCTACAACCACTGAAATAGAAGATGATCTTATTCTAGCTTGAAAAATTAGAAGAGAGTCATCTAAGCCTAAAAATAGAGTTCTTCTCAAAGTACTCCTGATCTTATGATTCAGAAGATGGCCAACGACTTGATCACTTTGAAGAATCAAATGATCTCAACAAGTGACCAACGTTCCTGATTGGGATATTCCTAGATGAAATTTCAACAATGCAAATGGCGCTCCTGCCAGAGATAGTAATCAGTTGATTGCTGCTCGCACTAGGCTGGCCATTGAAGCTCCTCCTATTAATGCCGTAGATTGAGAAACAGGGACGGAAGCCTGTGTTATTTTATTAATCTCAATCAAGTAAAAAATTACAGAGGATGGGCTGCAATATTTATAGATATTGCACAGCCAAATACATCCGGGAAAATGAGTTGCACAGGTGCAACCAAAAACCAGAATAAACAAGCTTCCAAATCACCCGGGAAGCAACAATTACATAAAAACAAATATATTGTTTATAACAATATAACAATGTGCATACAGACAAATATGGTTGATTAACCATATAACAATATAACAATTTATTATTTAATTAATAAAATTAATTAAATAATCTAACTATGCATAATTAATATTTAGGATAATAAAATTTATCCTAACATTCCCCCCCTTAATTGTGCATTGTCTGAAGAGATGAGGAGAGAAATGCTCTGAACAACTCGAACTTGTCACGTGCAAGTGACTTTGTGAAAATATCTGCTCGTTGTTCAGCCGTTGGACAAAACTGAAGCTGGATGTTGTGCTTCAACACATGTTCGCGTATGAAATGAACCTGAACTTCAATGTGCTTTGTTCTCTTGTGAAAAACTGGATTGCGAACAAGTTTGAGAACACCTTCATTGTCAACATACATGGTGGTCGGTTTGTCCTGTGGTATTCCAAGTCCTTCCAGTATGTGACGTAGCCAAATCGCTTCACAGACAGCTTCTCCTGCAGAACGATACTCGGCTTCTGTGGAAGAGCGAGAAACAAAGTGTTGTTTCTTACTTCCCCATGATATTGGTCCAGATCCCATAAAGAATACAAATCCAGAAGTGGATTTTCTATCATCAATGTTACCTGCATGATCTAAATCCGAATATCCAGTCAAGAAGAAGTTTTCATTCTTCTTGTATTCTAGACCAAGATCCACTGATCCTTTGAGATATCTCAAAATGTGCTTTGCTGCTTTCCAATGACAAATTTTGGGTTCCTGCATGAACCTGGATAGATAGCTCACTGCAAAGCTGATATCTGGTCTAGTGTAGGTCAGGTAAATGAGACTCCCAATCAGCTGCCGATAGAGAGTGGCACTTACCTCAGGAGATGGATCTGAACGAGATAACTGTAATCTGTTCTCCATAGGTGTAGCAATTGGTGTGCAATCCATCATCCTAAACTTCTCGAGCATTGTCTTGGTATATTTCATCTGAGAAACAAAGATATGATTCTCTTTCTGCCATACTTCCAGTCCAAGATAGTAGTGCATAAGCCCGAGATCTGTTCATGTCGAATGATCGCTTAAGATCTTTCTTTGTTTCATCAATCATCTTCACTGAACTGCCAGTGATGACTAGATCATCGACATAAACTACAACAATCACCATCTCCCCCCCTTGCTTTTTGAGGTAGAGATTGGGATCGTATGGATTTCTGACGAATCCATGTTGTACGAGATGCTCATCAATCTTGATGTACCATGCCCGGGGTGCCTGTTTGAGGCCATACAGAGATTTCCTGAGTCTGCATACCTTTTCTTCTTGACCAGGTACAACATATCCCTCAGGTTGAGTCATGTAGACTTCTTCTTGCAAATCTCCATTCAGGAAGGCACTTTTTACGTCCATCTGATGGACTTTCCAACCAAACTGTGCAGCTAGAGCAAAGATCATTCTGATCATTTTGATCTTAGCTGTGGGAGCAAATGTCTCCTCATAGTCAATGCCTTCTTTCTGTGCGTACCCCTTTGCTACAAGTCTTGCTTTGCACTTGTCCACTGTCCCATCTGCTTTGTACTTAGTTTTGAATATCCATCTGCAATCCAATGGGTTTCTTCCCTGGTGGAAGATCAACAAGCTGCCAAGTGTTATTCTTCATCACTGATTGATATTCAGAATCCATGGCATCTTTCCAAGCTTTTGACTGTAGGGCTTCCTGGACTGTAGAGGGCTCGTCTGATTCAATGACTCTACTCATCAAAGCAAAGTTAACTTCTTCTCTTGCTTTACTGCGAGTCCGTGGTCCAGGGGTGGATGTATCTAGTGGAGCATCCAGTCTTGCATCTCGTAATGTGCTTGTACACCATTTAGGCATACGTTGACCTGTTCCCATGGGTTGTGGTTCTATCTTATCAACACCATCATCCCCATCATCACTTTCATATTCTGAGGGAACATTAGCTTCAGTTTTTACAACTGGTGAAAAATCTACATCTTGCGAGTCTGGAGGAGGAGTCTCTGCTTCCTTCTTCTCGAAAAACTCAACATCTCTGCTTGTGTAGACTTTTCTGGTCTTAGGATCCATCAGTCTGTACCCAAGAGTCTCTTCACTGTATCCAATGAAGATGAGATTTTGTGACTTCATGTCCAATTTCTTTCTGTTCTGTTTGGGTATGTGCATGCTGGCTTTGCACCCGAATACTCTGAGGTGTGCAATGGATGGTTTCCTTTTTGACCATGCTTCTTGTGGTGTAATTCCATCAAGAGCAGTTGTGGGTGCTCTATTTAACAAATACACTGCTGTTTTTGCTACTTCTGCCCAAAATGTCTTTGCAAGTTCGGAATCATCGATCATGCATCGCACCATTTCCATGATAGTACGATTTCTTCTCTCGAACAACACCATTTTGCTGCGGTGTGTGTGGAGGAGGCATTTGTCGACGAATCCCGTGAGTTTGTAGGTAGTCTCTGAACTCATCACTGGTGAATTCCCCCCCTGGATCTGAGCGGAGAGTTCTGATGTGACGACCAGTTTCTTTCTCAACTGCCACTTTGAACTTTTTGAATGTTTCAAAGGCTTCACTTTTCTTGCGAAGACAAAAAATCCACATTTTCCGTGAATAGTCGTCAACACAGAGCATGAAGTACTGGAACCCTGAATGACTTGGCTGCATTGGACCGCACAGATCGGTATGAACCAGGTCAAGTTTACCATGAGCTCGAAAAGTACTCGTTTGGAATGAAACTCTGTGTTGTTTTCCTGCTAAGCAGTGAGGACACTTGTCTGTATCCTTCTGAAGAGATGGTAGCCCATGTACCATATTACACCGGCGAAGTGTTTCGAGATATTTGAAACTTACATGACCAAATCTCCGATGCCACAACTGAGCTGAGGTGGAGTTTTTAGCCACAAGTGCTTGATCATTTTTGTGAATGAAATCAAGTTGAAACATTCGTCCCACATTTGAGGCTTTTGCAATTATTTTCGAGCCTCTGGATTTATCTCGAATCAAACACATTTTCTTGCCGGATTGACTATCAAAGTCAATTTTCAGGTTGTGATCTAGGAGTTGACTGACCGAAAGAAGATTCTTTGTCAACCCAGGGACATATAGAACATCTGATAGTTTGCATTTGCGTGAACCAAGGGGTAGAGAAATGTTTCCAATCCCCTGAACTGTATATGAAGAATCATCTCCCAACGAAACATGATTTTTCGATGGCGTGTCCCTCATTGAAATAAACCAGTCTCTGTGGCCGGTCATGTGTCGAGTGGCTCCCGAATCAACATACCAGACGTCACTAGATGACGTGGATGGTTCACTTGATCAAGCAGTGAACAAGAAGTCTTCATTGTCTGACTGTTCTTGTTGCTCAGCAATATTACCTTGCTGGTGGGGTCTTCTTTTCCAGTTCCCCTTTTTCTGCCCGTGATAGTTGTTTGAATGTCCCTTGTAAGTTTGTTGTTGTTGTGGTCCAGAATTGCTTGATGAACCTTTCTTATATGTGTTAAACCAACATTCTTGCAAGTCATGTCCTCTTTTGCAAATTGGACATCGCTTCTTCTGTTGATTGTCCCCATGATACTGATTCTGATGTGGGGACTTTTGATAGGATTTAGGTTTTCCTTTACCTTTTCCTTTCCATTTTTGATGTGAAGACAGTGCCTGCTCCTCTTCATCATCCTTGTTGTGCATTGCTTCCTCTTGTTGCAGTAGGTTTACTAGCTTGTCAAAACTAATTGTTGTATCTGACAAGTTTAGAGTTGTGACAAAAATGCGGTAAGAAGAGGGGAGAGCTCTCAGAACAATGGGAACAAGAGATTCATCTTTGACCTCTTCTCCTAGGGCTAGAAGTGAAGCCCTCAACTCTGCAACTCTTCTTAGGAAGGCTTCAATTTTCTCATTCTGTTTGAATTTCAATGTATGTAACTGACTCTGTAAATTGAGTATGACATTCTTGTTCTTGGCCTCATATATTGTGCTCAGCTTATCCCAAGCTTCTTTTGCTGATGTGGCATCTCGAATGTGGGCTTGCACATCGTCAGACACTCCAAACAAGATGATGAGTTTTGCTTTCTGATCTGCTCTATCAAATTGTCGTTGTTGTGTTGCATCCGTTGGTGATCTGGTTAGAGTCCCAGTCACAATAGGCCAGATTTCTTCAAACTCAAGTTGTGTTTTTATTTTTGTCTTCCAAGCAGCATAGTTGCTTCCTCTGAGCAATTGTGAATCCGGAAGAAAAAATTTGGGGGCATTGGTGCCCATTTTGCAGAGATCACTAACAGGGTTTGGCTCTTATCACTCCAGGTATAAGGTCTCCCAATCTATATACTGTCAGTACGATATACCGAACCTTTCTATATACGTGC
The DNA here is from genome assembly GCA_019776745.2 of Taxus chinensis. Classification (NCBI taxonomy): domain Eukaryota; kingdom Viridiplantae; phylum Streptophyta; class Pinopsida; order Cupressales; family Taxaceae; genus Taxus; species Taxus chinensis. The sequence continues at coordinate 884,967,957 of CM034149.1, forward strand.
CCTTCCGATATACCCGTCGGTATGTGGAAGAAGCTCGCCCTTTCTATATACCCGGCAGTACGTGAAAGAGGCGTTAACGTACGTGAAAGAATTCGATACGTGGTACCAAGACAGTACTGATGGGGTCTGTGCGATTATTGAAACCAGCTCAAAGAAATATCCTCATACGCGCGCGTAACTTTGGCTATATACTTGGATAATTTCTCAGTCTGGATTTATGTCTTGCAATCGTTCACAGACGGATGGGATGGTTCATAGTGTGTGCACTGTGACCTTATTACTCCCCGTCGATTTATAGGGACGATGCCCAGATGACGTTGTTGCAGCTATATTAGGCGTTAAGTGTCCAGTAGTAGTTGCGACGGCTTTACCCGTAAGCGCTTCCCAGAGGCACTGTATATACCGAACGCTGCGAACGAGATCTAGGATCTCGTGAGTGTTACAGAACCAATTTTACTATTTTTAATTACAATTATGCCAGTTTTTGAGCAGTTACAAATTTTTGCAGTTGACTATGGCAACCTCACGCAAATTAGTACAATATGCAGTACAATTTTGAATAACAGGCAAAAAATTTCAGTTTCGGGGCATCCTGGTGACCACCTGAACCCAAAATGCTAAAAATTGCAAAAAAATAGCTGAAAATGCAATTTTTAGGTGGGTCTCCTTTTGCAAAAAATGTCTGGAATGAGAAACATACCAGATAGGAGAAATTTTTTTTTTACCCTAAGTTAAAGATTTCTCCGCTAAATTTAGTTAGTTGTAACTAAATTCAAAAAAGCCTGCTAAATTTAGCAGTTCCGCCAAAATTTCCGCCAGATGCAAAAGGAGAGTTTGTGAGTGTTTTTTTGTGGGATTTGACCCTCAAACCTCTCACTCCCAAGGCACATGCACTAACCAACTTTCCCATTTGGGGCGCTTGGACTATGAAAGGAAGGAATTTGTATTTATTGACAAATAAATTGACTTACCTCTAAAAAACTGCAACTTGGTGAACCTCCACATGGCGCATGCTGGTGAAGGGGCATTTTTAGGGTTGTATTTGCCTAAAAAATAGATCTGAGGCTTCTATTTCCTTGCTCTATTTCACATTTTCCTCAACTTCCAAGTTTGGCCGCGTTTTTGGTGTTTGGGTGCTGAGTTTCCTCCTAGGCCACGTTTTTTTCCTTTGGACCGCACTGTACAGGCCGTATTTGCTGTATTTTTTGCCTTGGCACTGTGTTTTATTGCTTGGGCGCATGTTTTATTGCTTTGGGCGCTGTATTTTTGTTGTTTATTTGCTTGCACAGACTTGGTGGGGGCACAGCAAAGGGTGCGTATGCTCAAAAAAACATTTTTTTCTCCTTGTACAGGTTGCTGGAATCTATCCTGGCTGACGAATGGTTCACGGGCAAGATGGATTCCTACCCAAATGGTGCCTCTTTTGCTTAAACCATTCAAAATGTTTCCTTACTTGTGCAAGGCCGCTGGGTCAAGAAAAATGCGTGGAGGACTTATCTCAGTCTGGTTTGGCCGCTTTTCCTCTTGCTTTCACTGTATATTTTCCAGCTTGGGCGCCCTCCTTTTTTTTTTTTTTCTTTGCTCTATTTGATTAGCTTGATCACTGCAGGTACATATACAGACCTCCAAAACAAGCCAACTCTCCAAATTCCAAATACAGTAAAACAAAACCCTTATTGGGAACATTTTATTTATTTTTAATTATTTTCAATACCTGGAGCAATTTTTGCCTGGTGCTAAGTGCACCAGTGCAAAAAAAAATTTCCTTCCAAGTACCTGGAAGGAACAGGAGGATCTGGGGGAGGCAGGGATGGGGCTGGGAGTTTGTACGAGGCTGCACAGGCTCTCAAATGCTACAAACACGTCTCCAATCTCCTCTCTCTCTGCTGCATCTCTCTTCCACAGCTTCACAGGGCCAGAATTTCGCTCTGGTACCAAATGTAGATTGAGAAACCAGGACGGAAGCCTGTGTTATTTTATTAATCTCAATCAAGTAAAAAATTACAGAGGATGGGCTGCAATATTTATAGATATTGCATAGCCAAATACATCCGGGAAAATGAGTTGCATAGGAGCAACCAAAAACCAGAATAAACAAGCTTCCAAATCACCCGGGAAGCAACAATTACATAAAAACAAATATATAGTTTATAACAATATAACAATGTGCATACAGACAAATATGGTTGATTAACCATATAACAATATAACAATTTATTATTTAATTAATAAAATTAATTAAATAATCTAACTATGCATAATTAATATTTAGGATAATAAAATTTATCCTAACTATTCGGCCCGACCCAAGGCCTCAACCTACCTATTCGGCCCGACCCAAGGCCTCAACCTACTCATGAAGCTTCAGGATATGCTAATGAGTCTTTTGATGATTCAGCTGGCGACTCTAGCATTGGGTACTTGGAATATGAGGAAGGTGAAGGTGAATATGATGGTCAATCATTTGCAGTCTTCACACGATCTCAATCCCAGAACCCCAAAAATCCAGTTGAAGGCTCTAAGGAGAAAAGTAAAGAAGCTCCCTTGGTTATGGCTAAAAGAGGCTCTCCTATCTCAGCGCAAACTAAAAAGGAGACAACTAAAAAGGTAACTTCATCTTCTAACTCTCTTTCTCCTACCCCCAAGGCCAGTACCTTGGCTCAAACCAGTGTAACCAGAACTGAGCCCACCATCATTCCTTCATATACCACTTTCGACATTATTGACCATGCAAAAAAAACTAAAATCCAAATGTCGGAAGTCGAGTACCTTCAGTCAAATCCTGAGCAATTTGAGAAACTTGCCAAATTCATTAGAAGCAAGGCTGCTATTGCTTCATCTTCAAAAGGCATTTTGCCTAGTCTCACTCAGCCTTTACCTCAGAGTAATATGAGCTCTGCTGCTTCTTCAGGAAAGATTGAACCGTTTTATTTGTCCTTACTTATAAACAGTTTTAAACTCATCAATTGCATAATTGACTCAGGAGACTCTGATAACGTAATGCCAGTAAAAGTAGCCCATGCCCTTGGACTTACCTTGACTAAATCTTATGGGTGGTGTCACTCCATGGAAACTAAACAAGTCCCCTTGATTGGCCAAATCAAGGTGTAGACACCAAATTTGTGTCTTACGACCCCTTTGTGACCCGCATCTCATCTTGCAATCTAACCTCATCACCTAAACCTTACACAATTATTTGTTAATTACCTTGTAATTGATAAATCCACATCACCTTACCTGCCACCTCATTTTTCCACCTCATCATGACCTAGCCCTAACCCTAAACTAACTTAATTAAGACCTATAACTTGGTCTACACCTACACCCATGACTAATGACCCCTTTCTCGCACCCAAAACCGACCTTCTAATCACTTGACCAAGCCCGCAACTAATCTCTCGGGAGAAAAGTAGGGAAGGTGGGCTGTTTTACTAAAAATAGCCTACTTTTTCCTTACCGATGCCGGTTCCTACTCGACCGCCGTCGGTTACGTAACCGCCATCGGTTCCCTGTAAATGGGCTTCCCAAACCAAAAACAAAGGATCGGAATTTCATTTTTGGATCAAGGTCGAAGGATTTTTGAATCAAGGGAGATCATTGGGAGTGATCAAGAGCATTCGAATCTTCACTTGGCCGAGCAGAGACAAGGGAAGAGACAAGAAGGAGAGTTGGGTAGCAAAGGAGAGAGCCAAGGACTGCAACTGGATACCAGAGCCCTATGATATTCAGCTGATTCGATCTACTGTGTGTCAGACCATCCTACCTCAGTTCTACCTTTGCCATCAGATTTCTTGAACCTACATCTTCGTCAATAACTAGTAAGTTACATCTTGCATGTCCTTTTGATAACATTTCTTAGACTTTTTGAAGCACAATCCTCACAAATCCATTCCTAGATCCACTACCCAGCGTGCTATTACATCTAACTATCATTCATCTACCTCTCATCACCTTATTCCCTAATATCACCTATATACAGCCTTACCAACAATACCGTTACCCTACGACACAACCACCCCATAAAACAACCAACCCACAGATCCTAGACCCTACCGATATCGGTCGTCAGTAACCGCCATCGGTTATCAGTAACCGGCATCGGTTATTGTGGCTCAAAAACCAGAAAACTAGCCTTTTCCCTACCCAGTTCAACGAAGCAATTTAATTGGTATCTTACAGTCTTTTGTGTTAATTCATATTAGCAGGGAAACTGACCACCTTCGAAAGGAAGTTTTATATTTCCTGGGCCCAAGGCAGTTTCCTCATTTATTGTCTAATCAAAATCTTGTGGTCTTGTGTTCTTATTTGCAGGTAGTCCTTCCAAGACAAAAAGGAGTTCTTCGCAGTCAGCCTGATCTTTCTCTACGGTACGCGCACACCATCTCGACATTCTACAGGTATTCCTCCTAGCCCCAACCCTTATCTGTTTCTAAAAGGAATGAAACATTCCGAGTGAAACACAAGGATGGATAGTTTGCATTTGTTTCCTTCCCTGAAAAGAGAGTAAAAAATGACTATCTTGGTTACTGATATCCCAACTACTTATGGTATTCTCTTAGGGAGAGGATTTTGTAAAGATGTTGGAGGAGAAATCAATATGGACTGGACTAAAGCTAAAATTCCAGTAAATGGAGTTCCTCGTGTCCTTCACCTTGAAGCACAGGTGAAATACCTGGTCACTAAATCAGATGATCCAAGGCCCAAATTCTCTTCGAAGATGTAGGCTTGTGTAATTATTTCATGACATCAGAGGTGTCCTTCGTAGAAGTCAAGGAGGAAGATCCTAATGCTGTTTGGACCCTCGAGTTTGACGGAAGTTTTTCACTACTTGGGTCAGGTGCTGGTGTGGTTCTTATATCTCTAGATTTCGAGATTTTTCCTTTCACCTTCAAGCTGCAGTTTGACAATACTAATAACACGGCTGAATACGAAGCTTTGTTATTAGGATTAGAAATGGCAATGAAAAAAAGAATCCAAAAAATCTCAAAGTTCAGGGAGATGCCAAGTTGATTGTAAATCAAGTAATGGGGATCTATCAGGTAAAAATGATCTCCTAAGGAATTATAGGAACAAGGTGTGGGACAACATAGAATGCTTTGATGCTTTTTCCATTAAGGCAGTTTTGAGAGATCACAACGATAAAGATGATTCTTTAGCCGTGTCTGCATCTCTTCTTCTTCCTCACTCAAAGTTCAAACAGGATAAGTATACCATTGATATTGTATCGTCCAAGTGTTCCAGATAATTCAGCACATTGGCAAGTGTTTAATGATGATCAACAGTTATTGTCTTTTCTTGAAAGAGCTGATAATTTTAGCGAGGATTTATTGTGAAGGATTCAAATCAGCTTTCCGTGAGTTCATCTCGAATTCATATCAAGAGATTGATGGTGAATTCATCTAGCTCAAAGGCAATAAGATTCCAAAGGGATTAGTTTCTTTGGAGGGTCTGTTTGACAAGCATGACCGTTTCATTCGGGACAAAAGGCAAGCTGAAGGTGTTTCCTTGTCAGAGGTAGATCAAGTTAATCTGGGCTCTCCTAACCAACCATGGATGGTAAACATGGGGAAATGCTATTCTTTGGAAGAGAAAGAAAGATTCACTTTGCTCCTAAAGAGATATATGGATGTCCTAGCATGGTCATATGTGGATCTAAAGTCTTTCAAGCCCAAGGATGTGTAACACAACATCCCTTTGAAGCTTGAGGCTAAACCCTACAGGTAGAAGCAAAGGCATTACAATCCAAAGATCTCAGGGACCATCCTTACAGAAATTCAAAAGATGTTAGACACAAGGATTATCTTTCCAATCCATCATTCCACCTAGGTTGCTAACATTGTCCCCGCTAGAAAGAAGAATGGTGAGATCCGGATTTGTGTCGACTTCCAAAACCTTAATCAGTCTTCATTGAAAGACAATTACCCATTGCCTATCATGGACCAAGTATTACAGACTTTCACTGGATCAAAAATATTATCCATGCTTGACAGATTTTCAGGGTATAATCAAGTCGAGGTAGCCTCTGAAGATCAACACAAAACAACATTCACCACCCCATGGGGGACCTTTTATTATAGAAGGATGCCTTTTGGTTTGATTAACACCAGAGCCACGTTTCAAAGAGCTATGGACTTAGCTTTCAGATATTTGATGGGTAAAGTCATGGTTGTATATTTATATGACTTGATGGTCTTCTCTAAGAAGTGAAGTGATCATTACGATCACCTGGAGCAGGTACTCTTAAGGTGCAGGTGTCATGGGATTTCATTAAATCCCAAAAAGTAGATGTTCGGAGTAACAAAAGGAAATTTTCTGGGTCATATCATGACTAAAGAAGGAACCAAGATCGACCCAGAATGGGTAAAGTCCATCCAAAGCCTTACCTTGCCTATAAGAAAAAATGTGGTGCATTCCTTTTTCGGGAAGGTAAATTTCCTAAGAAGATTTATACCTGATTTTACCGATAAAACCAAGGATATTCTTGGGATGATGAAAAGTAAGACTCCATTTCAATGGAGCACTGAAGGGAAGCTTACTTTCGAAGAAGTCAAAAGAACAATTGCTCACACTCCTATTCTGGTATGTCCAACCTTCAAGAACGATTTCATCATGTACAGCTGCGCTTCTGCACATACGTTATTAGCCATTTTGATGTAGGAGAATGAAGAAGGAATTGAAGCTCCCATTGCTTTCATGAATTTCCCAATAAAGGAACATGAATTAAAAATGTCACAAATTGAAAAGCATGCTTATGTAGTGGTGAGAGCGTTGAAACATTTTAGGTACTATGTGTTTTGTTCTCACACTCTTGTTCTCATTCCTGATACTGCAGTTAAGTCCATTTTGACTCAACAAACGTTGGGTAGTTAATGGGGTAACTGGATAGCCAAAGTCCAAGAATATGACTTGGACATCAGACCTACCAAGTTGGTATGAGGAAGAGGCCTGTGCCAATTTATTACAGAAAACAAGTCTGAGAGAGAATGCGAAGAAATTAAAGATACTTCTTCAGAATTGCCCATGGTGCTTTTTGTAAGCACAACCGAATAATGGTATGCAGACATCACTTTATTTTTAACTTATGGCAAATGTCCCCCACATTTGAGCCAAAAATAAAAGAGGACAGTTAAATTAAGGTCTGTAAGATACATTCTATGGGATAATAGTATATACAAGAAGGGCATTGATGGTGTATTCCTGAGGTGTGTTGATAAGTCTCAGCAGATAAGGTTGCTAGAATCCTTTCACAATCTAGCATGCAGAGGAAATTTATCCTCCTCTATGATGGCTTACAATATCTTATGGGCCAGGTACTATTGGCCTACTCTCTTTCAAGATTCAGCAGAATGGGTGGCTAAGTGTGAAGCTTGCCAGCATTTCGTTGGTCACCCTAAGCTGGTTGCTCTTCCCTTGAAGCCTGTGGTAATTAAAGAACCTTTTTGCCAATGGGGAATTGATTTCATTGGAGTACTAAACCCTACCTCTAGTGCCAATCATAATTATGTGCTCACCGCCACTGACTATTTCACCAAGTGGGTGGAAGCTACACCAATCAAGCAGGCAACCTCCGAAGCTATGTGTAATTTTCTCAAAGAGAATATAATTGTTAGATTCATCATTCCTCACAAGATTGTTGCTGACAATGGTTCCAATTTATCACCACATGAGTTGACTAAATTTTGTTATGGATTTGGGATCACATTGGCTCATTCGTCTGATTATTACCCCCAAGGCAATGGTCAGGTTAAGTCAAGCAATAAGAACCTGGTGACCATAATCAGAAAGATGGTCAATGAGAATCGGAGGACATGGCACAAAGCATTGTATGATGCATTATGGGCAGATCAGATTACTCCTAAGTGAGCTACTAGAATGTCCTCATTCCAGGTGTTGTATGGGATTGATGCTAAGATTCCTATCTCTGTAGAATTTCTAGCCTTACGGTTGGCTAAAGCAATTAAGGATGAAACTTTTCAAAGTTATATTGAGAAAAGGATAATGTACCTAGTCAAGCTAGAAGAAGAATAGAGAAAGGTGGTGGATCACATTGCAAATCATCAGAGAAAAGTCAAAAAGATATTTAACAAAAAATCAAAGCAGCGTGATTTCCAGCTTGGAGATCTAGTACTTCTCTGGGATAAGAGAAGGGAAAAGAAAGGGATGCATGACAAGTTTGACTCTTTATGGAAAGGTACTTTTAAAATCCATCAGTTCAACAAAGAAAATAGCTTCTGTCTATTATACCTTGATGGAGAGTTGCTCCCTCTACCTTTCAGTGGCCAACATCTAAAGTTGTTCCATCAGTAAAGCAAGATGCTATCTTGTACTGTATTATAATTTATTTTCTATTGTGTGTTTTCTTTCTTTCTTTTTTTATTTGTTTGTTTGTTTTTGGTTTTTATTCTTTTGACTCCGTAGCCCAATGGATAAAGCTTCTTGATTCTGAATTCTCTTCCTTTGATGTCTTAAAGAAAGTCCCTAACTGGAGCCAACTGTTATCTCATTTTAGTGATTCCAGCTAAAATGAGATAACCATAGAATTTTTTTGGACATATCTCTTAAAATTCCCCTTTGAAGGAGATTTTTGGGTTTTCAGGTTTTCATTACATGAAAGCATGTTTCGTGCATGTTATATGTCCCATGTTCCCCGAAACCCGATGGTCTTGACAGTGTGTCGGGTTTTCGGAACCCCCAAGCATTGGAACATGCATTATCCAATGCATGTTTCATGTCATATGTTTCCCGAAAGCCGAAACCCGAATGAAGCCTTTGTGTCGGGATTTCGGTACTTATAAGCATCTCAACATTTCATGTGTCATGCTTCATGTTTTTCGAAACCCAAAACCCGAATTAAACCAAACCCTTTGTGTCGGGTTTTCAGACACTCCACGCATGATGACATGTCATTAATGTCTAGTTGTCTGGTAGTTGGCACATGTGTCAAATGAGGTGTAATTAATGTTAGGGTCTTATAAATAGGTGGTTTTCCACGTCATTTGTTACCTTGTACGTTTTTGATGCATTGGATTTCTGTGCATGCTTCTTCCACCTCCAGACCCGATTGAGCTTCCCGGTCAATTTCACTATCCATTCTCGATCATTTTTTTGATCTTGTTGAAGGTATTCTTCCCCTCTTTTTGTTTTGAAGCTTCTTGGGGTTGTTTTTGAGGTGTGTTGTTTGGGTTTCCATTTATTTTCCTCTTCCATTACTGGTTTAGTTTTTTTTGTTTCTTGTCTCTTTCATGTGGGCTCTCATTTGGAATTTATCTGGCAACGTCACCTATGCGGCAGCAGGCATGAGAAAATATCCAGGGCTGGATGCAAAGGGAAACCGAGAAATGGAACACATATATTGGTACTTCCCACAGCTGACAATAAAATGGTCTGAAGACCAATTTAGAAGAGTGAATGAAATCTTCTATGAAAACATTTGTAGACTGGATCCTGATCTGAGGAAGAGAAGGGTTTCTGATGAAGCATGGATAGAAGTGTCAAAATGGGGTTGTATCTTCTTGTAATTCAATAAGTTTACCTATCTTCGGTTGGTAAGGTTCCATGGTAATCCTTTTCATTTACCAAGTTCCTAGGTGACAAACTGATGCTCATGGAGTTGGTCAGATAGTTGTTGGATTTTCACAAATTCCAACAAAGTAGACACAAAGCCGCTATCTCCTTCCCCATTTCCATTAGAAGGTATACATGTTCCACCATGGTTAAGGCCAAGAATGTGGTGCATGAACTTCACAAAAAATTGAAGAAGCACATGAAGATGAGGGAGGGATTCGACATATGAGGAGTCCTCAAGTCATATGGAACATTGTACCTGTATGTGCCCACTGTGGAAGATATCTGGGTTGATCTTCGTGATGAAGTTACTATCCAAAGAAAAGACAACAGACTGACACTTGAAGAAATTCAGATGTTAGATCTAGCTGATATCCCTGAAGGTACCATGAACAATGAAAGTGTTCTGGAACCTAGGTATGAACAGTGAGATGGAGACCAACTTGGATTTCCAGCCATTGATTGGTCTGTTGCTGAAAAATATTTTATCGCTGAAAGAGATGCTCAGACTCTTGTCCACACTAAGGCATTGTAGACACCAAATTTGTGTCTTACGACCCCCTGTGCCCCGCATCTCATTTCGTAACCCAACCTCATCACCTAAACCTTACACAATTATTTATTAATTACCTTATAATTAATAAATCCACATCGCCATACCTGCCACCTCATTTCACCACCTCATCATGACCTAGTCCTAACCCTAAACTAACCTAATTAAGACCTATAACTTGGTCTACATCCACACACATGACTAATTACTCCTCACCCGCACCTAAAACCAACCTCATAATGACTTGACCAAGCCCGCAACTAATCCCTCGGGAGAAAAGGAGGGAAAGTTGGCTATTTTACTAAAAATAGCCCACTTTGACCTGACCGATACCGGTTCCTACTCGACCATTGTCGGTTACGTAACCGCCATCGGTTCCCTGTAAATGACCTCTCCCAACCAAAAACAAGGGGTTGGATTTTCATTGGATCTGAACGAGAAGTCATTGGAAGAATCCGGAATTTACTTGGCTGAGCAGAGACAAGTGAAGGAAAGGGAGGAGTTTACAGAAAAGGACATCAAGCCCAAGACTGCAACTGAATAACCAGAGCCCAGTGACACTCATCCGAGCATCAGGAGAGGAGATAGCTCATCTTGGATTGTTAGATCATCCTACTTGAACCCTGTCTTCGTCATCACAGTCCCGGAACCTACATTTTTCATCAGGAACTAGTAAGTAAGTCTTATACGTTCTTTTAATAATATTTCTTGGATTTCTGAATCACAGCAATTACAAGTCTACCCCCAGATCCACTACCCGGTAACACTCTCCATCTAACTTACATTCATCTACCCCTACATTGCCCCAAGAACAACCCCCATACTCTTTGAGTCTTCTCCATCACCTCATTACCTATCCCCAGTCATTTTACTAGCCTTATAAACACCATATCTATCATATAGCCATCTTATAGCCAACCTTCACCAAACCCCTTAAATCACTACCCCTACTGATATCGGTTATCATCAACCGGTACCGGTGATGCTGACCGGGGTCGGTCACCGTGATTCAAAACTAAGACCAACCCTTTCTCTATTGTTCTAACAAGGTAAATAAATTGCAAATGGACAATAGCTTATTTGTTAGAATTTGTGTTAATTCATGTCAGCAGGGGAACTGACCACCTTTGAAAGGAAGTCTCATATTTCCTGGGCCCAAGGCAGTTCCCTCACTTATCATCTAATTAGAATCTGGTGGTCTTGTAGTCTTACTTGCAGGTAGTCCTTCCCAGACAAAAAGGGGTTCTTTGCAATCGATCTGATCTCTCTCTACGGTACGCGCACACCCTCTCAACATTCAACAGGTATTCCTCCTAGCCCTAACCCTTATCTATTTCTCAAAGGAATGAAAGGATAGAAGCAACTCTATCTCGGGAATGGAAGCATTTCTGTGCGAAACATTTTGGCACGCCCGGTTGCTTCTATCCTTTCATTCCTTTGAGAAACAGATAAGGGTTAGGGCTAGGAGGAATACCTGTTGAATGTTGAGAGGGTGTGCGCGTACTGTAGAGAGAGATCAGATTGATTGCAAAGAACTCCTTTTTGTCTGGGAAGGACTACCTGCAAGTAAGACTACAAGACCACCAAATTCTAATTAGATGATAAGTGATGTTTCGCACAGAAATGCTTCCATTCCCGGGATAGAGTTGCTTCTATCCTTTCATTCCTTTGAGAAACAGATAAGGGTTAGGGCTAGGAGGAATACCCATTGAATGTTGAGAGGGTGTGTGCATACCATAGAGAGAGATCAGATCGATTGCAAAGAACTCATTTTTGTCTGGGAAGGACTACCTGCAAGTAAGACTACAAGACCACCAGATTCTAATTAGATGATAAGTGAGGGAACTGCCTTGGGCCTAGGAAATATGAGACTTCCTTTCGAAGGTGGTCAGTTCCCCTGCTGACATGAATTAACACAAATTCTAACAAATAAGCTATTGTCCATTTGCAATTTATTTACCTTGTTAGAACAATAGAGAAAGGGCTGGTCTTAGTTTTGAATCACGGTGACCGACACCAGTCAGCGTCACCGGTACCGGTTGATGATAACCGATATCGGTAGGGGTAGTGATTTAAGGGGTTTGGTGAAGGTTGGCTATAAGATGGCTATATGATAGCTATGGTGTTTATAAGGTTGGTAAAATGACTGGGGATAGGTAATGAGGTGATGGAGAAGACTCAAAGAGTATGGGGGCTGTTCTTGGGGCAATGTAGGGGTAGAGGAATGTAAATTAGATGGAGAGTGTTACCGGTTAGTGGATCTGGGGGTAGACTTGTAATTACTGTGATTCAGAAATCCAAGAAATATTATTAAAAGAACGTATAAGACTTACTTACTAGTTCCTGATGAAAAATGTAGGTTCCGGGACTGTGATGACGAAGACAGGGTTCAAGTAGGATGATATGACAATCCAAGATGAGTTATCTCCTCTCCTGATGCTCGGATGAGTGTCACTGGGCTCTGGTTATTCAGTTGCAGTCTTGGGCTTGATGTCCTTTTCTGCAAACTCCTCCCTTTCCTTCATTTGTCTCTACTCAGCCAAGTAAATTCTAGATTCTTCCAATGACTTCTCGTTCAGATCCAATGAAAATCCAACCCCTTCAAATATAACTTGTCTTTCTGCCTTCTAAATCTCAGCCCACACTCACTTCACCTGTCTCTTTCCTCCTTATCACTCAAATTCTTTCATGCAATTACCTGTATCAGTCACCAAACAGCGTCGCATTCACGTATTTAACTTGTTGCATGACTCTAAAAATAAGAACGCTAAAAATAAGACCTTAAGTTGCCAACCAAGCAGTTCTATTTTTAGAAAATATAATTTTGGCATAACCGATATCGGTTGCATAACCGCTATCGGTCATATAGCTACCGACATCGGTTACATAACCGATATCGGTCATGTGCCCCGTTTTGATTAAACCTAGGCCCTTTCTTCATTTTTGTAAATTTTTGTGGCGCCCACCTCTTTTTCCTGCATCACAACACCATTTACCAATATTTGTCATCAACATCACATCAATATATTATCGCTATTTCATCAATATCATCTATCTACAATAAAACAAACCATCGACAAAACACATACAACATTTCATATACACCATGTGGATCAAACTCATCATACATTAAATTTCACAAACCATAGACAAAACACATAAAAAATTTCATATACACCATGTGGGTCAAAATCATGATCTCTATATATATCAATGTTTCAAATATACAACTTGCCCTACATAGGGGCCTCTGTGATCTCAAAATAATACAAAGCCGGCACGCAGGCCGCAATAACTGTCCAAATCTCGACTCGGCTCGCAGGCCGGTCTCTCATATCAAAAATATACTCGGCTCGCAGACCGGTATCAACTATACAACTCGTGCTCGGCTTGCAAGCCGGTATATACAACAAGATGAATAAATGAATGAAAGAATCATATGTGGGCACGCAGGCCTCTCTATACATAACCGGTTCGCAGACCGGTGTCTCTCTCCAATATCTAAAAACACAAACTATCTCCTCTGCAAGGATACCTCAACTCTCTCCACCGCCCTCGGCCTGTCTCCCTACTGGTCCCTGTGCTGCCTCTCGCCTCCTCCCTGTAACGGACCCACCGGCTGTGGTTGCACCCCCTGAGATCTCTGGCTCCGCGAGGTCTCGGCTCTGTGCTTCGCATATGGCTGATAGTCAGCCCCGGTACCATCAAGGATGTCCTGATAGTACCGGGCCTCCGCTCTCGCCTCTATAAAACGGGCCCGTGCCACCATAGCTGCTGGGGCTGGTCCCTTGACTCCTAATAATAATGGCCCCTGTCCTACCGGTACACCCTGTGCCGGTGGCGGTACCTGTGCCTGTGATGGTGGCGGTGCCTGTACCTGTACCTGTGGCTGTGGCTGTGCCTGGGCTAACTGCCCCTGTATACCCCGATCTGTGCATGTGTAGCAGCAAGCTGCCCCTGTAACAACTGCACCTGTCCCAAGAGCCGGTCCCTCTTTGTTATAACAGCCGCTAAATCTGGCTGTGCGGGTTGTGCCCTCCTCGCTGCTCTCTCCCCTGCCCACCATACCAAAAATGACCCTGTGCAGCCGGCGTCATCCACGGTATCATCCGCCGGCCTCTCTGCTACCCAATCTGGGTCCATGAGTTGTGGTGCCAGCAGTGGGGCCTCTACATCCTCCCTCCGGTACTGAGGGGAGGGAGGTGGCTCATCCTGTCGTAGCCCCAACTATCGTCGTACCCTCTCCAAGGGTATCCGCTCATGCTCTCCCGGCCTCCGTTTAGCTATCCAGAAAGTATACTGGATCCAGCGCATCTGTGATCGGGCTCCTCCTCGGGGCTGATGACCTCTGTAAGGCCTCCATACAATATCCAATGCGGTCAGGCCGTCTAGCATATGACGGTAGTAAGCTACATCCCGTCCTGCAAGCACCGCTCGTGGCTGGCCCACGACCCCTAACCACCTCTGAAAGCCATACCTGTATATCACTTGTGGCCCTGGCTGCTGGGGGCAGCCCCTACTGGTTGAATACATATGATGTGCTCATATGCCCAGCAGTGTAACAGAAATGTGGAACAAATCCTGAATTGCCTCATCCGGCGATAACCCCACAGCTCTCTGTATAGCTACACCAGGTATACTTGTGCCCAAGCATAACACGTATGCTCCTCCACCATCTCATGCAGCACCCCCATCAACGCCCATGGAAAGCGGCCTCCCTCTGAGTCTGGGAGGGCGAAGCATGTGATGCCTATCATCATCAACACGGCAAGCCGTGTTTCATGTCTGTGGGCGCGATACATATCGCCATAAGCAATACTCGCGCTGTGGTAGGTCAATAACGCAGCTGCATCCCCAAATACATGAAGAATGCTGTCCATAGCCGTCTCTGCATCTACCTGGAATACTACCTCTCCTATGATCGACAGTCTCAGGATGCGATATACATCCTCCAGGGTAATAGTCATCTCTCCAGTCGGGAGATGGAACACATTGGTTGCCGGATCCCATCTCTCGATGAGGGCAACCATAAGACTGTGGTCCCTCTCCACAGCCCTATACCGCTGGACTCCACCGAGTCCCACCTCGCGCATAATGGCCCAGTGCGCCGCAGACACATGTGGCCGCATCCGTCTCCATAACGGGGGCATCCGATCCCGCATAGTCAACTAATGACGTGCCTGCATAAATAACCCACTTCATTAGACCTACCCTTTCAAACAACAACTACTTTAACCCTCTATACCCCCTTTTACCCACCCGACCACACTCCTGACTCTATACCGCACACCTACACCCACCTATTTTACCCTAACACGTTTACGATATCCCCTTTCCTTATCTCGCACCCTACCAATCACCCAGATCTACTCTCACCATTTACCTATGCCCTTACCCATTTAACACCTCCCCATTCATGCCCAACACCTAATCTATCCTAGCTGCACCAACCACACAATCGCCCCCATTTCCCCCCCCCCCCCACCCACCAATCACCCTTCCTATCAACCTCTACCCCTTCCCTCTTCACCCCCAAAACACAAGACCCAACAATAAACACAAAACCCAAGCCACTAATAAAAAAACACCCATACAACAACCCAAACAACAACAAAACACCCAAACAACAACCCAAACAATAACAAAAAACCCAAACAACAACCCAAACAACAAACAACAACCCAAACAATAACAAAACACCCACACAACAACCCAAACAACAACTGAAAACCCAGAACAACAACAAAACCAAACCAAAAAAATAAATAATCCTAACTCAGGACCGGTACCGGTCACCCATGACTGCCACCGGTCCCCCTCTCCACCGACGCCGGTCGACAGACGACCGACACCGGTCAACCACAAACCCACCTTGCCCAAAAAAACTTTGTGACCGATGCCAGTCGCTTAGTGACCGACATCGGTCACTGTAAAATCGCGGAGCCGAACCCGATGCGGCCCCCCCCAAACCCATTTTTTTGCCCATTACTCCCCTTTTACCCATTGAAAAACCCTAAAAACCTACCCACCCTACCGTTTTAAACCTCACTAACCCGCCTACCCTCTCCATTTTTCAAACAACTTCAATTTTTTCATTCTTTTATTAAAAACATGGATTCCTACCCAATACCCAATTCTAGCTTAAAAACATTATATTTCACATAATGAGAGGTTTCGAACCTATCGGTACGATTACACGTCGTGGTGGCGGGATAGGTGGTGGTGGTCCAGTTGGTCCCAGCACCTCCTGCTCCTCTTAGCTGTGCCATGGCTCCAAAACTCCTTTGCTGGGTCCTCCACCAATCAAATGCTGCCTCCTACTCACTCGTGCCTACCAACCACTCACTTCTCCACTCAAATAGTGTCACCTCAGCCGACAGATTCAACAATCTCACTAATACACCTTAGACAACTAAAATTGGTTTTCAAATTGACAATATGACAATGACAGGCCGTATTTTTTCTTTTTATAGGTTTTTTCGACCTATAACCGATATCGGTTCTATAATGCCCTAAAGGACCGGTATCGGTCATATAACCGATACCGGTCATAGAGAATCGATATCGGTTTAATCCCACCTTTCCCCAATTTCTGCCCTTATTTACTAATCTCCCTTTTTCACCACATCGCCTATATCCTCCTTCGCTGAAAACCCCTTGTTGACTTCATTGGCCCACTTCACGGCTTGCAACCAATAATTTGGCCCAACCCAAGGCTGCAACCAATAATTTGGCCCGACCCAAGGCTGTAACCAACCATTTGGCCCGACCCCAAGGCCGTAACCAACCAATTTGGCCCGACCCAAGGCCGCAACCCAACCAATTTGGCCCGACCCACGGCCGCAACTAACCCATTTGGCCCGACCCAAGTCTGCAACCAACCAATTTGGCCCGACCCACGACTGCAACCAACCAATTTGGCCCGACCCAAGGCTGTAACCAACCATTTGGCCCGACCCAAGGCCGCAACCAACCAATCTGGCCCGACCCAAGGCTGTAACCAACCATTTGGCCCGACCCAAGGCCGCAAATAACCAATCAGGCCTGACCCATGGCCCTCACTAATCAATCGGCCCCCACCCAAGGCCGCACCACTCAAATACCTCACCCAAAACCAACAAATTACAATTTTATCCACTCATCATGTAGATTTTTGTTCAATCAAGCTCACCTATTCGTGTTTTAGCATGATTAGGGTACTTGACTTGATCAAGTTGACCAACTTTGCCTAGACCTAGACCGTGACGTTTATCTCAGCCAAAACCAACCATTTGGTACTGCCCGAACATGCCTAAATGTTCTTGTACCCTACCCGTTATACCCCCATGGAGCTACTTTCCTATGCCTTGGATACTAGGATTATATCACCCTTGTTTGGATAAAACTATCGACCTTTGCCTATGAATTGCTTGTTTGCTCTTCAAAATCATGTACCCTGGTCGCACTACTGCATTTCAATGTGCGTCTGCTTCCTTGGACCTACCCCACAATCTTACAATCATCTAAACATCATTTACCCCTTTATCAACCCTATCCCTGATTTCACGCTACCTCAATCTGTGATAGATTTGAGGGGGATCACCTATACCCTTAACAGGGGTAACCACTTCTTATTATTGTCTGTGCAGCTTTACAAGACAAGCTACACGACAACAAGGGGCTAATGTAGACACCAAATTTGTGTCCTTACGACCCCCTGTGCCCCGCATCTCATTTCGCAACCTAACCTCATCACTTAAACCTTACACAATTATTTATTAATTACCTTATAATTAATAAATCCACATCATCATACCTGCCACCCTCATTTCACCACCTCATCATGACCTAGTCTTAACCCTAAACTAACCTAATTAAGACCTATAACTTGGTCTACATCCACACCTATGACTAATGACTCCTCACCCGCACCTAAAACCAACCTCATAATGACTTGACCAAGCCCACAACTAATCCCCTTGGGAGAAAAGGAGGAAAAGTTGGCTATTTCACTAAACATAGCCCACCTTTGACTTGACAGATACCGGTTTCTACTCGACCGCCATCGGTTACGTAACTGCCATCGGCTCCCTGTAAATGACCTCTCCCAACCAAAAACAAGGGGTTGGATTTTCATTGGATCTAAAAGGAGAAGTCATTGGAAGGATCCAGATTTTTGACTTGGCTGAGCAGAGACAAGTGAAGGAAAGAGAGAAGTTTGCAGAGAAGGACATCAAGCCCAAGACTGCAACTGAATAACCAGAGCCCAGTGACACTCATCCGATCATCGGGAGAGGAGGATAGCTCATCTTCTGATTGTCAGGTCATCTTACCTGAGTTCTTGCCTTTGTCATCACAATCCTTGGAATCTGCATTCCTCGTCAATAACCAGTAAGTAGTAGTCTTGTACATGTCCTTTTAATAACATTTCTTGAAATTCTGAATCACAGCCATCATAAGTCTATTCCTAGATCTACTACCCAGCAACACACTACATCTAACTGTACATTCCCTCTACCCTTACGTTACCCCAAGAACACCCCTCCCCGTACTCTCTGAGTCCCTCTCCATCACCCCGTTACCTAACCCCACTCATTTTACCAGCCTTATAAACACCATAACTATCATATAGCCACCCTACAACCAACCTTCACCAAAAGCCCCTTAAAACATTGCCCCTACCGATATCGGTTAATCAGCAACCGGTACCAGGTGACAGCTGACCGGCATCGGTCACTGTGATTCAAAACCAAAAACCAACCCTTTCCTCTACTTGTTTCTAACGAGGTAAATAAATTGCAAATGGACAATTGCTGATTTGTTACAATCATTTGTGTTAATTCATATTAGTAGGGGAACTGACCACCTTTGAAAGGAAGTTTTATATTTCCTGGGCCCAAGGCAGTTCCCTCATTTATCATGTCTAATTAAAAATTTGGTGGTCTTGTATTCTTACTTGCAGGTAGTCCTTCCAAGACAAAAAGGAGTTCTTCGCAGTCGATCTGATCTCTCTCTACGGTACACGCACACCCTCTCGACATTCAACAGGTATTCCTCCTAGCCTTAACCCTTATCTGTTTCTCAAAGGAATGAAAGGATAGAAACAACTCTATCCCGGGAACGTAAGCATTTCTGTGTGAAACAGGCATGACTCATTTCCTGGGGAACGAGTTATAAAGAAAAGACATTTTCAAAGATAGCTACTCTAGAAGCGGGACCCTCCAAGGGAGAAAAGGAAAAAGATAAAAGCCCTACCAAAAGACAAATACAAGTTTAAGTTTTTTAGGAAGAGGAGAAAATCAAGGGGCTGAATCATCTGCTACTCCCACATAAACTAGTTGAGGTATTGGATTCACCTCCTCAACCAGAGATTGGAGGAATTATCCCAGAAGAGATAGAAGGAATTCTCCCAGAAGTCGAGGTTAGTTCAACCTCTTATTTCTCCTTTTATTGATTGCTCGTCAAAAGTAAGTCTTTCTCTTGCTTCTCAAGCTTTAGCTCTAGGATCTTTACCTTCTCTCTGCCTAATCTTCATCCTCACTTTGGCTTTAGAATGCCACTCTGGAAGCCTTCCATGGCACAGAAATAGGTTCTCTGATCTCTCTCCTCTCTCTACTGAACCTACGAATTATGGCACATGGGGATAATGTATTCCTAGCTTTCGCAAAGCCTTCAGATTCCTGAGTAAAGATTCCCACAGTCACTACACTTGTAGTCAGTTCAGGGACTCCTCAAGAAAATCAGTTGGTTGATGCCACCCATGAGATACAACCATGAGCACCTCCAATAGGAGTAACTTCTTCCAAGGTGTTGGGTGAAAGCTCTAATGGTTCTACTTGACTGACGATCTCTATAAGCAAATTCAGGAAGGTGGTAGTTCCCCTACCAGCCAATTTCCATCTTCAGATCTGGAAACCATCGAGGAGTTCATCCTGATCCAGAATGTTCTGGAATCACTAAGGAAACCCAATAACAGTTTCAAGAAAGTCCCTAGTAACGCAAGTGACACTCAGGAAACATGCGAAGTCCTACAGAGAATATTCCACTGCGCCAAATGGCCGACAAAACCAAGGAGGACATAATCTGAAAGTTCTATGAATTATCAGATTACAAGGGCAGGCTTCTCTGGAAGAGGTAACAAAAGAAGGGCACAACGAAGATAGCACAAGATTCCTTGAATGTTGCATATGCCAAATCTATGAAGGAAATTATCAAGTCTTTGTCAGAGGGATGAGCTTAAAATAGAAAGTGGAACATTTTGACAAAAGTATCTGCTACGTGAGAGCTCAAGCAAAATAGCCCTCTCAGTCAACCCCATCATCTTCTAGGATCCTACTCCTATCAGGTTTGACTCTCTGCATCAGTGCTCTGTTATTGAGAAGGGATGCTTGTGTATTTCAAGGGGAGAACGGTGGATGAATGGATTCACGAGGTTACTCCTGTCAAGGAAGAATAAAATCATTGTATGATACAATAGAGGTATACAAATCATTGGAGGAATATGAAAAAGTGATATTTGACAAGATTTGTGATGATGGGATTCATCAGGAGGCTTGAGAAACCTCGAACTAACTTTCCAAGCCCTCAATGCATTGAAGCAAGTTCCATCTTGGGTCTTAGTGGATTCTTAGGAGTCATTCCATCATGTAGATAAACACTTCCAGCTAACCAAGGCTATCTAAGGTTCAAGTATAAAGATTTCTTGATCTGTGTTTGCTTGACAACAAGTTGAGAGAATCCAGGGATCAATTAATTGACACCACTCAGTGATATCGATTTAGAAGAGAGTATTCAAGATATTCTAATCCAAAGTATTTGATGAAGTTGCACAACCATTCTCAAATGCTGATGGTTTCTATAAACAAATTTAGGAATCGTATCGAGCAAGAACCAACTTCTGTCTTGATCTAAGTGTCGATATTGATAAATATTATAAAGATCGAGAATGTTTTAGAATCATTGAGAAAACTTAATAAGCAGATTGAAGAAACTTCATGAGCAATGCAAGTGATCACACAAGAAACTGTGCGAGGTACCTAAGTGATTATGGCCTAACAAAGTATGCCAGATGAAGCTGAAATGCAAGAGCATAGATCTGGATAGTTTCAAGAGTTTTGAGACAAGCATGTGCATCATGTGTGAAGAAGACTTAAGGATGAGCTAAACAGAATCACGGCTGTTGAGTGTTAGGCATGTCAATTTCCTTCCAGAAATTGGACATGTCTTTTTCATTTCACGTTTTGTCACATAGGAAGAAAATTTTTACCCTAATCAAACTTGCTGTGTGATTAGTGCAAGCATTTAAATATGACTCTTATTGAATGAGTTCTATATTTCTAGGAGTTTTAGTCCTATTTTATCTCTGCTCTTTTTATTATAAATAAGGGATGCTTGTGCATTCCAGAGAGTGAGACTTTTTGAATATTTAGATGCTCATTGTGAAGAAGAAGAAAAACGTTGTATCTAAGCTATCTTATGATAATCATGCTAGCCAGAATAGCACAATAGGTTCATTGGAGGATTGATTACAAACGTTTGTGTTGTGGTGATGTCATCTATCTTGAGATAGATTGTTCTTATGTCCAAAATACTTGAAGCTATTCTTTACGTGATTAGGTAGTTCTTGATCATTTTACATTGGTTTTAGTCAATTATTACACTCAATTATCTAAAACTCATGGCAAGTATTTCTTGTTTTGAGTTTGCTGGATCAGAAAATACAGTTCCTCATGAAACATTCCCTTCCCACTTTGTTTCGTACATATTGTGAAGTGGATTTTCCCTTCTAAGGATTCTTGCCTAATCTAAAGATCTGTACACTTATCTACCATTTCATTGTGAGATATGTCATTTCGGGATCATGTATCCTAGTCACTGTCCAATGGTTAGAATAGTGTGGATAATGTATATATGTATTTCTATCTGTGTTGTTAGATTAGTAAGTAAACAGGCAACCTCACCTGATACTTTAAGGATTGTCGGTTGATTGGTCAGATCCAGGATGCTATAGACATTGTGGTATGATACCTCATATTTTGGTCTGAACAGATAATATCGAAGTGTAAGAGTGAGCACCAGGATTGGGATCATAATCAAACACGCTATGACAGGAATGAGGGGTGATTTGAAGGAGCTTGTGGAAGGGGATGTGGATATTGTAGTGGTTATGGGGGATGAGGCCGTGGTGGAGGAAGAGGTGAGTTCCCTCATAGAACATGTTATACGCGCAGATCTCCAGACCACTATAGGTATGAATGTCCTTAGAATATTGCATGTTATTTCTGTAGGAAGAACCATAGCTATGAAGAGTGCTTGGACTTATATGAGCATATGAGTAAGCAGCATAAGCAAGAAAACAAAGGCACCAGGATGGTTAGAATCCAGTGTATGGTAGAAGATTAGTGGATGCCCAAGATAGCAGAAGGACCTGAGGCATTGACAGTGAAGATTACTACACGTGCTGAAGTGGCACGTGCAAGAGAAGCATTGCACCAGAAGCCTACGATCACCAAGGAGGAGGTTTTGCATGCAAGGTACCCAAATCCTGCTCATCAGAAGGAGGTTTACTAGGATACCATGGAAGTACTAAGGAATCTTCAGGGTGAGATATAATACTTAAAGAGTAGAAGAAAGCATCAGAGACAGTCCAAACTGATATCGATGATCTATGAGAAGTGTACAGAATGTTGCACTAGGAGAACATTATCCCACTATTAGGAAGTTGGTTAAAGGGGAACACTCCATGCACAAGTTTTGAGATCGGATGATAGATCCTGCATGCAAATATTCCCCTTGATAGCATTGACTATGACAAGGAAATTACTCTGAATGCTGTTGTGGATGGGTGGCTGTTGAGTAACATATTGATTGATACAAGTGCGGAAGTAAATGTGCTTACATTAGATGCATGGGTACAAATGGGGAGGCCTCCATTGCAGCCATCATCTAATGTGTTGTTTATGGCAAATCAGGCTAAGGCCACTCCCATAGGAGTTTTGAAGGATTCATCTATAACCATACAAGGGGCCAAGTTCATTGGGGATTTTGAGGTATTAGCACTTGTAGAAGTAGGCAATTTTTCAGCCTTGCTTAGATGCCCTTGGTGTTATGCGAATAATGTTGACTTGAGATTCAATAAGGGGTATATCAGATTTGAGAACAAGGAGGAAAGGGTTGTGATACCTTTGATAGATGGGAAGTCTACACCATATGTTGAGCCTCTAAGTGAGGAGGATTTAAATAGAATTTATGTACGCGCTATTCAGGACCCAGAGGTCAATGAGCCATCAAAAGAAGGCATCATATAGTGGGAGGATTCTCATTATATTAGTGATACTATAAGTATTGCTTGCAACAATTGGGCTCATGGTACATATGAATTAGTAGGGCACGAAGTAAAAAGCACGGTTACATGCAAGAATGGACTTTTGTTCTGTTTGATGGATAGGTAACATAGTACCTTGGTATACAGGGGTAGAAGATCTTCCTACATTTTTGAAAGCCATGGAAACATAGTGGACAGATCAAATTAAGAGAAGAGCTATGTTAGTATATACCTTGCACGGGACAACAACACACTGGTGGGTAGTCCATAGAGATAATCTTATAGAATGGGAAGAGATTGGAATCACCCTATCTATTAGGTTTATAAGGAACAATGCACCTACGCAGATCTACACTTATCATGGTGATCAACTTGTTCAACATCACATTCAGCAGTGTGAGAGACTCTGGACAGTAGGACAGGAAGCATTACCACCTTCACTCTGGGTGCATAGATTGTACTCTACACTACAAGGATGCGCATGCCCTGATATGTATATGCAGAACTACATTGAGAGACTAAAAAATGGTAAAATTTGACTGCAGGGATGATCCAGACCTTTGACTACTTTTCTTCTCAACCTCCAATAGAAGAGGCATTAAAATTTATCAAGTGCTTAACTATGGGAGATAGTGCAAAAGTAGAAGAGCATATTCAGGAATTATTTGGTGAGACAGAGTCCAGAGCACATTTTGAGAAGGAAGAAGAAATAGACTTCATACTACTTGAACACGCTTTCCTTGAGAAAGAGAAGGGAAAGATGGTTTACATCGTGGATGATGAGGAAGTTGAGAACCTGGATATTGAACATTCACAAGGGGTGTGCGAGGTCTTGGAAAGTGTAGACAAGGATACACGCACCTATCATGAACCCATGAAGACAAAGAAGGTGAATATAGGTTTGGAGGCTGAGCCTAAGGAGGCCATAATTGGAGACTACTGGTCAGACTCAGAGGTAGCAAAGATCATTGAGTTACTCAGGGATTATCAGGACTTATTCCCTCAAGGGTATCATGAACTTAAAGATGTGCATAAATCACTTGGGAAAATGAAGATAAAGCTTAAGGACGGTGCACGCCCAGTTAGAAAGAGGCCTTATAGAATGAATCCTAATTTGCGTGAAAAGGTAAAAGAAGAAATTGATAAAATGTTGAAATCCAGAATTATCAAACCCCTTGATGAGTCAGAATGGGTTAGCCCAATGGTGATCAGTATCAAGAAGGATGGAAAAATTAGAATATGTGTGGACTACAGGGAGTTGAATGCTACATGTGTAACAGATCCATTCCCTACGCCATTCACTGAGGAAATACTGGAAGGTGTTTCAAGGCACAAAATATATTCCTTCACAGATGGGTTTTCCGGGTATCATCATGTTAGGATTGCTTAGGAGGATCAAGAAAAGACAACATTTACTACTGAATGGGGTAGTTTTTCCTATACTGTGATGCCTTTTGGATTCAAAAACACGCTTGCTGTATTCTCACGCATAGTTTTTTAGGCATTCAAAGATTTTATTCACAACTTCTTACAGGTCTACCTAGATGATTGGACAATATATGGGCTTGTGAAAGATCATTGTGACAATCTGCGCTTAATGTTTGAACGGTGCAGATAGTTGAGTATCTCTTTGAACATCAAGAAGTGCATATTTTCTACACCATTTGTGAATACTGTTAGGACATATAATCTGTAAGGAAGGTTTTCTCATTGATCTAAGCTAAGGTTGCAGTCATTTTAGGCCTGGAGGCACCTACCAGTCAAAGTGAGGTGCGTGGATTTTTAGGTCATACAAGATATTATAGAAAATTCATCAAAGGGTATGCCAAAATTCCTGCACCCTTGGAAGAGTTACTGAAGGGGAAAGGTACATTTTATTGGGGAGAACCACAACAACATGCGCGTTTGAGATATTAAAAGAGAAACTTACTACCGCACCCATTCTATGCTTTCCCTCATGGGATAAACCATTTCATGTGCATGTGGATGCCTCTGGCATGGCCATTGGCATTGTATTAGCTCAACCTGGAGAAGGTATTGTCAATCATCTAATTTGTTTTGCTAGTAGGAAGTTGACTCCTACTGAATAGAATTATACAACTACAGAGAGTGAAGCTTTGTCCATGATCTATGCATTGCACAAGTTTTGAAAATACTTGTTAGCAACACCATTTGTGTTTTATATAGATCACATGGCATTGAAGTACTTGGTAAACAAGCCATCTTATAGGGGTACATATGCAGATGGGTGCTCCTATTTCAAGAGTTTGATTTCACAGTTGTGGTGAAGCCAGGGAAAAGCAATTCTAGACCAGACCATTTATCTAGAATCAATTCAGGAGAGGAAGCACAAACAATTGAAGAAACCATGCTAGATGCACAATTATATAGGTTACAAGAGCACACCATCAGAATTAGAAGACTTTGAAGGGTCTTTCGATGGACTGGATATAACACTAGAAGGAATGAAGGCATTAGCAAAGAAACAAGTTGCTATACGCGCGACACCATTTATGTTAATCAGTGGTGACCTGATACAAGTTAGGTAGAGATGAAATATTATGTTGTGTATTAGAGCATGAGTACAAGGATATTATGGAAGAATCTCATGATTGTATTGTCAGGAGGCCATTATGTAGGTGAAAATTGCTCGGAAGATCCTACTTGCTGGATTATGGTGGGAGACAGCTTTGTATAAAGACTATAAAGAATATTATAAGGCGTGTGATCATTTTCAGGACCTAGGAAAAGGTAGGGCAATGAGATGCCTTTGAGACCAATTACTAGTGCTAGAACCATTTGAGAAATGGGCCATTGACTTTTTAGGACCTATTTTAAAGTTGCGTGTAGGACTGGATCACACTATATCATTACTTGCATAGATTATCTCACACGGTGGGCAGAAGCAGCACCTACAAAGGACTGTACTGTAGCTACAGTGGCTAGGTTTCCATGGGAGATTGTTCTTACAAGATATGGATGTCCTTTAAGCTTCAAGTGATAGGGGTACACACTTTTTGAATGAGACAATCAAGATCCTATTAGATGAGTTTATGGTTGCACACCATAAAACTACATTACTAGATCCTCAGGTAAATGGAACTGCTGAGGCTTTCAACAAGATTTTGAGCCAGATCTTTGACAAAAAATTGTGATGTTGGAAGAAAGGATTGGGATCAAAAAGTGTCAGTTGTTCTTTGGGCATATATAACAAATTACAAGAGATTGAACAAAGCCACACCGTTTCAGCTGGTGTTTGGCGCAGAAGCTGTTCTCCCTATCAAATTTATGTTACCTTCTTTTCACAGGTGCACGCTGGAGGTCTAGCTGATGAAGTTTGGTTTAGAAGAGTGTATCGAGAAGATGATTCAACTGGATGAGTGACGAGCCATGACATGATGGAGTCAACAAGTAGGAAAAGGCCAAGCAGAAGGCATGACATGACAGAAACATAAGGGATAAGAAGTTTGAGATTGGAGAAATGGTACTTCTTTATGACTCTAAGTTCTTGCACCATCTAGGCAAGCTCAAAGTACATTGGTTGGGGCTGTATGTCATCACTCACATACTTGAAACATGTGCTTGCCAGTTAGAAGCACTTGATGGAATACGGATACCCAGTTACTTTAACAGGAGTAAGTTGAAGCGCCTACTATAAATAAGACTTCTTAGTGTTTGTAATTAGGTAGTATTGCCATTTAGATTAGGTTTCCCTTATGTATTTCCTTAATGTATTTCCTTCATTGTCACTATGCTTTGTCAATTTAGTTGTTATTATGTAAAGTGTGCTTTGACGTGCATGAAGCTAATTACTATGTGAAAATTGTTTATGCCCAGAGGAATGCACATACCTTTAGTGTGGGGTGGTTGTATTTATCCATGTAAAAGACCGTGGGAATTGAAAGGTGAAAGGAATAAGCTGCTACGAGTGCACTTTAAGTCAAAATAAGATTGCTTCTCTAGAGAAGTGACCAAGGATGGAGATGAATGAAAGGACAATATAATGTGAGGTAAGTGGAGGACATGATACCTACCAGGAGAAGGTACAATGATGAGGTACTCAGAGTGCAAGGTGCACGCGTTGAAGAGAAGTCTATGACTAGAGGGTAGGAAGGCGTGCTAGAAGGTTATAGCTGGGAGCACGAAGATGTACCAGCCATGGAATGCAAATGAATTTGGTCAGTAAATGAGAGGACACTTGGTAGGTGAAGGAGCAATAAAGCATCGAAAATTTGAAAAAATTATATAAGGATGGGATGCAAATTCATTTTTACACATTGCGACTAAGAGAATTTGAGGAAAAATCCAAGTGCACAAGAGCTGAGTGATGAGTTAACTTGCGAAGGGTGTGAAACCAATGCATGATAAACAAATCTGTGTGAAAATAAGGCTTACGTCCCAAGCTGGTGACACAGGTTTGACAGTGAATGCCTACTGTCATGTTAGAGAGGAGTTGGGCATGAAGTTTCAACAACGCATTGAGTGAGGTGACTAGGTTTCTCGAGGAAGAACTGAAGTGAAAGCCATTTTTCAAAAATGAAATATAGAAGGAGTCACATGGACATAAATCTGCACAGAGACCACGATCAGGAGCTCACTACTAGGATGCTACGTGAGGAGATGAAGACAAATTTGGGTCTACCAATTATATGATGTATGAGATGAGCACACATAACGTACTTTACAAGATGAGAGTCAGAATCTCATCTAATTTACAGTTAGAAAGAAAGATCTCAAGGTATTTATTAGCATCAGGAGTTAGAGGAGATTGGGGACAATGTCATCAGAGCAAGGCCAAAATTGGAGGCCAAGGTACCACAGACGTTATCTTCAGCATGTAAGATGTTAGGAGATACACTATCTAGAAAATTTGGTGGACTTGGTACTTGAAGAATAAGTGAACCTGAAAGGTTCAGCAAGTATGGCCATGCCAGATGCCAAGAAAGCTCAGAGAAAGATGTTGAACAGTAGAGAAAGCCTTGGTTATGCAAAAGAGCCCTTGGTGTAACATCTTATGAAGGGCATCTGTTGCAAGCAGTTACATGTAGAAGTATTGAAGAAAGTAGACTAGGATTTAAACATATGCATAGCTCCAGAGGCGTGTATCTTATCAACATAAAGACCCTAGAAGAGAACAATGAGGTCTAGAAAGTGATGAAGGATGAGACATTGGGCCACACAAGGGTGAAAGATTTTCAATGAGGAGTTAAATGCAGAAGTGCAAGGCCCTGGCAGCAACACAAGACCCACACAAGACTAAAGAAGGACAAAACTAGAAGAGCTTGGGAAGATAATTGCGTAGAAGATGACAATATTTTAGAAGGAAGAATGACATTAATGTCCAAGCATTGTGTTGGTTCTGTAAAATTAAAAAGGAGAGATTGCGAGGGATGAGTTGGAATCCATTGATGTGGACATCCTAGAAAAAGTAAAATAAGCACTCACTGAATGGCAAGTTTTGGAGGCTAAAATAAAGGAGGAGTATCCAAAATTGATAGGGCCTTTGCAAAGTGATATAGAGGATTGGGGTTTCTCTAATAAAAAAATTTCCTTTATTTATTTGTCTACATTCTTTCATTCTTATTCTTTCCATTATTCTATTATTTACTTCACTTTTCGGAGGAATACCCATTGTCGGGATGACAATGAGATTACTATGGGGTAATGTTGATCAAAGAATACTTGTTAGAGAACACACAAGGATTTTGGAGGCATGGGAGAGAAGGCCAGAGGAGGGATCAAGGACGAGGAAGTATAGTGTGGGGAAGGACCTGGGTGTAGAAGGTGACCCATTCATCTTTCAGGACTTATCCAATTTTGAGCATGGATGACCTATTTTTAGAAGATGGCATGTAAAACACACCAACGATGCAGGGACGTGTGTGCCATGCATTTTATATCTTTGGAGAAGATCAGATCAGAGAATTTTACATGGAGATGAGCTAAGAATAGGATTGACACTTTAGTTAAATGTAAGAGGTATATAGATAGGACACTTACATGTGTGGTTATGTCTGTGAATGGTGCGTGGCTATTAATATCATGTGACCCATTTCTAGAATGGATAAGCGGTGAAGGAAAAGTCCCCACCCTATATATATGATGTGAGGTACATAGTGGTAATATAGGAGAGAATGTGTGTGACGGATGTATGGAGGTATAGAGATATACAGCATATGACTAAATTGCTGTATCAAATTCATACGCGCATCGGTATATGATTGACATTATTGTAAGGAGCTTCTGTGTTTATTAATAGATGGAATATATTAGCTGAATCTAAGTGTCATTCCTGTGTGTATTTAAGTAGTTCATGTTATGGATTCAATCATGATTGTTGTTTAAAGATTGTTCCTTCATAGATCTGAGTGTAGCATGCATTGTAGAATGATGGATTAGTTATGAATCTATATGTTTCTTCCTTCATCATGCTAACATCCTACTATAGCAACCCTAAAGAGGGACTTGGTACCGTTGTGCGCTTCAGGTGAGCACTCAGTCAAGGTTGAGTGATGTGTCAACATGACTATGGTGTTATCTTGTAAATTCTAGGCTGCATCACTGCAGGATGTAGATTTGACATGGAATCATGCTGTGAATCATTGGTGGAAAGGTGTGTTGGCTAGCTACACTTTGGAGTACACTATTTCTACATATTCTTGTCCAGAAGTCACTGAGTTCAAGTTTCTGTGGGAGCCTAGAGGATCATTTCTACGTGTTATCCCTCTGGCAATGAAGATCTTGATTGTTACCTTGAGTTTAGAGGCATCTTCGATGGCTGGCTAAACTGTTCTGAGTGATGGGTGAGGAATCTAGAGTGGAGGAAGATGAAAGACATTGCAACAGAGAAAGAAAGGGAGGAGAGACGACTCAAGTATAGTGAATCGCGTGAAAGGGAGATTGCTAGATAACGCGAGGTTGTAAGTTTGATGGATGTATAGAGGTAGACATTGAGAGAAGGATTTGAGGTTCATGCAGAGGACATGGAACCTGAGCAGTCTGTGCTATCCCATCTTGGCAAGTGTGTAAGAGAGACCCCTTCGGTATTTGATGAGAGTTCATCACGTGGAGAGAGAATATTCGTTAGCACACTATTTCACACAGAATGTTTTCATTCTAGAATAGAGTTACTTCTATCTTTTCATTCTTTTGAGAAATAGATAAGGGTTAGGGCTAGGAGGAATACCTATGGAGTGTTGGGAAGGTGTGTGCATACCGTAGAGAGATCATATTGATTGTGAAGAACTCCTTTTTGTCTGGGAAGGACTACTTGTGAATAAGAATGCAAGACCACCAGATTTTAGTTAGACAATAAATGAGGGAACTGCCTTGGGCCCAGGAAATATTAAACTTCCTTTCGAAGGTGGTCAACTCCCTTTCAATACAAATTGATGCAAATGGTAATAAAGAAGCTATTGCAAACTCACGATTTAGGTATCTCGTTACTTAAAAGAAATAGAGACTAGACTACCAATAATAGTATGTCATGCTGTTTGTTTGGTCACTGGTTATTGATACGTTCAGGTCAAGTTACAGGGATAGACCAGACTGGATTTGAGGTTGTTAGGAGACAAATAGGTGAAAGGATGGTTTTGGGTATAAGTCACAGTGACCGATGCTAGTCACTGGATAACCGACCATGGTTAGAGAACCGCTACCGGTAGGGTCAGTAATCTAGGTGCTTCTGGGTAGAGGTTGATTGTAGGGTGATTGTGGGGTTTTTAAGACTGGTGGATGGTTGAGGGGAATAGTGAGATGATGGGGAAGACTTAAAGAGTGATAAAACTATCTTCTGGGCAATACAAGGATGTATGGATGAAGGTTAGGTGCAGGGTGCTGGCAGGTGGTAGATCTAGGAGTGAGCTTATAATTACTATGAATCAAAAGTTCAAGAAATGGTGTTTAGAAACATACAAGACACTACTTACTCATTCTTGATGAAGATTCAGGTCTGAGGAATGCAGTGACGAATGCCAGATTCAGGTGGGATGATTTGATAATCAAAAGTGAGCTGATGAAGCTATCCTCTGACTTTTCCAATGCTTGGACGAGTGTGAAGGTGATCCAGTTACTCAGTTGCAATCTTGGGCTCGACGTCCTTCTCTGCAAACTCTTCTCTTTTCTTCACTTGTCTCTGTCTTGCAAATGAATTCCGGATCCTTCCAAAATGAATCCGGATCCTTTGCTTTTAGCTGGGGAAGGTCATTTACAGGGAACCGATAGCGGTTATGTAACCGAAGGCGGTCGAGTAGGAACCGATGTCGGTTAGGTCAAAGTGGCTATTTTTAGTAA
Organism: Taxus chinensis; assembly: GCA_019776745.2. Lineage (NCBI taxonomy): Eukaryota > Viridiplantae > Streptophyta > Pinopsida > Cupressales > Taxaceae > Taxus > Taxus chinensis. Next base: position 884,999,669 of record CM034149.1, read on the forward strand.
AATAGCCAACTTTCCCTCCCTTTCTCCCGAGGGATCAGTTGTGGGCTTGGTCAAGTTATTATTAGGTTTTTTTTGATGCGGGTGAGGGGTGATGAGTCATGGGTGTGAGTCTGGACCAAGTCATAGGTCTTAATTAGGTTGGTTTAGGGTAAGGGCTAGGTCATGATGAGGTGGCAAGGTGAGGTGGCAGGGGGTGGGGATGTGGATTTATTAATTATATGGTAATTAATAAATAATTAAGTGTGTAAGGTTTAGGTGGTGAGATATGGTTAGGTTGCGAGGGTGATATGCGGGGTACAGGGTGTCATAAAACCCAAATTTGGTGTCTACATTTGCCCCTTGTTGTCATGTAGCTTTTCGTGTAAAGCTCGCACTACTAACAATAATAAGAAATGGTTTACCCAGTTAAGGGTATAGGTAAATCCCCCTCAAATCTATCATAGATTGAGGTGACGTGAAATTAGGGATAGGGATTGATAGAGGGTGAATGATGTTGAGATGATGGTAAGATGGTGGGTGTAAGTTCAAGTGAAGCAGACGCACATTGAAATGTAGTAGTGTGACCATGGTACATGATTTGAAGAGAAAACAAGCAATTCATAGGCAAAGGTCAATAGTTTTATCCAAACAAGTGTGATATAATCCTGGTATCCAAGGCATAGGAAGTAGCTCCAGGGGATATAACAGGTAAGGTATCAGGAACGTTTAGGCATGTTCGGCAGTACCAAATGGTTGGTTTGGTTGAGATAAATGCCACGGTCTCGGTCTAGGCAAATGTTGGTTGAACTGATCAAGTCAAGTATCCTAATCATGCTAAAACATGAACAGGTGAGCTCGTTTGAACAAACAATCTACATGATGGGTGGAGAGAATTGTAATTTGTGGGTCTCGGTCGAGGGGCAGAATTGGTACGGCCTTAATTGGTTAGTTGCGGCCTTGGGTTGGGCCTGATTAATTGGTGGCAGGCCTTGGGTCGCGCCTGATTGGTTGGTTGCGGCCTTGGGTCGGCCCTAATTAATTGGTGCGGCCTTGGGTTGGGCCGATTGGTATGGTTGGTAGCCTTGGGTCGGGCCGATTTGTTGGTTGTGGCCTTGGGTCGGGCCGATTGGTTGGGTGCGGCCTTGGGATCAAGCCGATTTGTTGGTTGCGACCTTGGGTCAAGCCGATTGGTTGGGTGTCGGCCTTGGGTTGGGCCAATTGGTTGGTTGTGGCCTTGTGTCGGGCCAATTGGTTGGGTGCAGCTTGGGTCGGGCTGATTGGTTGGTTGGTGGCCTTGGGTCTGGCCGATTTGTTGGTTACGGCCTTGGGTCGGGCCAATTGGTTGGGTGCGGCCTTGGGTTGGGGCCGATTGATTGGGTGCGGCTTTGGGTCGGGCCAATTGGTTGGTTACGGCCTTGTGTTGGGCCGATTGGTTGGGTGCGGCCTTGGGTCAGGCCGATTAGTTGATTGGTGGCCTTGGGTCGGGCCGAATTTGTTGGTTGCGGCCTTAGGTTCGGCCGATTGGTTGGGTGTGGCCTTGGGTTGGGCCGATTGGTTGGTTGCGGCCTTGGTCGGGCCGATTGGTTGGGTTACGGCCTTGGGTCGGGCCGATTGGTTGGTTGCAGCCTTGGGTCGGGCTGATTGGTTAGTGTGCGGCCTTGGGGTTGGGGCCGATTGGTTGGTTATGGCCTTGGGTCAGGCTGATTGGTTGGTTATGGCCTTGGGTCGAGCGATTGGTGAGTTGTGGCCTTGGGTCAGGACAATTAGTGTTTGGATTGATAAGGACAAAGGTGAATGTTATCAATATAAATATGCGAAAATATTTATATTTTAAAGGAAAACACAACACATGATAAGTTATGGTAGGGGATGGTCAAGCTAACCTTGGGAGACCCCATGTATCCTACGTGTTGCCTACATAGCCCATTGCACAAAGCGAAGGAGGGGCCTCAGACCTATGTAGTTCTCCCTTAGGACCAGGGAGAGGTGAATTCAGGCAATTTGGTTGTGGTTAGGCAATTTGTTGGTTGGTAAAAAGTGTTTATATTGGTAGCGTAATGTTGTTGGTGTTGGTAAAGGTATTGGCGGTATTGGTGTAGGTATAGGTGAAACGAGGGTTAGTTTACCCAAGTATTAGGGAAACCATGTTCTGGTTAAGGTCAACACATAATCCTAGATTCGGGTAAAAGAGGGAAAAGTGTCCCATAGTTGGAAAGAGCTAAACAACCCACGTATTATCGGAGGATGAACTTGAATCCCTAGGTACCATTGCAAAGGTGAGAAGTCGATAGGTGAAAAGAGTTGTATAATCAAAATATATCCAGATATACATCATGTCCCTTGAGTTTTGTTGTTTTAAAGAATGGTGAGATGAGGTAGATGGTATAGCTGGGGCACAGAGAACTTGTTATAAGGTGATTATGCTGACGAAAGAGAACCAAACCTGAATAGACAAGTCCATGACCCAAAAATGCTTTTGAATACTGCTTTTATTTTTCTGGATATAGACTGATCGATGTGGGAAGTCTATATGGGATATGCATTTTGTTGTTCTTCGAGCTGTTCACCGAAGCTGATCAATGTGAGAAACTTCTGATAGAGGCTGACTTTGTATAGCTGTCCTTTAAGGGAGTAGTCTACTTATAGTAATAGATGCGGATTTTGTGTATAGTTGTCCTTCGAGGGAGCATTCTATTTATAATAGCAGATGTGGCTTTGCACATAGCTGTCCTTCAAGGGAGCAGTGTATGTATAACTTAGAGTCTAGATGTCTGTTTGGCATGAAGCATCTAGTTTTTGCAGGAAGTCTGACTCAAAAATATCCCATAATTATATAATTGAGAACTGTGTTATTTTGATACTTTTAAGTCATGGACCAGACTAAAAATGGGAAGGCATCTTTAAGAGGAGATGATGACCAAACCACGTGAGCGTGATTCTATTTTGAGATTCATGAAACAAGGTGTATGAGGTTGTAAATGAGCTCAAGGGATGAGCGCAAGGTAGATAAGAAGTGATGTAACACTAAATTCAACAGTAAAATGGTCAGAAGATGCAAGGCATTAAGGGGTTTCAGGCTCAGGTTTACCATTAAGTGAAGCTAAACGGTAAGTACCCTGATCCGTAAGTGTGAGTGATAATGTAAGGCCCAATCCAATTTAGGAGAAAATTTTCCACGTTTTCTCTTTTCTAGTTTGGTTACATGTTGATTATCTTTGAGGATGTAATATCACCAATCTTAAAGGTACCACTCACAAAGTCACTTATCATAAGCACGCTTGATGCGCTTTTGATAGATTTGAAGGTGGTCAAGAGCTGTAAGACGACGCTCATCAAGAAGCTCCAATTGGGCTAACCACTCTTGGCGGAAATCTTCATTGGTGAGAATATCCTAGAGAGATATTCTTAGGGAGGGTATTTGTATATCGAGAGGAAAGATAGCCTCGGTACCTATATACCAAAGAAAATGGTGTGGCATTAGTGGAGGTATGAATGCTGGTACGATAAGTCCAAAGGGCAAAGGGGATGTGATCAGGCCAATTTTTTCCAGAATCATTAACGACTTTCATGAGAATTTTGGTTAGGGTTTTGTTAGAAGATTCGGCTTGACCATTTGCTTGTGGATAGTAAGGTGATGAGAAGCTAAGTTTGATACCAAAGTTGTCACAAAGGTCTTGTAACAACTTATTTTTGAAAGATTTTCCATTATCTGTTATCAGGCGATGAGGAACACCAAAACGACAGATAATGTGATGGTTGATGAACTCTATGATTTTTTCTTTTTTGGTTGAAATGAGTGGAATGGCCTCCACCCATTTAGTGTAATATTCAGTTGCTGTGATTATCCAATGGTGACGTTGCGAAGAAGGCTGGGTGAATCTCACCAATAAGGTCTAAACCCCATTGTGAGAAAGGCCAAAGATCTCGTGCGACCTGTAGCGGGTGGCTAGGAGTATGTTGAAGGTTGGCATGTTGTTGACACATAACACAATGCTTAACATATTTGTAGCAGTCGTTATTAAGAGTAGGCCAATAATAGCCTAGGTGAAGGATCCATTTGGCCACAGCAAGGCCACTAAAATGTCCACCACAAATTCCGTCATGGACTTGTTGGATGGTATAGGTGACCTCCGCGCCGGTTAGACATCGAAGGAGGATGCCATCAAAGCCACGTTTATAGAGGAGTCCCCCCATGATGACATAACGAGAAACACTTTTAAGAAAAGCACGTTTGTCGTTACTAGTAAGGTCAGGTGGGAGAACAGAGGTTGTAAGGTAGTCGTGAAATTGGTGATACCAGGTATCCTGCGAATTAGCAGATACATTATTTACCATACAAACATCCGGGGACTGAGTAAGATGGGGCAAAGAGTTGTTGGACCAAGACAAATATGTTAGAGTCAGTTGGTGAGGCAGGAATTTGCGAGGCCAAGCAAGCCATAGTATCCACAAATTTATTAGTTGAGCGGGGAATGGTTTGGATAGAATAATGAGTAAATAAGGTCAAAAGTGAATCCACGTAATGTTTGTACTTTTGAAGTTCCTCATTTTTACATTGGTAGATGCCCGTAACTTGATTGAATACCAATTGAGAGTCGCCGAAAATGTTAATAGACTTTACACCTAAGTGTAACACAACCTGGAGACCCAAAACAAGGGCCTCGTATTCCGCTGTATTATTAGTGCAGGGGAAATCAAGCCGGAATGAAAGAGGCATAGGTTCACCTGTCAAGAGGAATGAGAACAACACCTGCCCCTCCACTGCGCTGGCATTTGGATCCATCGAAGAAGAGGGTCATTGGATATGACAGCTCACTGAGTGAAAGAGTTGTGATGAGTTCGTCAGGGAAAGTAAAATTGGTAAATTGTTCCCCAGGTAAAGGGGCTTCTGCGAGTTGGTCTGCGATAGTTTGTCCTTTGACTGATTTCTGGTGTACAAACTCAAGGTCGAGGTCGGCGAGGAGCATAAGCCATTGGGCGATGCGTTGGTTTAGATGAGGTTTGGCATACATATAATGGATGGGGTCAGCGTTGGTGATGACAAAAGTTTTGTGATTCAGGAGGTAATGTCGGAGTTTGGTGGCCACGAATGATAGGGCTAGGCACAAGTTTTCTACATGTGTATACCTAGTCTCGTAATCCACAAGAGTACAGACTTATGTAATAAACGGCTTGTTCTCGATGCTCGGAGTCATGATGTGCGAGCATGGCTCCTACAGCATGGTCTGTGGCAGAAAGGTAAAGGTAGAAAGGGTGATCATCCTGAGGTGGAACAAGCACGGGTGGCTGCAAGAGATAGGCTTTAAGAGCCTCAAAGGCTTGGTGGCACTCTTCGCTCCATTGAAAGACAATGTCCTTTTTAAGGAGATGATGGAAAGGTTGACATCGATCCAAGAGTTGTGAGATGAAATGCCAGATAGATTGGAGTTTTCCCTGCAAACTACGCAATTGTTTGAGGTTAGTGGGTGGGGGCATTTCTAGGATAGCTTTGACTTTTGCTGGATCGACCTCGATGCCACGCAAAGAGATGATAAAACCAAGGAGTTTTTCCTGAAAGGACACCAAAGACACATTTCTTTGGTTGAAGATGAACACAATATTGTAACAAGCGATCGAAAATAATGGTTAAAACATCGAGATGTTCACTGCGATGTTTAGATTTGCCAAGAAGATCATCGACATAATCCTCAAGGATAGTGTGCATAATGTCATGAAAAATGTAAGTCATAGCCCGCTGATAGGTCGCAACCAGCATTCTTAAGGCCAAACGGCATGACACGATAGCAGAAGGTTCCCCAGGGAGTAATGAAGGCAGTTTTATGTTGATCGGCCGGGGCTACCAAAATTTGATTGTATCCCGAGAAGCCATCCATGAGAGAAAGCATCTCATGGCCCGCAGTGAGATCAACAAGTTGATCAATACTAGGTAAGGGGAAGTCATCCTTTGGGCAAGTGAGGTTAAGGTCCCAAAAATCCGTACATATCCGAAGTCCCCCCGTTGCTTTAGTGACAGGTACGATGTTAGAAATCCATTGAGGATAGTCAATAGGTAAGATGAAGGAAACAGAAAGGAGTCATTGAAGCTCTTCTTTGACCAAGAGGGCAATGCGTGGATGTATTTTTCTCAGTTTCTATTTAACTGGTTTGGAGTCGGGTTTCAGAGTAATGTTATGGACAGCGATGTCAGGATCGATTCCTGGCATGTCAGCGTAGGACCAAGCGAAAGCTTGGTTGCGGGCACAAAGGAAGGTAGTGAAGGCAGTTTGTTCTGATGCGTTAAGAGATTGTCTGATCTTCAAAATGTGAGGATCGTCCTCTGTGTGGATGTTGATTTCTATAGTCGAATCATTCAACATGGTTTGAGTTTCAGATGGTAAGGCGCGTTGAATATAAGAGTCGTCCGCACCAAGGTAAGTGAGGATGGAGTCGTCATCCTGGCACTCAACAACATTAATTAAAGGTGAGTCTTCTTCGATCATGTCTGGATACAGAAGGGGAAGAGAAGATGGGTCTTCATTATCGCGTTGATAAGTGAGAGGACCCAGGAAGATAGCATTTACGAAAAAAAAAGTTAGGAGGGATAGATTCCGGGTCTATCGACTCTGTGGGTGAAGATGGCAAAATAGGTGATGATGGTTCGGAAGAGGTAATTCGTTGTCTTCCCGGATACAACTGACATGAGGTTTCTTTAGTGTAAGTGTTTCAGAAAATCCAAGACCACTATGATCTTTGTGTTTGCGTGTAGTCACGGGAATGATTGTATGTCGGCCTTGTTCATAAAGACCGAAACCAAAACCTTTCCAAGCACAGCGAGTCAAGAAGGTGAGGGCGAAACGACGATTTGTTAGATATTGAAAATCAGATTGGAAGGGAACCACACCAAGGGGAGGTTCAGGGGTGACAGAGGATGCGTCGACACCCCCATACGTTAGGTTGGTGCGGTAATTAGGTGGTCCGTAGGAGATCACCTCCCCCACACGACGGTCGTAGGTAGGATGCGCATGTAACTATCCGTACTCCTGTGGGGTATGGAAAGTGCTAACGTTATATAGGTGATACTCCCCCAGCGTAAGGCATTGAAAAACATCTACCAAGGGATCTGAGGTTGGGATGTTGTCCGTGGGGAAGGAAGTGGTATTTGCGGTGGCGGTTTCATTGGTTGAAGGTGTAGGTGCGGCTAAGGTGGATGGTTGAGGTGTGGTCGAAGTAGATGGTTGGGTTGGATGAATGGGTGCCTTGACTGGTACAAGCACATCATTAGGGTGATATAACATATTGCAGGTTTTAAAGGGGGAGCGTCAGCTTTTACGGTGTATGACTTCCCCTCATACTCGAATTTTATGCATCTATGTAAGGTGGAGGGAACACATCCCATAGCCCGGATCCAAGGGCGGCCTAACAACATGTTGTATTGGAATTCTCCCTCAAGGACATAGAAGAGTTCGGGTAAGGTACGTGGCCCTACACGAATGTTAAGGATCACGGTGCCTAAAGTAGAAGTAATAGCATCATTGAATGAACGCAACATGGTGGGGTTGGCACACATGCAGCTAGAAGGGATATTCATTTGTTGGAAGGCTTTGGAAGAGATGATGTTTAGGCTAGTGCCCCCATCAATCATAACACGACGTACTCGGATGTCCCAGATGTAAGCCATGAGATGAAAAGAGCGGGGTCAGGATCTTCTACACCAAAGACGACAATTTCATCTTCGGAGAAACTGATACAGCAGTGGCTTGCTGTATAGGGACAGAAGTGGTAGATTGTTTGGTGAGAGAAGCAACGTGGTTGGGTGTTAAGATGGAGGCAACGGGCAAGGTTTCGTTAGGTAGGACCTCTATCCCTTGAAGGATTTCAATGAGAGCTTGTCGATGAGATTCAGAGGTTTGAATGAGATCATACAGTGTCATTTTTACAGGAGATTGGTGAAGCTGTTTGATCATGGTACGATGGGCAACTCCATCAGAGACGGGGTAGGTAGGTCCACGAATAACCACTTTAGGTGGTGGTGTGATCAGGATGGCGGATGGAGAAAGAGAGGCCGCAGGTGTGCTTTCTTTAGCTTTCCCATTGTTTTTCTGCCCTCGAGTAGCAATACTAATCATGTTGATCTCGTGAACACGAGAGGAGGAAGATGGCAGGGATAAGTCATTGTCTTCGAGAGGTGGGGTTGCAATAATGATAGATTTTGGTGAGGCGGGGACAGGTGGTATAGGAGAGGGGATTGAAGCTAAAGGTTTCTCCCTTCGTAAGTTGTCTTTCTTAACCTTTCTATCCGAGATAGGTGACTGACGAAGGATGGCTTTCAAAGCTTTGCATCCCTCTACATCATGTCCTGGTGTGCGGTGGTAAGCACAGATTTTAGACTCATCATAACCTATAGGTCGAGGTTTAGATGGATCATAGGGTCTGAGTGGGGGTAGGGAAATGGTCGCATTCTCCACCAACATATCAAGGATCTTGGCGTAAGATCCTTTGAGCGGGTCAAAGTCAGAGGAAGATGAGGCTATTGATTGGGTGGGTTTTGGTAATGGTTGGGTATGGTTGGTTCGTACGGGTGGTGGTTTAGACAAGGGGTTTTGATAATTGGATTTAACTAAACGTGGCTTCTTTGGTGCAGAAGTCATGTTTAGCTGGTTAGATGATGAGGCCACAGATGACGTGGTGGCAGGAAACAACCACGGGGAAAGAGGAGTGACAGCAAAACAAATCCTTTGATGATGGAGTTTTTTTAGGGTTGGTAGGTGGACAGGATACTTGGGGTGATGGTGTTGATACACCCGTGGATCTCTGTATGGGTGCAGAAGGTGCAGGTTGTTTTAAAGAAAACACAGGAGGTATGATGTATTGAGGCAAGGTGGAGGGGTGAGGTCCCAATATAGAAGGTAGGTGTGACGGCGAGGGTTTTAGTTGTGACAGAGGCATAGATTGGACTTGAGGAGATTGGGTCTGTCTCCTAGGTGGATGGACGGCTTTATTTTTGGATAAATCTAACCGTTTAGGTGGGTGTGTTAGGCTAGGTATTGGTGAAGTCCCAAGCGTAGGGGAAGGTTTGGTTAGGTTAATAGAGGTGGATGAGGTATTCGGTAGAGATGAGGGGGGTGAAGATGAGGACATAGGCATTTTGAGCTTTTGTAAACACCTCGGGTATATGGTAGAGGTGTCTGGATCGGTCATCTGCATTTGAGTAGAGCATGGTGTACTCAAACACTCCCATAGGACTCATCTATCTTCTGAGGGATGACAATCTTCACGTGTGAAGAAGAAATTTTGTATGGAAGAGAGGTGGGTTGTGATTCCGGTCCACTGTGGGTGTGATACAGGGGGTAAATGAGGTGCTGTATCAATGGGTGTTAAGAGGTCAACCGGTCGCTGAAAATATTTAGGCGATGAAGAACTAATAGGTAGGAGGGCATGTTTGAGGGGATCCGTCATGATTAAGGAGTTTGGTGATGTCGGTTCGAGAGGTTTCTCTTCTAAGGATGACAGAAAAAGTGGCGAGCCTTCTTCTTTTACAGCAAGAGTGATGGAAGGAAATGTTTGGGAAATAGATAAGTTAGATAACATCCGCTCACAGTCTTGCAGGGATGTGGTGTAAGAAGACTCATTCGTGAGAAGAGAACTCTGGGCGGTTAATTCCTTTATGGGTAAAGGAATGGAAAGGTTATCGTCTTGTCTTGATGGTGGTGAAGGGGGTGCGGATCCCTGCGTTAGTGAAGAGGCTTGATTCAGAATTTCCTCGATAGAAGCTTTTGGTTGGGAGTTGAAAACTGCATGGATTTCATGAACACTCTTCTCCTCGGCTAAGGTGTCTTGGTTTATGTTACTGTTAGATGAATGATTTGGGAATGGTTTGTTGAAGATTTTCAAATTTTGATTAGCAGGGGCATTAGGATTATCGAGGGTTATATCCCCTGCATCAACCATTTCCTGCACTATGTTTTTCAACATCTTGCAGTTTTCGTGACTGTGTCCCTTCACGCGGTGGAAGTTACAGAAGTCATTTTCTTTGTACCAAGAAGGTATAGCGCGGGTGGAATCAAACCCGGAGTGAGGTTTAACAGGAGGCAAGGTGATAGCTCCTGCTTTGAGCAATTTTTCCAAGATCACACCATAAGTTTCTCCCAAGGGAGTGTAATTGATGGGCTCGGCTTTATACTTATAGGTGGCTTTTGGCGGGGTATTAGATGGTGCTTGGGATTTGACCATCACCGCATGTACAGCTCCTTTTGATTTCGAAGCAGTCGATGTGTGAGAATTGGTGGTGTTGGGTTTGTTGGTGGAGTCTTGGGTTCGGAAATTGGAGTTTTTGTTGCGCAACCTCAATTTCTCCTCCTCTAAGGCTCGAATCTCTAGTTTCCGAGCCATAGTAAAGGCCTCATCAAAGGTGCGGAAAGTTTGAATTTGGAGGGTGGGAGAAATGTGCTTAGCGCAGGCCCGCGTAAAGAGTTCGATGAGTTTGGCCTGAGGTAAGGCATAAGTAAGTTGGTTGATGAGGCCCCGCCATCGTCCAACGAAATCTGCGATAGATTCGTCTTCAAATTGTCGGATGGCATAGAGGTCGGTGATGGATACTTTCTTGGCAATATTGATGGAGAAATGATCCAAGAAAGATTGGGCTAATTGGTTAAAGGAGAAGATTGAGTGCTGGGTTAAAGCACTGTACCACTCCAAGGCGGGTCCTGATAAGGACATGGGAAAGGTGCGGAGTAGTAAGGCATCGTCATGAGCAATCAGATAGCAGGCATGTCTAAACGATCGCAAGTGTTGTTGAGGATCCTCCTTACTATTGAAGCGAGTGAATTTCGGTAATTCCCATTGAGGAGGATATGAATGAAGGGGGACAGAAGGATGAATAGGCTCCCAAAAACTTGCTCGTATGTCAGGGTGTTACGGCTTCCTGAAACAGAAGCCTCAAGATTTTGCATCTTGTCCATCATCTGTTTGATTAAATCATTGGTTGGGTTAGATGATGGCACTGTTGTTGTAAACGGAGGAGGATTGGGCCAAGAGCCGCTACTAGACAAAGGTGGGGTTAAATATTGATAAGGTATTGATGATGAATGTGTTGAGGTGACCGAATAAGGGTGTCCTATATAAGATGTTGAGGCCACCGGATAAGTTTGTGGAAATGAAAAGGTGGGCGGAGCTTGAGAAGGAAAAGCTCGTGTGGATAGGTGGCAGAGAGCAAGTTATGAAAGGGGCAGTGGATGGTAGTGATATGTGGGGCCCCAGATTAACCAAAGGAAAGCCAATCGGTGCAGTATGAACTAACGAAGCCACTGTGCTGGGAGATGGAGCTAAGGATGAAGATGGTGAAGCGGAGTTATTAGGTGGGGAAGGAGCTAAATGAGCTGCTATACTAATAGGCATACCAACAAGGAGTTGACCGTTGGGTGTATGGTCAGGGGTATGAGACAAATAATGTTGCACGGTGCTAGGATTAGCATCCAAAAATTTGGCAAAGTCCTTATCTCCTACAGGGATCTTTGGAAAATTACTGGTATCCGTAGGATTCCCCATAGGATGTGAAGGGGGTGATTCAGGCAAAGGCACGGAACAAGCATGTGAAACCATGGCTGCGGCTTGTTTCCGGGTTATAACAACCATGGACAAGGGGAAACAGAAGTGAATTAGTCAATCCGGCACAGAAACAACAACAAAATGTTGGAATTGGTAGGTTGTTGGTTTGTCGAGAACTGTGAAAGACAGTAACCGATATCGGTCTGATAACCGATGTCGGTCAGACTGTAGCCGGCGTCGGTCAGTTAACCGATGTCGGTAGAATAGGACCGGTGTCGGTCACTGTGAAAGCAAAGAGAAGATGTAAGAAGCTGCTGGTTTGGGATTAACAATGCTTAGTATACCCACCAAACTGTTCTGAAGTGATCACTGAAATAGGGTATGACAGAGAAATAGAACTAAAAACAAGCAAGATGCACAAGAAAATCAAGAGACTAACCCTAGGATTAGTTTTAATTATTGTGGGCTTATGCCTTAGACGCAAGATGATGTCAATCCTAAACAAAAGACCTAAGGGAGATGTCAAGTTTGTTTTGGCTTATAAGGTTACCTCAATCGGGTGGAGGAATACCACGGAAAAGGGGGGATGTTTGAGCTGTTGTGTTGATTATGATGTGATTTGGTATGTGTTGTGCAGTGAGAGTAAGATTAATTTCTTGTCAATACCGTGGATATCACCCCCACGTGTACGACCTGTTACTTAATCTACGTTCACTAGAATTAAAAACAGCCAGCAATAATGTAATGCATGTGTTTTAAACCCAAATCGAAAATGATATTCGATGAAACAAAGAAGATGACTTTCACTAATGCAAAGATGAGGAAGAAAGACAAATTCTTTTACCAAAATGACAAAATATCTTGTGAATATTTAGAAGAAGAAAATAGCAAGTATGCTCCCTATATGAAAGCAAGCAAGAAAGAAAGAAACCCGAGAAGGGTCCCACCGGGCGTGCCAAAATGTTTCACACAGAATGTTTCCGTTCTAGAATAGAGTTACTTCTATATTTTCATTCTTTTGAGAAACAGATAAGGGTTAGGGCTAGGAGGAATACCTTTGGAGTGTTGGGAAGGTGTGCACGTACCGTAGAGAGATCAGATCGATTGCAAAGAACTCCTTTTTGTCTGGGAAGGACTACCTGTGAATAAGAATGCAAGACCACCAGATTTTAGTTAGACAATAAATGAGGGAGCTGCCTTGGGCCCAGGAAATATTAAACTTCCTTTCGAAGGTGGTCAGCTCCCTTTCAATACAAATTGATGCAAATGGTAATAAAGAAGCTATTGCGAAACTCACGATTTAGGTATCTCGTTACTTAAAAGCAATAGAGACTAGACTACCAATAATAGTATGTCATGCTGTTTGTTTGGTCACTGGTTATTGATACATTCAGGTCAAGTTACGGGGATAGACCAGGCTAGATCTGAGGTTGTTAGGAGACAAATAGGTGAAAGGATGGTTTTGGGTATAAGTCACAGTGACCGATGTCGGTCACTGGATAACCGACCGCGGTTAGAGAACCGCTACCGGTAGGGGATAACCGACACCGGTAGGGTCAGTAATCTAGGTGCTTCTGGGTAGAGGTTGATTGTAGGGTGATTGTGGGGTTTTTAAGACTGGTGGATGGTTGAGGGGAATAGTGAGATGATGGGGAAGACTCAGAGAGTGATAAAACTATCTTCTGGGCAATACAAGGATGTATGGATGAAGGTTAGGTGCAGGGTGCTGGCAGGTGGTAGATCTAGGAGTGAGCTTATAATTACTATGAATCAAAAGTTCAAGAAATGGTGTTTAGAAACATACAAGACACTACTTACTCGTTCTTGATGAAGATTCAGGTCTGAGGAATGCAGTGACGAATGCCAGATTCAGGTGGGATGATCCGACAATCAAAAGTGAGCTGATGAAGCTATCCTCTGACTTTTCTAATGCTTGGACGAGTGTGAAGGTGATCCAGTTACTCAGTTGCAATCTTGGGCTCGACGTCCTTCTCTGCAAACTCTTCTCTTTTCTTCACTTGTCTCTGTCTTGCAAATGAATTCCGGATCCTTCAAAATGAAATCTCAATCCTTTGTTTTTGGCTGAGGGAGGTAGGGAACCGATGGCGGTTACGTAACCGACGGCGGTCGATGTCGGTTAGGTCAAAGTGGCTATTTTTAGTAAAATAGCCAACTTTCCCTCCCTTTCTCCCGAGGGATCAGTTGTGGGCTTGGTCAAGTTATTATTAGGTTTGTTTTGATGTGGGTGAGGGGTGATGAGTCATGGGTGTGAGTCTGGACCAAGTCATAGGTCTTAATTAGGTTGGTTTAGGGTTAGGGCTAGGTCATGATGAGGTGGCAAGGTGAGGTGGCAGGGGTGGGGATGTGGATTTATTAATTATATGGTAATTAATAAATAATTAAGTGTGTAAGGTTTAGGTGGTGAGGTATGGTTAGGTTGCGAGGTGATATGCGGGGTACAGGGCATCGTAAGACCCAAATTTGGTGTCTACACACACATCTAAACCTACCTAGTGACCAGACCCTGGTGCTTGGTTTTCCAAATCAAGGGAGGAGTATCGTTGATCCAGTTGGTATTGGTGGAAGTGAGATATTTGCGCCTAGGAGATACAATTTTTCATTTCCTACTTCTATGGTTGCATAAACTATTCTAGTATTCAGAGGAATTTTCAGACAAGGAGCAAGTACACAAGGTGTGGGTAACACATAAGGGAGTGGTGCGAGACACACACATGGCAGTGGCATAATCTCACAGATGGTTAGCACATAGTTCAGCGGGACGTTGGGGATCCTAGGTGTGACTGCTTCAGGCCCATTACTGGTGGTTAGGAGGATCTGGAGGTGGAACTGGGGGATCCGGATGCATAAGACTTGGTGGATCTAATGGATCCAGCAGAGGAGGAAACACCAGAGGAAACCAAGGGTCTAGACCAGGAGGACAGGGGCCTCAGCCACCTCCTCAAGTCTTCTTTGAGATGTCTTTACATTTTCTAGGTTACAGGGGTATTGAAGATGCTGCGGAGCACGTTCACAAGTGTGAGTTGCTATGGCATGCAAAGGGGATCACAATCCCAGAGCGGAAGGTCAGTAAGTTTGTAATGACGTTGCAAGGGTACACACATAGCTGGTATAGGAAGTATGAGCCCCATCAGATGGTGGTAGATTACACCATGTTGAAAAATGTTTTTCTAGCAGAATTCCACATCCCTGAGTTTGAACAGAAGAGCATTAGCACCCTTAAGGAAATTCAACAGGGAATGACAGAGAGTGTGTGGGAGTATGATGCACAGTTTAAGACTCTCCTGTCAAAATTGTCATATAACATTCACCCTTCACAACATGCTCAATGGTTTATTGGAGTGTTGATAACTCCATTTAGAAGATATTTATCTCATAAGACTTTCACAGACCCGCGCGAGTTTTTGGAAGATGCTTTGCATGCCGAAGCTGTTGGAAGTGTAGATACTGGTGTTAGCCCATTCCTAGAAGCTCAAATCACCGCTATGGCTAAGTAGCTAGAAAATTTATCTGGGAACTCAGTTCATGAGACTCGTAGTGGAATTTGGTTTACAGATTGTGAAGTAGAGGGGCATGTCAAGGATAGTTACCCCCAGAAGACAGTACATGACGGAGCAATAGAGTGTGAGATTTGTCATGGGGACCATGATGTGAGTAGTTGTCCCTTGTTACAACACGTAATTCGGAAGAATGTATCTTGCTACTGTAAAATCTGCACCTCTACAACCCATGATACTAAGGATTGTAGGCTTATTGACCAGATCCATGAGGTCATTAATCATGGTGTGCACCAGACTAGCATTGCCAGTAGTTCTAAGGGTGATGATCACCTGCTATGAGGAGTGTGCAGATGGAGGCACGCATGTGGAAGGGGATTTCATGGAGGATTCCGTGGTCATGGTAACCGTAGAGGAGGAAGAAGTGAGTTCCCATGTGGAACCTATTTTAATTGTGGGTCTAAAGACCACTACAAGCATGAGTGCCCAGATTTATTGTAGTGTTCATGGTGGGGGAAGAAGCACAAGTATGAGGAGTGCCCTGAGTTGTTTGAGCATATGAATTAGAAGCACCAGAAAGACAAGGGCATTGCAATGGTAAGCATTAAGAGGGCTGACACATAATGGATGCCACGGGTGACACATGATGTAGGCTTGGAACCTGTTATGGTAACAACAAGAGTAGAGGCCACGTCGCGCAAAAGAAACACTAAGGAAAATAAAAGAACCTGGTTTCAAGGGAAGAAGTGGTACATGGGAAGTACCTAGATCCTGCACATCAGAAGGAGGTATATCAAGAGACCATGGATGTCATTCAAAGTTTACAAGGATAAATTGAGTGTCTAAAGGAGCAGTCCAGGAGGGAGGAGTAAAGAAGGAAGGTCGAGGCACCAAAGAATGACCTAGATGAGGTCAAGGAAGTGTGTAAAATGCTAAGTCAAGAGAATATTATTCACTTGCTAGGAGCATGGTTGAGAGAGAAGGTACCACATGCCTTGGAGAAGATCATGAGAAGTAGATCTTGCATGTAAACCTTCCCCCTCATAGCCTTGACTACTGATCACGTTAAATGCGGTCGTGGATGGATGGATCCTTAGTGATATCCTCATTGACATAGGTGTGGAGGTCAATGTTATCACCTTGGATGAATGGCATCAGATGGGAAGACCTATATTACAGCCATCTTCAAATGTGTTGTATATGGAAAAAAATGAAGGTAATGCCCATCAGTGTCTTAAAGGATGCAACTATCACCATTCAGGGAGCTAAGTTTACTCAGGACTTCGAAGTCTTGGTACTCGCCGAGCTAGACAATTTCCCAGCATTACTTGGGCGCCTATGGTGCTATAAGAACAATGCAGATCTTTGGTTCAATAAGGGATACATAAGCTTTGAAAATGAGGAGAAGAGCATCCTGGATAGAATATATGTTTGCATTCAATCAGGGATCCAGAGACAATTCATCCCACAAAGGGAGTTATCCAGTTTGAGGATTCTTAGTCACTAAGTGACACCACCAGTATAGCATGTGATAATTGGGTGCATGGAACCTATGAGTTAATCAGACAACATTTAAGAGGATCGGTAACAAAGGTGACAAAGGTGCGTACAGTTTGGTGCCTAGGAGGAAAGGAGCTACCTAAGTACTCAGGAGGAGCTTTCCCTGAGTTCTTTTTGTAGGATATGGAAGCTCAATGGAAGGAGGAAAATGAACGAAGGGGGATGTTAAGTTACGTCCTACTCATAACTTTTGTGCACTGGTGGGAAACACATCGGGATAAACTCTTGAAATGGTGTGAGGTGAGAATTGCCTTCTCTGTAAGGTTTTGTAGGAGCAACGCACCCACAGCTATAAAAGAGTACCATGGTAAAGAGACCACTTCCTTCCATATCCAAGCATGTGAGACATCCTGGATGGGAAGTGCAAAAGCATTGCCACCTTCATTATGGTTTCACAAGTTGTATTTAACCCTACAAGGTTATGTGTGTGCATGGTACATCCATGTTGAGACATGACTCCAGACAAGGAATTGGCAAGAGTTAACGACTGAACTTATTCAAGCATTTGAATATCAGAGTACAAAACCCTTGGTGGATAAGGTGTTGCAAGTTATCAAGTGACTTACCATTGGAGATAGCACCATGGCAGAAGATAGGCTACTGGACTTGTTAGGTGAACCTGGCTTGGAGGTGCGCTTTGAGGAAGAAGAAATAGAAGAAATATAGTTTGAGCATGTATGTATGGAAAAATAACAAGGGAAGATGGTGTATGTTATTGATGGGGAAGAAGTGAAAAACCTAGATGTTGACCATTCTATAGGGATACATGAGGTGTTAGACAATTCTGATGAACGGGCACATGCCTATCATGAACCTTTAAAGACAAAGAAGGTTAACATCGGCTCAGGAGAAGAGCATAAATAGGCTATCATTGAAGACTATTGGTTGGAGAAATAAGTCTCTAAGATCATTGATCTTTTATGTGAGTTTGAGGATTTATTCCCACGTGGGTATCATGAAATCAAAGGTGTCCACCATTCCTTGGGGGAAATGAGAATTAAGTTGAAGGAAGGTGCACGCCCGGTCTGAAAATGACCATACCAAATGAATCCTAACCTGCCCGTGAAGGTCAAGGAAGAAATAGATAAAATGATACCATCAGGTATTATTGAAGCTATTGAAGAGTCAGAATGGATAAGTCCAATGGTGATTAGTATCAAGAAGGATGGAAGGATAAGGATCTGTGTTGATTACAGGGACCTAAATGCAGTATGTATCATTGATCCTTTCCCAACCCCATTTACTGAAGAAATCTTAGAAGGAGTGGCAGGGCGCGAGGTCTATTCTTTCACAAATGGATTCTCGGGTTATCACTAGGTAAGAATTGCAAAGGAAGACCAGAGAAAGACAACTTTCCCCATTGAGTGGGAAATTTTTACCTATACAATCATGTCTTTTGGGTTAAAGAATGTGCCTGCTATGTTCTCGTGCATTGTGGTACAAGCTTTCCAGGATTTCATCCATAAATTCCTTCAAGTCTACCTAGATGATTGGACAATATATGGGTTAGTGAAGGACCATTGTGACAACTTAAGGCTGATGTTTGAAAGGTGTCGACAATTGAGGATATCCTTCAACATTAAAAAATGTGTCTTTGCTACACCTGTTTGGAACATTATTGGGACACATCATATGTAAGGAGGGCTTACTAGTAGATCTCACAAAAGTTGCAGTAATTGTGGGATTGAAGGAACCTACTAGTCAAAGAATGCTGCGTGGATTTCTTGGGCATACGAGGTACTATAGGAAGTTCATTAAGGGATATGCCAAGATTTCCATGCCCTTAGAAGAATTACTTAGACATAAGAGTGCCTTTCATTGGGGAGAGGCACAATAAAAGGCATTTGATACTTTGAAGGATAGGCTTGTCACCTCACCCATCCCACGTTTCCCTTCTTGGGATAAGCCTTTCCATGTTCATGTGGATGCCTCAGGGACCGCCATTGGAACATTACTTCACATAACCTGGTGAGGGGATTGTTGATCATCCTTTGTGCTTTGTAAGCAGGAAATTGACACCAGTAGAGCATAATTATACTACAACTGAGTGTGAGCATTGTCTGATGATCTACGTGCTTCATAAATTCAGACAATATTTGTTGGCAACCCTTTTGTATTTTACATTGACCATATGGCATTGAAATACTTGGTGAACAAGCCCATTCTACAAGGGCGCATATGTCGGTGGGTACTATTGTTCCAAGAATTTGAGTTCACGGTGGTTGTCAAACCAAGAAAAAGTAATTTTGGACCTGATCATTTATCTAGGATTGATTCAGGGGAGGATGCGTAGATCATTGAAGACACCATGCCAGATGCAAAATTGTTTAGGTTGCGGCACGCATCCTCAAATTTTGAGGACATTATAGTATTTCTCAAGATAGGTGTGGTACTAGTCGAAATGAAGGCCTTGGAGAAGAAGAAGTTGGCCATACACGCCGCTAGGCCCTATATGTTAATTAGTGGAGATCTGTACAAAATGGGTCATGATGATGTTCTGTGCCGTTACATGCTAGAATATGAGCATATTATAATTATGGAAGAGGCGCATGGTGGGATTGCAGGAGGACACTATGCAGGAAATGCAACTGTGTGAAAGATTCTACTCGCAGGGCTTTGGTGGGAGACCATTTATCAAGATTGCATTGAGTTTTGCAAGGCCTGTGACCATTGCCAGTGCCTTGGCAAACCTAGAAAAAGGGATGAAATTCCCTTACGACCAATAGCCAGTGTGGAACCATTTGAGAAGTGGGCTATCAACTTTGTCGGACCAATCTCACCAGCCGCACGAAGGACTGGTTCACGGTATATCCTCACTTGCACTGATTATTTGACAAGGTGGGCAGAGGCATCACCTACAAAGGATTATACAACGGCTATCGCTACTAGATTTTTATGGGAAAACATAATCAGTAGGTATGGATGCCCATTGAGTTTGACAAGTGATAGAGGTACACACTTCCTCAATGAAACGGTTAGGATTCTGCTATCAGAATTCATGGTGGCCCATCACAAAACTACTCCCTATCACCCTCAAGAAAATGGAACTGTTGAGGCATTTAACAAAATACTTAGCCACACATTGACTAAGATCTGTGATGTTGGTAGACAGGATTGGGATGACAAAGTATCAGCCATTCTTTGGGCATATAGGAATAACCTACAAGAGGTTGAATAAGGCCACACCATTTCAATTAGGTGTTTGGTGTGGAGGTTGTCCTACCAGTTGAATTCATGTTACCTTCTCTGCGTATAGCGTGCGTAGCAGGATTGGCTGATGAACAAGCACTGGAAGAAAGAATTGACAAGTTAATGTAATTGGAAAAAAGATGATCACCCGCCAGGTGGAGCCAGAAGATGGAAAAATTAAAACAAAAGGCATGACATGATTGTCACATTAAGAACAAGAAGTTTGAGGTTGGGAAGATGGTCTTACTATATGATTCAAAGTTTCTGCGCCATCCTGGGAAGTTGAAGGTGCATTGGTTGGGTCCCTACATCATCTCGTACATCCTTGATTCAGGCGCATGCTAGTTACAAGCGCTAGATGGGACGAGATTGCTAAGACACTTCAATGGGAGTAGGTTGAATCCCTACTATAAATAAGTCTTCTTGGTGTTTGTAAATAAGGCAGTGTTGCCAGTTAGTTTAGGATTTCCTTTAATGCATTTTCCTTTTCTTGTGTTTCCCTTTTCTCATTGTTGTTTTGTGTTGCACCTTGGGCACTGGTAATCTCATTACTTTTTGAAGGTTGTGAATGCACAGAGGACCGCACATCATTTTAGTGTGGGGTAGAGTAAGGTGGAAGAAATTGAAGTGTGAAGCACTAGGAAGGATTGCATTGGAAATCCCGGTTGAATGGCCCTAGGAAAGGAAGTGCATGAGAGGAAAGGTGAAAAATGATGGTTGGTGTCAGGGTAAGGCTACATTGGGTAGATCCAAGTACAAGAGAGGAAGAATCGTAAATGCAACACGAGGTAGGCAAGAGAAAAAATCATGACAGAAGAAGTACCTTTGGCGCTAGTTACATGCGCACAAGAGTCTCTTATCAAGATGGATTGGTTATGCACTAGAAGGTTAGGGAATTGTCTGCACAAGGTTGGGCGCATGAGTTAAAGGTGCTAAAGACGAATTTGGTTGAAAAATCCACATTAAGTGTTAAAGTATAGTGGTAGGTGAAGTGGCATTTAATGTTAAAAAGTAGGGAAAAATATAAATAGAAGGTTGGGCACTTCATTATTTACTTTGCGAATATGAAGAAGGAAGAGATTTTGTGAACTAGGGTTTCCAGAGTTGATCCATGTGAAGAAAAATTGGAAATATTTAAACCATGAGTGACTAGTTTGGATCTGCAAACTAGAAGGGAATTAGTTCATGGGCATAGGGAAGGTTGTGGAGAAGCACCATCTTGTGAAAGGGATATTCCAGTTAGGGTTTGACAGCTAGGGTACGGGTTGGAAAAGAGTTTCTTCACAAGTTTGAGATTTGAACTTGGAAAAGATAGAAGAGTAGAGCTAGGAAGAAAAGTTGAAGTGCAGAGATAACCTACATGCAATGGCACCCAAGAAACCAACTAGTAACACCTAAAAAGGGCAAGGGCATGGGAAAACAACAAGAAACCCAAGTACCAACGAGGAGATGGTATGTAGAAAAAGTACCTAGATAGGGTTTCACTCGGGATGGAATGGGAATCCCACTTGATAAAAATACAGTAAGTGACTACAATCATGACACGAATGCAATTGAAAAGGAAATTGCATTGGAGTTAGTGCGCCTGACTAACCAGAGAACACCTGAGGGGTTACCAATTTATAGCGAAGAAGTCAAGGTGAAGTTAGAGAAGGTGAGTTTATTACAACTCTATGAGTTTCCCTACTTCAGAAAGATAGAGTGCCTCTATCAGTGGCTAATGTCACATGTACATGAAGACCACTTTCACTTCGCGGGGTGCAAGATTCGCATAACCCCTCAGCGAATTTCAAAATTCACAGGCCTTATCTATGAAGGAGAAGATATAAAGGATGACCTGTGTGACAAGGAAGCAATTAAGGAAATAGTGGCCATGCATATGCGTATAAGAAGGGGTCAAGGTACTTTGATATTGTAGATATCCAAGACCCAGTGATGAGAATGGCCACGTGCCTGATAACAAAACTCAACGTGCACAAGAAAGATGGATGCAGGTAAACAAGTCCCGATTGAATGTTTGTAGAATAATATCAGAGGGCACCATCTACAATCTGTCCACATACATTATAGATGAAATTATCACCAGCGCACAGGAAGGAGATAATATTCTCTTTGGTAATGTCCTCTTAACCATTGTGTTCTCAAAGATCAGAGTACTAGATGCAACAGACAATTTTTTTTGGGAGTACCCTAAAGGAAGACCCCTCACCTGTAAAAATATTTGAGAAATACAATTGTGATAGCATGACACCCGTTCTCAAGGCACATCTTGAAAAATGGTATACATGCTTAAGGAATGTGTTCAGGGTAGAATGGAGAATACCAGAAAAAACTACCGGCACTTACAGTAGGAGAAGATGAGTTCACTGTATACCAACACTTTTGTATTGTTAGGTTCAAGTTGATAGATGAAAGTATGACCCCATGGCGCAAGCTCCCATTTGCTTTCATAGCTCAATATTTCCAGGTGGGAGTTAATAGATTCAAGGAGTCTAATAAGTTAAAGCTTGACCTCAAAAGTTTAGACCGGGACCACAGGGAGTTGTGTAGAACGTTGGTCTACCCCAATAAGTGCGCGTATGTGGAAAATTTCGTGTCACATGAAGTCCAAATGGTAAAACCCTTGACTTTGACTATTGCAGAGAGGTCCTGTCGACATTAAATTTTTCCTCCGTAATTTCTATTTTATTATGTATGTATTAGGAATAGGATGTTGTTAAGTATGATTAGTAGTGACTGTCTAATAGAAGATAACAACGCCGTCAGTACGGTGCCGCCAATAAAGTAGAGTAATGGTAACAATCAAAGTACAATAGGAATGTTGTGGTAAAAAGTAACTATTTGTCATAAGTGGTCCAGTAATGTTAAAATGTCAAAGTTGGGGTAAGTAGAGAAGTAGGGTCTACATGATTTAGGAATTAGAAATATTATATTTGTAATAAGGACAAAGAGTGATGTCATAAATATTTTGTGTATTTTATTTGTGGAAAAGACTAAAAAGGTGGAACCCATGTGAGATGATAAGGTTTATCTTATCTTAGAAGATAAACCTACATGTAAAGGCAAGAGTTTAGGCATGGAATACGATTGGCCAGAAGAGATTTCCTATCCTATCTTAGAGATAGGGTGGATAAACCTGAATTCCTATAAATACAGAGGTCACCTTCCCTCATTGAGCATAGAAGGAAGTAGTGAGAAATATTGTATGAGTAAGTGTGTAAAGGAAGCCATCATTTTGAAGGTGTGTTAAAGAATCCTTTAAGAGGTGTAATTATGAAGTTTCTCCCATAGTTATTGTTGGCAGGAAAGTGAAGTCAGTAGTAACACTTGAAGTACCTCATGGGTGAGATTGTAAGAATTTCATGTTGATATTATAATTTACACTGATATTTCAGATTTATCATCATTCCTTCTTATCATAGTCTATGGTATTCTTGTGTTATGTTTGTTGTTGTGTTTCTAGATTACATCCACCAAAATAAAAGCTGTGCATCAGTAAATAATCATAGCATGCGGAGTTTGTGGTGAAGAATTATCAGAGTGCCAGATTGGTGTTGATAGTTCGCAGCGAGTGTATACCTTCAGATAAGGCCCATGTTTGAGAAGGGTGCTTATCTTGAAAACAAGATAGCTATACCTGAGGACCTAATAGGTAGAAAGAAGCCCATGCCTAGACAAAAGGAAAAAGAAATGCAGAAAAAGGCACCAAGTGCCCAAGATACGCAGACGATAGGCGCCCTAGGAACAAGTGCTAGAACAAGTACTTACATGTGTAGGAAGAGGTCCCCAGTCAAAGACGAGGCACCAGAACAGGAAAATATTATCGTAGAGGAGAAATCACCAGAGGAAGAGGAAGAGAAAGTAGAGTCTCCTATACTAGAATCCCTAGTTAGGAAGAAACAAAAGGTTATGGAGGAAGCTAACTCGGAAGAAACATACAACTTGGAGAAATACATGGGTGAGAAGGATGACGATGAAGAAGATGAATCTGAAGAGGACCAAGAACCATTTGTTTTTAGCGTGCACGGTTTAGAAGAAGAGGGCAGAGAAGAAGAACATGAGTTCCTTTTTGTATGACACAAGGGCAACCAAGAGGAGGAAGGAACCCAGGACATAGGAGGAAGTGAAGAGGTTGGCGCATAGGGTAAAAAAACTCTAAGCCTTATGAAGGAGCAAATAAATGAGGTGGTAGAAAAAGAAGAAAAAAAAATCATTGAGGCCTTGGTGGAACAGGAATTGGAGCGTAATGCTAAATATAGTAATGGATGAGGACAAGGAAGAAATCGTAGGGAAATATCATGACAACGCAGGAGGCCCTAATCTATCGGTAACTGTTCCTAAGGGGCACGTGCACAGGAGGAAAGTGCATGGAGATCTAGGGGCCAAGAATGAGCTACATTAATGATCCCACTAAGGTGTTGCGCACGTGACTTCCAAAGCATAGTCCCAACATATCAACTCTTAGTAATGAAGTCATTTGATGAAGAAGGTGCATACCCTCAGATGAGGAAGATGCTCTCTTGGGAAATTGAGTCCCACATCAACAAGCCTGAATTCGAGGTAAGCTAGGGGGTACTAATGGAAATTCCCATATCAAAAGGAGACAACCCCTTGGTAAATGCTCAACAGCGTTCAGATGAGTAGTTATGTAACACACTCAATAAGATCTGACTTGAGGTTGAAGCTAGGCTCTTTGGATAGAATGACAGGGTAAAATTTCTAGAGGCAGAGTTAGAAAATAGGAAGAGGAGCTAGAAGGAAGCACCAATAATTTTAGGGACCAAGGAATTAAAGGAGTTAATCAGAGGAGCTAGAAAGAAGCACCAATAATTCGGACCTAACACCGCCCGCAAAAAAGTATGGATCTTCCCTTGAGTGCCTTGTAGACTTAACACAAATCCTCACCATGGAAAGACAACCTCTAGCCTTAGAATCCATGGAAGAAGTAGCAATGCACCTGGAGAAGGAGGATAAATTGAAGGTAGTAGTAATCATGGCTGAATACACTAAAGTCCTTGTTGATGTAAAGATTGCTGCCCATACCGCTAAGGCTGCATATGACAACTGCGCATAAAAAAGATAAAGTGGCAAGTACTCTGGTCACCAACTATGAATCAGAGCTTAAAGAGTTCCAAGAAAATAACAAAGGGAAAAAATCAGAGCGGGATAGAATCTTGGCCGAGGTTGAAAAGAAGTCATAACCTATTGAGGCCCTAAGGGGTATAATCAAGAACTGACCAAAGGAGCTATACCCACAGATTACTAGAAGGATTGACACACTTGAGGACGTGGGAAAGGAGTTGGAAACAATTTTTAACACTATGAACACTCAAGGAGATGGATTGAGTTTTGGGGAGGTAAGCACCCTAGTCGACGACCTCTGCTAGAGAGTGCAAAATGAAGTCAATGCCTAGAACAAGTTGGAGGCAACCTTGCAAAAGGATTTTCCTAGCTTGTTGCAATAATGCCATCACTTCCCCATTCTTTCTTCTTTCCTAAATTCTTCATCCCATTATTCTTTTCCCAAGACATTAAGTCTATTGTGATTCTTTAGTCACTAGAGAAGTGTTCCCATGAGCGGAGAATAGGTGTAGTGTGGGGTGATGTTGGGCCCCTAAAATATTGACTAAGTCCACAAAGGGCACATGGGCGCGCAAGATTGAAGTTAAGAAATGGGCACACAAGGAGAAGGTGCGTAAGGAAAGGTTCTAGGAGGGTCTTAGTAGAACCCATGATGCGTGCCCGCAGGAAAAGGTCTTAGGACTTAGCTGTATTTGGTGTATCAGGCAGGATACGAGAAAAGTGTGACCCGACTGTGCATGCAGAGTGGAATAAGGTGTGAGCCCTGGCAATATGTTGGCCTCAAAAGGAATATTCCCTATGATGGAAACTTCTATAAGACCATCATGGCAAAAAATTAGAGAGCTCAGGCCTAGAGAAGCATGCTCCCATGGAGGACCACATTCAGACACTTGGCACTGGATTTGAGGCCACAAAAGGATGATTTGGCACTCGGGGTGCCTATAAATACAAGCGCCCATAGAAGAAAAGAAAGATAGATCAATAGAGAGATGAGCTTTGCAGAAATACCATAAGGAATCATATTGGGTTGGGTATATTAAATATAGGAGAAGGATGTATCAAGGGCTTGGGGTTATAAAAATTATTTTTGAGAGCTAAATGATATAGATCCAGTTATGATGCATACTTTGGTCTGCCATAATGTGGTGTTTTGTAGTAAGTCTAATGAATGTAATGAGGTTACCAAGTTAATTGAATATGATCCTTCTTGGTTTGGATTCATACATGATTCTTCATAGTTCCTTTTCATGTATGTTTATAAGATGAATATGAATTCCTATGCATTTTCCTTTCTATCTTGATTCGGTTCTTTAAGTCTGTTAAAGTATCTTTGTCTGTAATGAATGCAATGATCTAGAGCCATTCTGAGCTCTATGATGTTCGCATGTTTCATTCCCACTCACTTCCTTGAAACTTTGGATCATAGATGATGTTTTCCCACTCATCTCACATAAAAGAGAGACTTAGCACCCGCGTGTGCCTCGGGTGAGTGCCTTGTGCCCACTGGGTGATAGGCTGACATGTATGGGATTCCCTTGTTATTTGGTGGGTGTAAAAATGACTACACTCCCTCATGACCTTGGCCTCCTGAAGCTCCACCATCATGCCCTGAATATCTGCACGATTTTTTCGACACTCCCAGTGCTCACTTATGTGTCATGTCAAGCTCATATCTACTCATTCAATATGTGATCAACACAGTGAGGTACAATGGGTAGAATATCTATCACTAAGCACTCATAGTATCTCATATCCGCGCTGAGGCGCTCAATACCAATCAATGGTCACAAAACCATGAGTCCCCCATTTTCCCTCCTATCATTGGCACTCCACCCACAAGTATCACTTCCTACCCTGCACTCGGCCCTAGTCCCTAAGCTACACTCCTGGTAGCCTTCGATGCTTCCCTGATCTCTTCATACTTTACATGAATTGCCTCCCACTGTCAGCGATATCTGTCTTGCTGTTGTAGATAGGTATCACGCTCTAGGTGTTCTTGGTATCTCTTCTGTAACAATGTATCCCTATCCTAGCAAGTGGTGTCTTGCTCCACCACCATCCTGTCCCTCTCTAATCATAAGGCATACAAATATGCCTGTAACTACACCAATTCCTCCCCACCATCACCTTCCTCCTCTACCTCTCCATCCCTCTGTATCCTCCCAACCCTATCTCCATGAGCGGCCCATTGTTGTGACAAAAGTTTCTGAATCCCTCTACCATGAAAGCATCATCAACATCCACCACCTCCAGATCCCCAACTAACCCTGCCTTATCTACTATTGGCATAGGTAAATAATCTCTCCAAAATCATCTCGCTGATATACAATTAGCTCACCTGGAATCTGCTACATAAACTCAAACTATCTCCACACTTGAGGAAATTGTACCTCCTCTACCATCTGCACCCCCTTAATCCACCACACCATCCTCAGTCCTGCCAAAATCCACATCCATCCCTGGCCATCTAGGGTATCTCACATAAGGTCTCTAAAATAAATCATCTATGGATAAACTCCACAATTGATTGACATAGTACACTTGGTCTCTCTCAATCCCATCATGTCTCATCTAATCAAACCGCCATCTCATGAACCCTAAAAACATACTCTGTTGGGTCTCCCACCCTCCAACGTAGGCCTGGTGGCCTCACAACAACTATATGTTAGTAGGCCCAATAATGCAATAAAACCCCCACATCCAACCCATAACTCTGATCTGTAACAAACATTTAGAGCTCATGGTAAACCTGATCCAATAATGTGTAACCCCATGCATACACAGTTTGATGCTCCATAATGTATATAGTGATACCCACACATGTCCAAGGAAATATGTCACCTCCTGAATCTAACAACGTATAACATGATATAGTCAACATAACTATGGACATCAACTAGTTTCATGATGCCTCTCCATCATAATATGTTTCAATGTGAAAACCCTAGGCTATGTAGTCCAATGTTTGAGGCTTCATCACCATATAACTGCCTCATAGTCTCAACACAGGCCTCTTGAGGGATAGGTCCTACCTTCTCACCTTGGATCGGTATTATCAAGATCGCTCTATATGTCTTCTAGCATAATGGCCATCTCATTAGTACAGAACCAGAACGTCATGGTGCTTGGATCCTGTTGTCCACTTAAAATTTCCCTGCTCTTAAGAAGGTGAAGATTTAAAAATTTTTAGTTTAAGTGTCTTTTCTGTTGTACTGATATTGTGAAAAGCCAAGAAATTGAGAAAATCTGCGTTTTTGGGTCATTTTGCGTGTTTTCGGGCATGTCGGATATTTTTGTCCCGCGGTTGTCCCAAGTTCAATTGGGCCCTTTGTTCCCCGATCGGCCGGTTTACCCGAAGTTTGTTCTTTTCGGGCCCGTCGGAACTTTTTGTCCCAAATGTCCCAAGTTCGCCCGAACCAGTTGTTTCCATTTTTCGTCCAATTCGGCCGAGTCACGTACTTCGCGTACTTTTGGTCCTGCGTGTTCCAAGAGCATTTGTACATCTTTTCCCCGTATCGCCCGAATTGGCTGAGTCGCGTACTTCGCGCTTTCGTGTCCCTCATGTCCCAAACTGAACCAAAGTGCTATTCATGCTAATTTTTGCTGCTCTACTCGAAATATCTTTCTTTTCAAATTGGTAGGTATGTATTTAATGCGCATTTATTACCTTTCTCTCTCCTAAACGACTATATAACAAGCGAACCCCCTATGCGTTTTGCACACTGCCTTTTCCTGCTATCTTTTGCTCGAACCCTTGCAATCTAAATTCTTGTGCGCATATCCATTCCCTCTGCAAAATTTCATCCCAAGTCTAGCTTGCAGCTCTGCTCTTTGAATTACTATCAACATGAAGATCAAATTCCAGGGGCAGGAACAAGTCTCACCACTTGAGTTTGCCGTTCCTGATATCGGGGACATTGAAGTTCACCACCTTGACTTTTGGCGATTTTTGGTCGAGGATGACAGATGCAAAACCCTACACCAATGGCACAGATGATTCATGATAGCGGTCTGGTTTTTGCTGGCGGTTTTCCCTATCTCGGTGCAATGTGTGGACACAGTGCTCGCATGCGGGGCTCATTTCAACCCTGATTCGAGTGAATTAACAAACATACATGGGGAGCTCATTGTCAAACTTGACGTTGTCGCCATTGGCACTGCACTGAGGATTCTAGAAATGGATAATGCCATAGTTGTCTCCCAAAATCAAGCACATGCTCTGTTCAATCAAGACAGTGACAACTAGAAGGCGTGGGTGGCGAAGTCTTGGCTTAAAAACCCTAAGAAGGGAGCATCTCGTCTATCCAAGACTCTTTTCTAGGTAGATTTCAATGAAGAATTGTTGGATTTCATAATCCTACTGGCTCGGGTTATGGGCTTACCCTCTACCTAACGAGTTCCATTTCTGGATGTGCCCGCTCATCAATATGGTGTGCGAGGGAACTCAAAATATCAACTGGGCTAGAAATCATCAGTATGAACCTAGCGGAGCAGTTGTCCAATGTACAACAAATGAAGAAATTCTACATGACTCTTCGTACCTGATGTATACTCTAGCGGCATCAAGGAAATGGTTTGGCTTTTTCTTACATTGATGCCCACAAGGATGATCCTGTGTATGCCTATTGCCCGCAGTTCACCCTAGAGACCAACAATCGTAATTTCTGAAGGGTGAATGATGATTTCACCATGTACATGGTAAGACTTCTCAAGGGTGACACTGCTAGAAGATTTTCTGATGAAGCCATGAGCCTGATATCGCACTACGGTGCCTATTTTATCCAATTCAGAAAATTCTCCTATATCAGGCTTGCTGGTTACGAGAGCACCCCTCTGAGGCTTCCTATGTTCAGCAGTGACAAAATGGCTCTGAAAGAAGTATGCAGGCAACTGGAAAAATTGCATAGAACCTGCAGGGAAAAGAAGATTACTTGTTTGCACTTCCCCATCTCTTTGCGAAACTACACCTGCAAAACAGCCCTGGATGCACAGAATATAGAAAGAGCCCTGACTCCCATTACTGTCCATTTCTTCAAGCCTAGAACTTGCTTTGAATTGAAAAAGTTCATTGAGCAGAATATCAAGATAACCTATCATCATAGGGAAGATACAAAAGACTATTGGGCTGACTGTGCCAATGATTTTGAGGCCAGAAGGAGGCATTATGGCAGGTTCTCTCTACCAATTGATCCAAGAACTCAGCTTGTACCAAGTTCCTGAAGGACTCAAGGATGACAACTCTGATCTATACTCATATGAGTATGACAATGTGGTTAAGCACACTCCCTTGGAGGACTTGGATTGGTTTAAAAAAGAGAAAGATGATTTGGCTGAGATCCTGGCTCCAGTCTTAGTAAAGGACTAAGATCTGGTTTGATAAGAAAGTTTGAGAGCTTAGGAGGCACTCAGGGGAATCCTCCTCCAAGGATGTTTCAACACCAAGGAGGGAAGCATCGACTCCAAGATCAGACACACCTGTACAAACCCCTCCTGCCTCGTCAACTCAAGGACCCGCAGCTTCTACTCCTTCTTCATCCACCCACGTATACCAAAAGAAACTCAAAGAGGTTAAGAAGGAGCCTGTGGAAGAAGATCCCCAGAGAAAGCAGGCATAATTACCTTTGGGGACCAAAGAACATCATTGTTCTCAGTGAAAGTGATGATAGTGAAGTGCTATTCCCTGCAGGAACTTCAGAAGCTTCAACGGATAAAGAGAAGGAAATGCATAGCCCTAAACACCCAAGTACCATTGATTCCACTTCACCAAGTTGTCTCCAGATACTCCACTCACATCTCTACTAGAAGACAATAGTAGTGCAATACTTTAAGTGCCATGAGTTCTCTTGTCTCTGGGATCCTCTTGCTTCTCCTTCTTCTTCCTCCACTTTTGCATGGGTGCAACCCTTCTGGTTGACAGCAGGAAGAGGAAGCCTTCTTCTCGATTGGTCAGGGCCAAATTTTGATGTTGTAGCAGCCTTGTTGGGCACTACTCCTTCTCCCTCCAGCCAAAGAGAGCTAGAAACAACTTCCAAGGATAGTGTCTAGATGTCTCAAGGCCAACAATTTCTTGGAGGTAGAAAAACCTACAGGTTGATAAGGCATAACAAGATCTTGCAAGCCTCTGATCTGGAGCTTTCTAGGATTCCAATGGGAGAATCTACCCCTGAGAGGTGAGGTATCCATAACCTCTAGGCAATGGTAACCAAGGTTCATTGAGAGAGTTGAAAAAGGGGAAAATAGAATATAGAACAGCTGGAGGAACAAGCTCAAGATTCTTTCTGGTTTCATCAAGTCTATTGTTATCTAAGGGCAAGGTTTTGGATCCTTACTCCATTGTCTACCCTTCCGCCACCTGTGATTTTTAGTCAAGCTGAAGTTCAAAGCATTAAAGACATACGCAGGTATTCCAGTCTACGGGATAGCTATGGAAGCCATGGTGGAATGACATGATCATTGCTGGATTTAAAATTTCATTGCATGAAGCCTTTCAAACTCAATGAGAAAGGTGAGCTAACCTACAACAAAAACTATCCTCCTCAATTGCAACTCATGGACAAGAGAGCGTAAAGCTTTGGAGTAGTTGCATCAGTGGATCTTCACCTGATGGGACAGGCCAATGAAAACATATATTGATGGCCAACAAGGTTTTTGATGATGCCAAAGGACAACTCTGTCAAAGTCATGGGTTTTCAGCGTGGAATGGAAAATAAAATTTTTAGAGGAGGCTTTGGGAGAGTTGAGGAGCAGTTGAAAGAAGGGAGAGGCCTTCAAAACACTGTGTTGTGTCTGCTTTCAAAGATATTCATTGTCATCTTCACGATGAAAAGATCAGGTGTTCCTCTATCTCTCTCCAGGAAATTAAAACTCAGTTCAAGAGCATTTTGTCAAAGGAAAACTTGTTCAAAGAGGAAGCTCAATTACCAAAGAGAAAATGAAGGAGATCTGCTCTCTTCAATCTGCCATTGAAGAAGCAAATAAAGACTATCATACTCATGTCGAGTTTGATAAGGAAATGGAGAAGTGCCTCAGATATTTGGACTCAATCTACAGCCAACACGTCAGTCCCTCGTGGCAGAGACATAGCCGAGGCATTGAAGAGATTCAGGCAGTGAATTTTGAAGGTCAGTGGGTCCCTCCCAGTTCAATAGGTACCTGTCTTCTTCTCCTTATCTTCTTCTCTTCTCTTCTAATTCTTTCTCTCGGATTTATTGTAATAAGTTGAGGTATTGCGATTGGCAACTCCTTAACTAATCTTTAGTTAAAAGAAGTAGTTACAAAGAGTACCTGATTTGTAAGCTATATAATGGCCTCTCCTAAGCCATTTTGAAGGAAGAGGCTGGAACTTGGTCTTATTTTCTGAAAGTGTAAATAGATCATAAAGAAATCAATACAAAAGGGCTTTTCATTCTTGTCTATCTGATCTCCTGTTTATCCCTAAGCTTTTCATTTAATTTTGTTAAGATCATTTGTCTATGTTATGTCAAGAAGCTTTGTATTCTTGTAGATGTTATTTATAGAACTTTGTGTCTTTGAAATTCCATCTTATTTAGTATGATACAAATGAAAATCTTGTTTCAATTCATTGTAACTTCACATGCATAAAGAATTACTCTGTTATCTATAATTCTGAGATGGTTGCCTTTCTGCTCATTCTCGTTAATTCTCATTCCTCAGTCCTTTTGTAATTGATGATCTATTATAGAAAACACTTTCGTAATATCCAAGTTCCACCAGAAAATCATGTTTTGTATATGTGTAAATAGGTTTGTTTTTGAATAAGGGAACCTCTCCCATTAAAGAGGAGGGAACTTCTTGTCCCCTGACTGTTGCTCTTCGTAAAGTCCTTATTTGATGACCAACCAGTTTTTGGCGACTCTGCTGGGGAAAATCATATTCCAGTTCTGTGAACCATTTCTTGATCATTCTTTGATCTGGCGACTCCACGTTTTACTCGAGGGAGAAGGGCCCTTGGTATTGAAGATTCTCAGTTTCAGCTTTTGGAGCAGCAGGGTTTTCCTTTCCCTTCAACAGGAAATAATAAAGACTCGTTCAAAAAGCACTCCACCTGTTTAAGATAGAAGTCCCTACGGGTGGTATTCCTTCAGAGCCAACTCAGTCCTAATCTTCAAGCTTTGATTCTTGCTGGTGTTGCAGTTCCTCTTCAAGCCATTTTTCCAAGAATGGCGGGTACCATTGCCCTGGGGTCATCGTGTCGGGCCCCTTGCCCTTCCTCAGCCTTTGCATGAGTTACCCAGAGGTAACAGGAAGAACTTCCCTAAATTCAAAGGTGATGGCAAAGTGCATCCTGATGAACACATCGCAGCCTTCATAGTTGCATGTGGAGTTCTGGGAGTTGAACATGAAGATGTCTCCGTGAGAGTTTTTCGTTGAGACTTTACAAGATAATGCTGCTGATTGGTTCTATCACCTTCCGGCTGGTGCTATCACTAGTTGGGACACCATGAGAACTAGGTTTGAAAACCATTTCAAACCAGCAGAAGATGTACATGCCTTGCTAGCCCAAATCTCTCAAATAAAGAAAGATTCACAAGAGCCCATGAGAGAATTTGTGGCCCGATTCAACAGGTTGATTAATAAAATTCCACCAAATACTCGACCTTGTAGATCAAATTCAAAAATGTTTCTTCCTAAATGCCCAATCACCTGAAGTTAGTTATGCGCTGAGAAGGGCTAATCTCGCAACATTGGTTGAGGATCAAACTCTTGCTGTTAGTGTCGAAGATGATTTAATCATGTCAGGGAAGTTGAGGAGAGACCCCTTCCAAATCTAGAGTCTGCTTCTTCCTCCTCTTCCACTCCCTAGACCTAATACTGATCCATTGGTACAAAAACTTGCGAATGATCTCATTGCCATAAAGAAACAATTGGCTCAGCATGCTCCCTATGTAGATGTTCCAAGGAGGAATTTTCAGCCTCAGGAATCGTTTGCCTGCTTTTCAGACAAGATTAGCACTTGAAGGTCTGTCATCACCAATCCGGCACTATGATAATTCTTCACCGGGAACTCCTCGTGCTATGATTATTTACTAATGCACAGCCTTTAGTTTGGTGGATGTAATCTGGAAACAGAACAACAACATAACACAAGAATACCATCGACTATGATAAGACGGAATGATGACAAATCAGAAATATCAAAGGAAATAATAATATTAACATGAAATTGTTACAATCTCACCCATGAGGTACTTCAACAAGACTATGGGAGAAACTTTACAATTACGCCTCTTGATGGCTTCTTCAACACACCTTTAACTGATGGCTTCCTTCGCACACTTCCTACAATATTTCTCACTACTTCTTTCTATGCTAAATGAGGGGGTTAGCCTCTCTATTTATAGAACTTCCAGGCTTATCCATCTTATCTCTAAGATAGGATAAGAAATCCACTCTGACGAATCATATTCCATACCTTAACTCTTATCTGTACATGTAAGCTTATCTTCTAAGATAAGATAAACCTTATCATTTTACATGGGTTCCACATTTTTAGACTTTTTACAAATAAAATACACAAAATATTTATGACCTCACTCCTTGTCCTTATTACCAATATAATATTTCTAATTCCTAATCACGTAGACCCTACTTCTCTAATTACCCAAACTTTGACATTTTAACATTACCGGACCACTTACGACAAATATTTACTTTTTACAACATTCCTATTGTACTTTGACTGTTACCGTACTCCACATTATTGGCGGCACCGTACTGACGGCGCCGTTATCTTCTATCAGACGCTACTACTAATTATACTTAACAACATCATACATTAATGAAATAGAAATTACGGAGGAAAATTTTAGTGTCGACATCTTCCCCCTTCCTAGCTTCTACTCCGTCCTCGGAGTAGACTGTTCTGGTGCTTGGAAAATCTTCAACTTGTCGTGGTTGACCCATTTCGTAATGGGAGTGCCATCCAATTCCTCCAGTCGGTACGTACCATTTTCATGCACAGCTGCTATTTTGTAGGGCCCCATCCATTTTGGAAGAAATTTTCTCTGTCTTCTTTTTTTGTATCTGGAATCATATACTAGAACCAAGTCATTCACATGAAATGGAGACCACCGGATCTTTTGATCAAAGTATTCCTTCTGCTTCATTTTCTTCTTATGGCTTGTATCCTTTGCTATTTCTCTCATTTCCTCCAGCAAATGAAGATGTACCAACCTTTCTTTTACTGAATCACTTTCATCCATCCTTTCATTTTTCATAACTCTCACAGTGGGAATATCAAACTCAATAGGAAGAACTGGATCAATGCCATAGGCCAACTGAAATGGGGAGTATCCTGTTGCTGACTTTGATGTTGCCCTATATGCCCACAATGCTGCATGAATCCTTTTATCCCATTTATGTACCTGCAAGGCTGCATCTTTTGCTAGAATTTGACACAACACAAAATTTGTTCGTTCCACCTGTCCATTTGTGCTTGGCTTGTATGTTGTTGCCTTCCTGTGCTTAATAGAAAACTTATTGACTAGGGCTTCTACCACCTCATTAATGAAGTGGCTTCCTTGATCTGTTACAATTTCTAATGGGCAACCAAATCTGGTGACAATGCGTTCATACATGAACCTTGCCACTTCATCCATGGAAGCTGTTTTCAATGGCCTAGCTTCAACCCACTTGGTTAAATAATCTGTGGCAACTACAATATACTTATTTTGGCGTGATGTAGTTGGAAGTGGACCTACAATGTCTATTCCCCACTTTTCAAAGGGACCAAGGGGAAGAATAGGACATAATGGAGCTGATGAAGTCTTACGGTTACCATGTGTTTGACAAATATCACATGTCTTACAATAATTATAACAATCTTTAAAAAGAGTGGGCCAGTGATAACCTGCATCCAAGATCCTTCTTGCTGTAAGTTGTCCAGAGAAGTGCCCTCCACATGTACCATTGTGGAATTCTTCTAGCAGTTCCTTCCCTTGATCACGTCCAACTGCCCTCTTGTACTGTCCATCAGGTCCTATTCGAAATAATGCTCCATGCAGAATAGAATATGGACGACTGGCTTGAGTAATCTTTCTCTTAGTCTTTGCATTGGCACCATCAGGAAACTTGAATTCATTCAGATAATTCCAAATATCTATGTATTCACTAGGGATTGTGTCAAGGGATAACAATGCTGCATCGGGGAAATCATCATCATCACAAGATGATCCTAAACCATCATAGGCTCGAGAGAGTGCATCTGCATTGACATGCTTCTTTCCTGGCCTATCTATAATATCAAATTCAAATTCTTGTAGCAAAATTATCCATCTTGCTATCCTCCCTGATGGGTTAGGCTTATTTACAATATATTTTAGAGCCTGATGATCTGTTACAACTAGAAATTTTTTCCCTAGCAAGTAATTTCTAAACTTCTTTACAGCAAAAATGATAGCCAGAGCCTCTTTTTCAGTTACAGTATAATTTACCTCAGCACTGCTCATTTGTCTGCTCCCAAAGTAAATTGGATGTTCATTCCCATTTTCATCCTTTTGGCTCAAAGTACTTCCTAGTGCTGCATCTGAGGCATCAGTGTACACAATGAATGGCTTGCTCCAATCTGGATTCTTCAAAACAGGTGAAGACACCAGGGCTTCCTTCAGTTGTCCAAAAGCTTCATGCGCCTTATTTCCTGGTTCATAAGTAACATCCTTCTTCAAGAACTGGGTTAGTGGCTGTGCAATCTTTGAGAAATTCTTGATGAACCTTCTATAGTAACCCACATGGCCTAAAAATGATCTCAACTTACTTCTATTAAGAGGAAATGGTAAATCTTTGATTTTTGAAACTTTATCAGGATCAGTACCAATACCATCTCTGGATACAACATGCCCTAACAAAACACCTTTAGAACATCCAAAGACACACTTTGTAGGGTTTAGTGAGGCTTGTGCTTCATCTAACCTTTGAAATGCTGTCTCCATTTGGTGCAGGTGGTCCAACTTGCTCCCATAGATGCAAAAATCATCCAGAAATACTCTGATGAAGGTCCCAATGTAGGGTTCGAACACCCTATTCATCAAACGCTGGAATGTTGCTGGAGCATTACACAACCCAAAAGGCATAACTCTATAAGCAAACGTTCCCCAAGGAGTGGTGAACGTGGTCTTCAGCTGATCTTTCTCTGCTATACGAACTTGGTTGTAGCCGCTATATCCATCAGCAAAACTATAGCACTCCTGGCCAGCTACTTCATCCAAGATCTGATCTGAAAATGGAAGAGGGTAATGATCCTTCTTTGTTGCCTTATTGAGCTTCCTGTAATCAACACAAATGCGTAGCTTCCCATTCTTTTTTATTGAGATCACAATGGGAGAAACCCATTCTGAATTCTCCACAGCAAATATGAATCCTGCATCAAGCAACTTATCTATTTCTTCTTTTACAGTCTTGGAAAAATTAGGATTCATTCTATATGGCATTTGCTTTATGGGCTTAGCACCATCTACCAGCTCAATACAATGTTCTACCCAACTTACTTGACGGAGTTCCTTGTAATCAAAAGTGAATAGGTGTATGTACCTTCGAAAGAGCTGGAGGTAGGATTCCTTCTCACTCTCCATCACAGCATCACCAATCTTTATTTGTTGGAGACGATCATCAACTTCTTCTTCAGATAATTTTATGGGGTCATGAGTTGGTGTGACTGGAAGGATATCCATGACTGAAACATCCACCTCACTTTCTTCATCTTCAGTGTCCACTTCACTGGTACTAGAGTAATCAGAGGATGTCCAATCATCAGTTTCATCACTTGAATCCACAGGTTCTGCCTTATGATGTCGAGGGATCACATTTATCTTCACCCTCTCTCTACCACGTCCAAGTGTCATGAAACCTTCATTCCAGTAGTTTCTTGCATGAACTCTCCTTAGCCATGGTCTTCCCAGCAGCATTGGGTACGCAACAGTACCATTTTTCATCACCTGAAAGTCTACCACACATACCACACCCATAACAGATATTGCCACATTTGAAACTACACCTTCTGGTTTAGTTTTTCCTTTATTTAATGACCTTAACATAAGTGTTGAAGGGCGATCAATTTTTAAACCCAACATATTCATTACAGACTCGGTCATTACATTAACTGCAGCACCTCCATCAACTAAGACATCATGAATTGAAATACCATTACATAATACCTCAGCTTGTGGAGCATAGGGATCTGCCTCTGCCTCCAAAACAGGGACCTCAACCTCCTTCCTTCTTCGAGCATTGAGTCCACCTCGCAACTCCCGCCTCTTCTCAGAAGACATAGCCAAGAGTTGACCATATGTAATATTTGCAGGCCTTTTGGACAGATCTTCCAAGATGGAGTATGGTCCTTGCCCCTGTGAAATCAGAAAATCCTGCACACCCAACTTTCTTCTCCTATGTTTCTTACTAGTTTCTTCTTTCATCTTCTTAGGATCATTTCCATCTTGATTATCTTTTTCTTTCTTTCTTTTTGTTACAAACACATCTACTTCATTATTTCTGCTCTTATCTACTACATCAAAAGAATTCACAGGTGCTTTTCCTTTATCATTATCTCCTTTACCAGATGTAGAAGCTCTATCTGGACAATTATACTTATAATGACCCTTTTTATGACAACCATAACAAACAACTTCAGAAATATTTCTTTTTGGACCTCTATCTCCTCCCTGAGAACTAAATTCCTTTCCTTGAAGAAGATTAATAGTTAACTGACCCATCTTTTTGAGCAGATCTTCATACTCAGTAGATGTACTAGGAGAAATATTTGTGCTCACCGGGAGTGGTTGTGGATTCTGGACCAAAGGTGCTGGTGTAGGCTCTACTTTAGCAACAATTTCTTTGGGCTCCTCTTCCATGCTTTCTTCTTGCCTTCTTGCAATCTCCTTTGCTTGTTCAATGGTAGCTGGGCGGTCATACTTCACTCGTTGTCTGATCTCTGGCTTCATCCCAAGAATGAAGTGCTTACAGAGGAGATTATCCACGCCATTCATCAACCCATCCGCTAGTCCTTCCTTCCGGATCTGGGCATCGAGCTTCCTCCTTAGCTCTAGAACACGAGCATGATAATCCCTTATCTTCTCCTTCTCTCCTTGGGATAGCTTTGTGATCTCGATCATGAGATCTGCATATTTCTGTTGTTCACCAAATTCTTCAAGAAAACTTTCAGTTAATAAATCCCATGAATTTTTCACATTATCACCTAGTGTTTCAAACCACCTAAGTGCTGAACCATCCAAAAAGGTAGGAAAAAATTCAGTCCATTGTTCCCTTCTTATAAGGCCATTACAAATACAAGATCGCTTAAACTCTTGAATGAAAGAAGAAGCATCTTCATTAGATTGAGCTGAAAAAATAGGAATCTTTCCCATTTTCAAAAGTAACCACCGTGAAATACCAACTCACAAGTACAATCAACAAGACTTATGTGCACAAATAATTAGAATCACTATACTAGAAAGTGACTTTACACCTTTCTACAGTAAAATAGAAATGACCACGGTAAACTATGGTAAAACTTGACTTACTGCGGTAAAAACTGACTTTACTGTGGTAAACACTATTCACGGTAAAAAGTGAAGTTACTGCGGTAAATACTATTCACGGTAAAAAGTGACTTTACTGCGGTAAATACTATTCCCAGCAAAAAGTGACTTTACTGCAGGGTAAATACTATTCCAGCAAAAATGACTTTACCATGGTAACTACTATTCATGGCAAAAATGACTTTACCATGGTAACTACTATGCACAGTAAAAACAAGGTTACCCTCTAATTGATTTTTGACTAAGTGGGAATATCTCTCCAGAAAATCCACCAACGAGGAATGGTCCCGGCAACGGAACCAAAATGTCATCACCAATCCGGCACTATGATAATTCTTCACCGGGAACTCCTCGTGCTATGATTATTTACTAATGCACAGCCTTTAGTTTGGTGGATGTAATCTGGAAACAAAACAACAACATAACACAAGAATACCATTGACTATGATAAGACGGAATGATGACAAATTTGAAATAT
The DNA here is from genome assembly GCA_019776745.2 of Taxus chinensis. Classification (NCBI taxonomy): domain Eukaryota; kingdom Viridiplantae; phylum Streptophyta; class Pinopsida; order Cupressales; family Taxaceae; genus Taxus; species Taxus chinensis. The sequence continues at coordinate 885,039,544 of CM034149.1, forward strand.
CAAAGGAAATTATAATATTAACATGAAATTGTTACAATCTCACCCATGAGGTACTTCAACAAGACTATGGGAGAAACTTTACAATTACACCTCTTGATGGCTTCTTCAACACACCTTTAACTGATGGCTTCCTTCGCACACTTCCTACAATATTTCTCACTACTTCTTTCTATGCTAAATGAGGGGGTTAGCCTCTCTATTTATAGAACTTCCAGGCTTATCCATCTTATCTCTAAGATAGGATAAGAAATCCACTCTGACGAATCATATTCCATACCTTAACTCTTATCTGTACATGTAAGCTTATCTTCTAAGATAAGATAAACCTTATCATTTTACATGGGTTCCACATTTTTAGACTTTTTACAAATAAAATACACAAAATATTTATGACCTCACTCCTTGTCCTTATTACCAATATAATATTTCTAATTCCTAATCACGTAGACCCTACTTCTCTAATTACCCAAACTTTGACATTTTAACATTACCGGACCACTTACGACAAATATTTACTTTTTACAACATTCCTATTGTACTTTGACTGTTACCGTACTCCACATTATTGGCGGCACCGTACTGATGGCGCCGTTATCTTCTATCAGACGCTACTACTAATTATACTTAACAACATCCTATTCCTAATACATACATTAATGAAATAGTGTCGAAATTACGGAGGAAAATTTTAGTGTCGACAGGTCCACCTCCATTAAAGTCCCTGTTCAATGCAACCTGTGAAGTTGAGGAACCAGATGATGATGAGGTTAATGAAGATTGCGAGGAATTTGTGGAAGAAGTTGATGATGAAGCAGATGAACTTGAGGGATCTCGAGTTAATTTCTTCACCACAGAGGGCATTGATGATGGAGATGATTATGATGAAGTAGTAGAAGATATGAATAGCGAATCATATGTTGTCATGACTCGAGAGCAGACAAATCAGAGGGAGAAAGTGACGCAGCCCCCCAAGAATATCTAAGGAGCAGCTCGACAACTATCCCCGTAATTGCAAAAAGAGGATCTCCTATCCCCTATTTCATCTACACCAAAGGTGAGTCCTGTCAATTCTCTCTCCTAAAGTTACTTTTTTTCCCCTAAAGTTGATAAACCTAGGATCTCAAGTGATGATAGCCCGTCCACTTCTAGGTCTTTTGATATTATTGATCACCTTAAAAAGACTAAGGTTCAAATTTCAGAGGCTGAGTATTATCAAACCCATCCTAAAGCTTTTGCTAAAATGATTCACTTTGTCAATTCTCATTCTAAAACTACCTCTAAAGGCCTTTTACCCACTCCATCCTTCTGCACCACAGCCTAATCTGGTAGCTACTGTCACCTCACCTAATGACAAAATAAAACCATTTTATGTAACACTTCTTATAGCTGGCCATAGACTCAATAATTATGTCATAGACTCAGGAGCATCAGACAATGTGATGCCTACTAAAGTAGCTCATGCCTTAGGTCTTGACCCTCACACGCACTTATGGATCTTGTTATTCTATGGAGAGTAAGGAAGTGCCATTGGTCGGAAGAATTAAAGATGCACAAGTGGCTTTTGCTGCTTTACCTGAGAAGAAAGTTTTGGCTACTATCTTAGTAGTAGATATTCCTCCTTCATATGGGATGTTGCTAAGTAGGAACTTCTGTAAGGATGTGGGTGGAGAAATTCAAATGGATTGGTCACATGCCCTCATACCTGTTAATGGAAAAATGAAGAAGTTACTTCCTGAGAAGCAATCTGAGTATATTGTACAAAAAATGGATGATCCCAAAGCACAAATACTCTATGAGGATATGGGGCATGGTAACTATATGATTATGTCTCCTGATGAAACTCAACTTCCCAAAGTGTCACCTAAAGATCCTAATGGTGTTTGGATTTTAGAGTTTGATGGAAGTTGTTCCTCAGCTGGTTCTGGAGCTGGTGTCCTACTGGTGTCACCTGAAGGAAAGCCTTCATCCTTTCTCATTCAAGTTACAATTTGAAAATACCAATAATACATCAGAGTATGAGGCTCTCATTCTTGGACTACAAGTGGCAAAAGAACAAGGTGTAAAGAATCTTATGGCTCGTGGAGATGCGGAACTATTGTAAAGCAAGTTAGAAACCTTTTCCAGGTAAAAAATGGAAGGTTGAAACATTACAGGAATCAAGGTTTGGGATTCCATTGAATTTCTTGATGCTTTCTCCATCGAAGCAATACCTAGGGAGAAGAACAGCAGGGCTAATTCACTAGCAGTCTTGGGGTCACTACTGATACCTCATCCTGACTTCTCTCAAGATAAGTTCACCATTGAGATGATCCATAGGCCCAGTGTACCTGATAATACAAATAACTGGCAAGTTTTCAATGATGATCAACACTTGCTTTCTTTCTTAGAACTCAAGGATAATTTTGAACAGCTGTACTTTGAAGGAAGTGACAATTTGCCTCGTGAAAGTGTGCCCTTCCAACAAAGAGTCACCCAAGGAGAAGAAATAGATCAGGATGGGTGCATCAAACTCAAAGGAAACAAGATTCCTAAAGGATTGGTGAGTTTAGAGGAACTATTTGATAAACATGACAGGTATGTAAAGTCTAGAGCTTCTACTGGACCTCAACAATCTGCTGAGTATGACAAAATTAATATTGGGAGTTCTACTGACCCTAAGCTGGTGAACATTGGAAAATGTATGCACAGAAGATGAGAGGAAGAAAGCAATTGATCTTTTAAAGAGGTATAAGGATGTTCTTGCTTACTCTTATGAAGATTTAAAAGCTTTTCAACCAAAAGATATGCAGCATTTTATTCCTCTCAAACCTGGAATTAAGCCTTTTAACCAAGAAGCAAAGGCAATACAATCCAAAATAGCTGACACCATTTTTCAGGAAATACAGAAGTTGTTGAAAGCCAAAATCATTTTTCCCATTCACCATTCAACATGGATTGCCAATATCATTCCTGTTAGGAAGAAAAATGGTGAGATTTATATCTGTGTTGACTTTAAGAATCTGAATCAGGCTTCTTTGAAAGATAATTATCCTTTACCCATGATGGATCAGGTCTTGCAAGCAGTAACAGGATCTGAAATGTTGTCTATGCTTGATGGATTCTCAGGATATAATCAGGTAGAAGTTAATACTGCAGATCAACACAAAACTACTTTCACTACTCCCTTGGGGTACCTTTGCTTACAAGAGAATGCCTTTTGGGCTCATTAATGTCTGGTGCCACTTTTCAGAGAGCTATGGATCTGGCCTTTGGAAGTTTGAAAGGGAAGTGTATTGTTGTATACCTTGATGACTTGACTGTGTTTTCTAAAACAAGGGCGGATCATTTTCACCACCTGGAGACAGTTCTGCTAAGATGTAGAGAACATGGGATCTCTTTGAATCCTAAAAAATCTGTCTTTTGTGTCACAGAGGGGAAATTATTAGGGCACATTTTCTCCAAATATGGTATTAAGATTGATCCTGAGCGAGTTCAAGCTATTCAGCAAATTCCTCTCCCAACCAGCAAAAAGGGCGTGCACTCTTTCTTTGGTAAGATCAATTTTTTGAGAAGATTCATCCCTGATTTTGCACACAGTTAACTTTGAATATCTCCCAAATGATGAAAGGAAAACAAACGTTTGGTTGGTCTTCTGAAGGGAAAGAATCCTTTGAAGGTATTAAAAGAGCTATTGCTAAAACTCCTGTTTTAGCATGTCCAGATTTTAGCAAAGATTTTATTATCTATTGCTATGCCACAGATAACACCTTGGCTGTTGTTTTGACTCAAGAAGATTCTAATGAGCATGAACTCCCAATTGCATTCATGAGATATATTCTTAAAGATCATGAGTTAAAATACACCATGATGGAAAAACATGCTTTTGCAGTGGTTAAAGCTGTCAAGCAGTTTCGTTTTTACATTCTTAACTCTCACTCCATGGTGTTGGTGCCAGATACAACTGTTAAGTCAATTCTCACAACAAGAATTTGGATCCAAGAGAGGGAACTGGGTGGCTAAGGTCCAAGAATATGATATTGACATCAAACCGACCAAGCTAGTCCATGGAAAAGCCTTTGTGAACTCATTGCTGAAGGAGCTAGACATGAGTTACTGGAGGATAAAGTTGGTGCTTCCTACCGTTCTGTTTCTTAGCTCAGTTGATGAATGGTATGCTGATATCACTCATTTTCTCACCTATGGAGAATGCCCCTCTCATTTGACTGCCAAAGAAAAGAGGACTGTTAAACTAAGGTCAGTGCAATATGTGTTGTGGGAAAATGCCTTGTTCAAACGTGGGTTAGATGGAAGATTTTTGAAATGTGTGGACAAGGAACAGCAGAAAAAGCTACTCTCAGCTTTTCATGATCAGGCATGTGGAGGGCACTACTCATCAACTGTCACTGCTCATAAGATACTTCGTGGAGGATATTACTGGCCTACCTTGTTCAGATATGCATCAAAGTGGGTTGATAAATGTGAGGCTTGTCAGACTTTCGTGGGTAGACCCAAATTGCCTCTTTGCCTCTTAAGCCAGTTGTAATTGAAGAACCTTTTCAACAGTGGGGTTTGGACTTCATTGGAACACTTAATCCCTCTTCTAGTGCTGGTCATACTCATGTATTAACTGCCACAGATTATTTCACCAAATGGGTAGAAGCCATTCCAGTAAAGAGTACTACTTCTGAAGTGGTGTGCAGTTTCATCAAAGAAAACATCTTGGTAAGGTATGGTGTACCTAACAAGATTGTGACAGATAATGCTTCAAATTTTTCTTCAACTGAGATAATGGATTTTTGCTATGGATATGGCATCTCCTTGGCTCACTCCTCAGATTACTATCCTCAGGGAAATGGACAAGCATAATCCACTAATAAAAATCTGGTGACTATAATAAGGAAATTAGTCAATGAGTCTCAACGAAACTGGCACAAGAAACTCTATGATGCTCTTTGGGCAGATAGGATTACACCTAAGAGAGCTATTGGAATGTTTCCTTTTCAAGTGGCATATGGAGTAGAAGCTCAATTGCCAGTAATAGTGGAGCTACCAGCCTTGCATCTAATGAAGGCCATTGAAGATACCAGTTTCAATGATGCTTTGGATAAGAGAATCATGTATCTTCACAAATTGAATGAGGATAGATTGGAGGTTGCTGATAAGATATCTGCTCACCAACAGAAGGTATAAGGTCCTGTTTGATAAGAAAGCCAGGTTCAGAGATTTCCAAGTTGGAGACACTGTTTTTTTGTGGGATAAAAGGCATGAACCTCGTGGTAGCCATGGCAAGTTTGATTCCCTTTGGCTCGGACCTTTCAAGATCAGGCACTTTGCTGGTAAGAATTCTTTTTATCTTGATTACATGGATGGTTCTCCTCTCCCACTTCCTTATAGTGGGCAGTACCTGAAGTTGTTCAAGTCATAGGTGATTAGGGGGTCCCTTTGTATATTCTGTATAGTGTGTGTCCTCCTTTCTTGCTTCCTTGTTTCCTTGTGTGTTGTTTTGGTGTGTTGTCTTCTGTATTGGTTTACTTTTTGACTCCGTGGCCCAATGGATAAGGTACTGGTCTACTTCCCCAAGTTTTGTCTAAAGTTCTTACCTTGTCTCATTCTTTGAATTTATGCCAAGTCATCCCCAGAAGGAGCCAGCTGTTGTCCACTCAAAATTCCCCTACTCTTAAGAAGGTGAAAATTTAAAATTTTGAGTTTAAGTGTCTTTTCTGTTGTACTGATATTGTGAAAAGTCAAGAAATTGAGAAAATCTACGTTTTTTGGGTCATTTTGCGTGTTTTACGGGCCTGTCGGACATTTTTGTCCCGCGTGTCCCAAGTTCAATTGGGCGCTCTGTTCCCCGATCGGCCTGGTTTACCCGAAAGTCTGTTCTTTTCGGGCCCGTCGAAACTTTTTGTCCCAAATGTCCCAAGTTCACCTGGACCAGTTGTTCCATTTTCGTCCGACATCGGCCCGAGTACTTTCATGTCGTACTTCCCAAAAGCATACTTTTGTCCCCACTTTGTTCGGCAAGATCGGCCAAATCACGCACTTTTGTCCCACACGTCTTTTCCCCGTATCTTTTGGCCCGCTTCGCCCGGATCGACCCACGTACTTCACGCTTTCGCGTCCCTCATGTCCCAAATGAACCAAAGTGCTATATGGGCTAAATTTTTCCTGCTCTTCCCGAATCGCTCGAGTTGCTTTTCAACTTTGGTAGGCATATGTATTTAATGCACATTTATTACCTTTCTCTCTCCTAAACGGCTATATAACGAGCGAACCCCCTACGCATTTTGCACACTGCTTCACCTGCTACCAATTTTACTCGAACCCTTGCAATTAAATTCCTGTGCGCGCTATCCATTCCCTCTGCAAATTTCATGCCAAATTCTAGCTTGTAGCTCTGCTCTCTAAATTACTATCAACATGAAGATCAAATTCCAGGTGTGCAGGAACAAGTCTCACCACTTGAATCTGTCGTTCCTGAAGATATCAGGGACAGTGAAGTTCGCCACCTTGACTTTGGCAATTTTTGGTCAAGGATGACTAGACGCAAACCCTACACCAATGGCACAGATGATTCATGATAGTGGTCTGGCTTTCACTGGCGGTTTCCCTATCTCAGTGCAATGTGCAGACACTAGTGCTCGCATGCGGGGCTCAGTTTCAACCCTGATTCGAGTGAATTAACAAACATACACGGGGAACTCATTGCCAAATTCAGACGCTGCCACCATTGGCACTGCACTGAGGATCCCAGAAATGGATAACCTGCCATAGTTGTCTCCCAAAATCAAGCACAGGACTCTTTTCAATCAAGACAGTGACAACTAGTTGAAGGTATTGCGGGTGGCGAAGTCTTGGCTTAAAAACCCTAAAAAGGGAGCATCTAGTCTATCCAAGACTCTGATTTCCAGGGCTAAGATTTATAATGAAGAATTGTCCACGATTTCATAATCCTACTGGCTCGGGTTATGGGCTTACCCTCTACTAATGAGTTCCATTTCTGGATGTGCCCGCTCATCAATATGGTGTGCGAGGGAACTCAAAATATCAACTGGGCAGAAATCATCAGCATGAACCTAGTGGAGCAGCTGTCCAATGTACAGCAAACGAAGAAATTCTACATGACTTCGTACCTGATGTATACTCTGGCGGCATCAAGGCAATGGTTTGGCTTTTCTTACATTGATGCCCACAAGGATGATCCTGTATGCTGCATATTGCCCGTCAGTTCACCCTAGAGACTAGCAATCACAATTTCTGAAGGGTGAATGATGCTTTCACCATGTACATGGTCAGACTTCTTGAGGGTGACACTACTAGAAGATTTTCTGACGAAGCCATGAGCCTGATATCGCACTACGGTGCCTATTTTATCCAATTCAAAAAATTCTCCTATATCAGGCTTGCTGGTTACGAGAGCACCCCTCTGAGGCTTCCTATGTTCTGCAGTGACAAGATGGCTTTGATAGAAGTATGCAGGAAATTGGACAAATTGCATAGAACCTGCAGGGACAAGAAGATTACTGGTTTGCACTTCCCCATCTCTTTGGGAAACTACACCTGCAAAACAGCCCTGGATGCACAGAATATAGAAAGAGCCCTGGCTCCCATTACTGTTCATTTCTTCAAGCCCATAACTTGCTTTGATCATTGAAAAAGTTCATTGAGCAAATATCAAGATAACCTATCATCATAGGGAAGATACAGAAGACTATTGGGCTGACTGTGCCGATGATTTTGAGGCCAGAAGGAGGCATTATGGCAGGTTCTCTCTACAATTGATCCAAGAACTCGGCTTGTACCAAGTTCCTGAAGGACTCAAGGATGACAACTCTGATCTATACTCATATGAGTATGAAAATGTGATTAAGCAAACTCCCTTGGAGGACTTGGATTGGTTTAAAAAAGAGAAAGATGATTTGGCTGAGATCCTGGCTCCAGTCTTAGTCAGGACCAAGATCTGGTTTGATAAGAAAGTTCGAGATTCCTTAGGAGGCACTCAGGGGAATCCTCCTCCAAGGATGTTTCAACACCAAGGAGGGAAGCATCGACTCCAAGATCAGACACACCTGTGCAAACCCCTCCTGCCTCGTCAACTCAAGGACCTGCAGCTTCTACTCCTTCTTCATCCACCCACGTATACCAGAAGAAACTCAAAGAGGTTAAGAAGGAGCCTGTTGAAGAAGATCCCCAGAGAAAGCAGGTCAGAATTGCCTTTGGGACCAGAGAACATCATTGTTCTCAGTGAAAGTGAGGAAAGTGAAGTGCCAGCCCCTACAAGCACCCTTGAAGCTCACAACGGATAAGGACAAAGAGGTACAGAGTGCTGAACTTCCAAGTACTATTGATTCCTCTGCACCAGTTGTCTCAAGTTGTGTCAAGCGCTGTCCCACTCATGTCTCTACTCGAGACAACAGAGTGTGAAAACCTTGAGCACCATGAGTTCTCTAGAATCTCTTAGGTCCTCTTGCCCCTCCTGCTTCTGCAGGCCTCCTCCTCTTTTGCATGGGTACAAGCCCAGCCTCTCGTCGACTCTTAGTAGGAAGAGAAAAGGCCTTCCTCTCGATTTTTAGGGCCAAATTTTGATGTTGTGGTGGCTTTAAATTAGGCACTACTCCTCCTTCCCTTAGTGCCAAAAAACACACAGAATCACCTCCAGGATAGTGTCCATGATGCTTAGGGCCAGCAATTCCTGCTAGAGATATACTAAGAGGAAACACAATATGCATATACAGCACAATAGATAAACCATTACTTCCAGAATCGATTTGCTTTGATCGGTATCTGACCTAGAACTCTCAAGGATTCCAATGGGAGAGTCTACCCCTGAAGGTGAGATCCACAGTTATCTCCAGGAAACATTCTTCTCATCAAGAGTCATTGGGAGGGTAGAAAAAGGGCACTCAAAAAACAAACTATAGAACAGTTGACTGACGAGAGGTCGCTGAACAAGCCCAGATTCTCACAGATCATTTTATTAAATCTCTTTTGTCCAAGGACAAACGAATTTTGACTTTAACCATTTACCCCATTGACTACTCTTCCATAGAGTAATCCCACCTATGTATTTTGAGCCAAGATGCAAGATGGTAATAAGAAAGAGTATCAAACTCTTCTTTTGACATGCACAACCTTTTTGTATTTATTTTATTCACGTCTATGGACATTAGAGCTATGGAGGCCATGGTGGAAGATATCCTTGTTGTCTGGATAGAAACTTCATCAATACGATGAAGATATTTCAAACTCCACATAAAACGTAGTGAACAACTTGCAACAAAAGCAATCTCTGTTGTCCACTAAATTGGCATCATAGATAAAGAGCTTAAACTTTGGAGCAGTTGCATCTGTCAGGACCTCCAAACCTCATGGGACACGCACATCTGGGATGAAAACATTTTGCTTAAACTTCACTGAGTAAGGTTTTTGATGATGCAAAGGATAATCTGTCAAAGTCCTCAATTCACTTTATAGCAAATCTTGGAGTGGAAGATCAAGGTGTTCCTATAAACAAGGAGGCTTCGGGAGAATTGAAGAATAACTGGCAGAAGTTTTTTATGAGGCTTTCAAAACACTAGTTGTATCTGCTTTCAAAGATATACATTGTCATCTTCAGGATGAAACTTCTGGTGTGCCTCTCTCCCTACAAGAAATCAAAGCTCAATTCAGAGATTTTTTCAAAGGTAATCTGTTCAAGGAAAGCTCCATTTCCAAAGAGAAAATGAAGGAGATCTACTCTCTTCAATCTGCCATTGAAGAAGCAAATAAGGACTATCATACTCATGTCGAGTTTGATAAGGAAATGGAGAAGTGCCTCGGATTTTGGACCCAATCTACAGCTAACACGTCAGTCCCTCATGGCAGAGACATAGCTGAGGTGTTGAAGAGATTCAGACAGCACGGATTTTAAAGTCAGTGGGTCCCTCCCAGTCCTAAGCACCTATCTTCTTCTCCTATTTCTTCTCTTCTCTTCCTATTCTTTCTCTCGGATTTGTTGTAATAAGTTGGGGTATTGCGATTGGCAACCCTTAACTAATCTTTAGTTAAAAGAAGTAGTTACCGAGAGTAACTGATTTGTAAACTATATAATGGCCTCTCCTCGCCATTTTGAAGAGGAGGAACTTGGCTTATTTTCTGAAAGTGTAAATAAATCATAAAGAAATCAATACAAAAGGGCTTTTCATTCTTCGTCTATCTGATTTCCTTTATCCCTAAGCTTTTCATTTAATCTTGTTAAGATCATTTGTCTGTATTATGTTAAGAAGCTTTGTATTCTTGCAGATGTTATTTATAGAACTTTGTGTCTTTCAAATTTCATCTTACTAGTATGATACAAATGATCTTGTTTCAATTCACTGTACCTTCGCATGCATAAAGAATTACTCTGTCATCTATAATTCTAAATGGTGCCTTTCTGCTCGTTCTCATTTTCTCATTCCTCAGTGACTTTTGTAATTGATGATCCTTATAGAAAACACTTTCGTAAATATCCAAGTTCCACAAGAAAATCATGTTTTGTATATGTGTAAATAGGTTCGTTTCTAAATAAGGGAACCTTTCCCATTAAAGAGGAGGGACTTCTTGTCCCCTGACTGTTGCTCTTCGTGAAGTCCTTTTTGATGACCAATAGATCCCATCGATCAATCAAATCTATCATTAGTCCCGTGTCCTGAGGAATCCATTGGTAGTGGTGGAATCCTCCTAAGCTAACAACCTGTCAAATGGACCCATTTTGCATCTTTCACATCGTCGCTAATCTCCTCTAACATCTCCAAGACCCTGTCATAGAGATAAAGGGTGTCTCTCACCTGTAAAACAAAAAAAACATATATCCTTACAACTTCATCAAAATAAACTAGTCGTCGCCAATTTAAGATTGATGACATTTTTTACTTAACATAATCAATGATGATCTACTTGATCACTGCTGATCGTATGATCAGGCATTCCTTCCCCATTTATTTATTTCTAAAAAAAGAATTAAAAATAAAATAATACACTAAAATCAACACCAAATTTAAATCTACTTACCCCTCTCTTAGTGCACTGCCTCTTCCTATCACCGCCTCTTTCCTCCATCACTCAAAAACACTAAAAAATGCTTACTCAAAGCCCTCAAATCACACAACCACATGTCACAAATGAACTATTTGTGCGGTAACTTTGGCTTTTATAGTTTCCATTTTAGGAATTGCCATTGATCATTATCCAAATGTCAATGATCCATAATCGCCACCCATTTCAGCCCTTTCTAGAAAACTTATCAATTTTTGTCACCTAGACCTTTTTTTATCACACTACAACCTCATCAAAAGCTTCATGCCTTTGTTTTGTTTCTCAAAACCTAGTCAAAACTTTGTTTTTGACCATACATCAAGTTTTTCACACCTTACAAATGTTGCCTTTAAACCTTTGGTCCTACAACTTTACACATCACCACAAGAGCAATCCCTTTAGATCCTCTCCATGTATTCGTCTTCCCAAAACACACATTTGTTGGTGGTCTAAATTAGCATCTTCTACTAGAGGTTATATAATGTCCCCTACTAAGTGTTCTCAAGATTACAACTATCTCTAAAAAATCCTCTAGCATGGTCATTTCAGACTATAACCAACAACATGGAGCATCTTAAAGCAATCCTATCCAAACAAACCAACTCTCTTTAATCTAATGACCAACATATTCGTCCATTGGCTTGAGGGGGAATAATATCATTATAAAAAATTGGGGCATCCTCGTGCTAGTTTTTATCTCATAGCCTATGCCTATAAGTAAATCAACAAAAAGAGGCAAATGTAGACATCACATTTTCACTGCTAGGTGAGCTAATACACATTAGACACATTATCATAACTATCAATATCATCACTATCCTAAGTACACTTCAAAATTACCATTGTAAATCCTAAACTACCCACCTAAAACCTATTTAACCTCTCCTAACAACTTAAAACCACCCTAGCCTAATTTACCCTACCCATCTTAACCCTCTAACCTCTCACAACATGAATCCATAACCTCCAATTGTTCACCTAACAACCTAAAACCGCGGATTGCAAGTGGTTTCAACTATTTTCCACATTTTCCTTTGTTGGTTTGTAACTTTTGTAGAAAAATTGACGGCGATCCGTGATCGTTGACAATCATTTTAGTCACCATCGATTATATTTAACTAGCCTCTTCCTCCATTACATAGCTAGTTAGGATTTACATTGGAGGATGAAATGATGCACTTATGAGTAACACCATTATGTTCAAGATCACCAATTCATTCCATCAAAGTATTCAAGATTCTCTTCAGAGCATTAGGAAACCTTTTGGGAGCTTCATCACTTTCATAGCATTATCAAGGTTAGTACCTTTATTTCTCCTATTTCTTCAAATTATTTTATATCAAGTACAATCTACATCTCTCCATCTACCCCATCCTACATACCCTTTTGAGTTCTATCACTCATTTTGATCATTCATGCCATCTTTACAATATTTGCAATTTCTATAGTGATTGACGTCGATCCCCGATCACCGTCGATCGGTCCTTTGACATATTTTCCCTTCACTAGCCTCCTAAATGCCTGCAAATCTCTAGTTTCAATCTTATAGGTTCGTAGAACCCTTCTAGTTTACCTCTTATAGACACCAAAATTTGGTATCGATACCCTTTTTTCCTGTGTGCACATCCTTCACCACGGTCCTATCTAGACCCATTTTAATTTAATTCATTTATTTTATTTAAATTCCCATCTATTACCCTAACACTTTTAATTCGTATTTAATCTTCATTAATTACCTTAGTTAATCTCCATTAGCTAATTATCTTTAATTAGCTTTCTTTTTAGGATGCTTTTATCCCTAACCACCTAAATCCACACCCCTACACTTTTTATAGCTTTAATCTAACCCATCTTTATCTCCTACCTATTTATGACACTTCCCTAGGGAACCCTTACCCGCCTACATGCTTTAAAGCACTTATCCCAATCCCTAAAATCCACATATATTGAATAAATCAATCATTTACCAATCTAAGGAACAGTTGCCCGCAGTTGGCGGTGACCTAGCCAGGTCGTCGTCGACCCTATAAGATTGATTTCACCCTCCTTCCAAAATGAGACATAACCTGAGATTTCTTATGTTGTACAAACTTATCTTCGAATTTGAGCATCCTTGCAGCTGTTTCAACCCTCTTGGAGTCCATTGAAGCTTGTCTTTCATCACTTACGGAGACTTTGGGAGGTTTACTTTGATTCTATGTTATTTCATGCTATCATATGCTATCATTATTATTATATGCTAGAATATAACATCTTGTAGGTTCGGATACTATCTCGAAATTCCATCCTCAGTTTGTTCTTCCATTCATTCTACTTACAAGTTTCTCATTCACCGCATCCACCTTCGGCTTTGCTTTGCACTGTCCAGGTCACCGTCACTCCGCCCAGGTTGCCACCGAACCTAGTCTTGTGTCATCATACTTCATGTTTCCATATCCCTTCTCAGTGTTTACTTCTATTTTATTACTATTATCCCATTCTCATATTTGTCATCCTGGTTTTTTGTCACCCCAAATTGTTTTGTCTGCACTCTAGTCGTCTGCCAACCCAACCCAATCATCGTCGACCCAAGTCCTGCTTTTAGTCCAATTCTATCCCAATCCCTATTGTCTCTTGCATCCTCTCTACTGTTTCTGTGTTTTAGGTCTTCCTCTACAGGTTATCTGTCAACATCTACTCGATCTTTGTCATGATCACCTAGATCTGCGTTCAACATCCTTCATATCCACATTTTTGTTCACTATCTCAGATACATCTGCTCAGGTCATCGTCGAACAGTGTTCCTCTACAGTCTGGGTCACCGTCGAGCCAGTTCAAGATACATTTTTATTTTTTGTTTACTTAGATCAGATTCACATCCTTTTATCCATTTCTGTAGTTTTCAGTTTCTGTGTGCCTCAGATTTTGCATATTATCTTGTCTATTATCATTAATTTTATCGTATCTTATCTATACGGGGTTGACATCCGTTAAGGAAGTTAACGCTTATTGGAACCGACTTCGTCAGGAAACCCCCACATAGACCATATAATCCATTTTCCTCTTAGTTACCTTTTTTTATAGGTTCATAAGATTTGTAGCGAGGTCATACACTTTGCGCCCATCCATTTACATCCATCATACATCAAGGTACCTTAAACCCTTGCATTTTTGAGTTGTTTGGATTTCTTTAGTATAGATATTTCACTAATCTGAACAAGAACAAGAAATTTCGATCAACATTTTGGTATGCCCGGTTGATGAGGGTTGTTAATCCTCTCCATTAATAATGTCAATCCAAGTTGTTTTGCAAAGGATGTATGCATTAAGAGAAGAAGATCTTGGAAAACAACTCCTTTAAACACAAACCAAATTTGCATAAAATAAATCACACATGTAGAAATTTAAATGCACACTTGCAAAAATGTAAACACATTTTCATAAAGGAAACAAAACTTGTAGAAATATAAAGGAATGTTTGCATAAAGGAAATTTATGGATTGAAAATAAAGGAAAGAGGAAAAGACACCTGCAGGTTCACAAAAGAAATTACATACCATAAAAAAAACAGAAATTTACAACAAAAGGAAAATTGCAGAAATAAAGAAATAAACATTAACACATTGATCCATTTTACTTGGAATGAATGGCTAGATCATTCCTTGGAAGAGGATTTAATTGATACTTTTAATTTAGAACTTTCAGAAAAACTTTACTTCCAAAGATTGGAAAGAAAGAACAGATCTTGATTACTTGGGGAAAAGAATTACATATATCAGTGTGGAAGGTTGCATTTATAATTCATGCATCTAATCAACTCCTTATTTTAAGAAATACAATATAATATTATCTTTATTCCAATCCTAACAACTAAGATCTCTATCTCCACAAAATATGGAGAGAGATATATTATTGAAGTCAAATCTTATCTTACTTATTTTAGGAAGATTTGATTCCAAATCTTCTCCTTGCTTTTCGGTAACAAGAATCATAATGATTTTATTCTTATAAATTATTAGAAGGAGGTTTTTCCTCAAAATATGATTTTTACCAAATACCTTTCGCAGATTTTCCATTTGACTTTGCTGTTTTTGATTGTGGAACTTTTGATGCTTGTTTGATACACTTTTTCCTCGGACTGCAGTTCACTAAGAGTTAGATTTATCTTGATTGGTAAAACTTATAGAAAATATGAATGAGGTTTTTGTTAAAAAAATTTTTATGAACAAAAACCTCTCTCATATTTTACATTTGAATTTTTTGTTTCTGTTTATGGAACTTTTAGTGCTCATTTGATAAACATTTCCTCAGACTGTAGCTCACTAAAAGTTAGATATCTCTTCATTGGTAAAACCTGTAATAAATATGAATGTGGTTTTTGTTAAAATCATTTCTATGAACAAAAAATCTCTCATATTTTCCATTTGAATTTTCTGTTTATGGAACTTTTAGTGCTCGTCTGATACACTTTTCCTCAGACTGTAGCTCACTAAAAGTTAGATCTCTCTTCATTGGTAAAACATGTAACAAACATGAATGAGGTTTTAGTTAAACACATTTCTTTGAACAAAAACCTATCTCATATTTTCCATTTGAATTTTCTGTTTCTGTTTATGGAACTTTTAGTGCTCGTCTGATACACTTTTCCTCGGACTGTAGCTCACTAAAAGTTAGATCTCTCTTCATTGGTAAAACTTGTAGAAAATATGAATGAGGTTTTTGTTAAACACATTGCTATGAACAAAAAAATCTCTCATATTTCCCATTAGAATCTCTGAGTTTTCACAATCCTTCAAAAACTGACATTCCATTGATGCAAGTTCCGGAACTAAAGCTGTCATTCCTTTTATGCAAGTTTCGGAACTAAATTATGCAAGTTCTGGAACTAAATCTGATTTTTCCATGAATTAAAAGTTCCAGAACTAACTATAATTCAATTGATACAAGTTTTAGAACTAAATCTATGAGTTCTGGAACTAAACTTGCGAGTTCTGGAACTAAACCTGCAAGTTCCGGAACTAACTCTGCGAGTTCCGCAGCTAACTTAAAACAACTATAACTTTTGCATGCGACCTTGGATTGAGATGATTCTTTTTTTGAATTTGCATAATTTTTTGAGAGGAATCTGAATATGAAATTAGATTTTATTTAAATGTATTGTTCATGATCAATTCCACTTTTCCCAATACTAGCATTATCTTTCCTTTATGGCCTGCATACACAAGATTTTGCATCTTTTCCCAAATAATCAATAGGATTAGCCAACAAGATAGATAACAAAATATTTCTGAAGAATGAACAAGATATATATCCTATACTCTATCTTAAGAAAACTATAAGTTCCTAGATTACATTTAAATCCACTTTCAAAGGTAACTTGGAAGGACAAAATAATGGTAATTTATGGCCTCATCACCAGTGGGACAACCCTTTTAGATGATTCCCTTGCATTTTATTTCATTTTTCCATTTTACACTAATAGTGAAGTAGAGGCTTTTACTTTTGTTTGTTTTTGTTGAATTCTGGACTTGTTTGGATCACTCTTTGATTACTTTAAAGATTAAATAAAAAGGAAAAGTGTTCTTTAGGTATTCTTATTTTTCTCTTATTTTCTCCTTTTTGCATCACATTTTCCCTTTCTTGTGTATTTTTCCTCATCAAACTTTCACATTTGGATTTGGCTTGAAATGAAACTTTTACATCCTTGTTTGTTCATCTAGTTTAAGTAGGGTTTAATTGGTTACATCTCACATTCTATCACACACAACTGAATTCACACATCAATATGCATTGCTAGAAATATTCCTACTAAGTGGACTGATTGGGATGTCATCACCCATTAGGAATCCACCGTAGTGTTCTAGCCATGTTAGAAATCCTATAGAGACTCAGGCCTCACGTACCTTCAAGTATATCGAGGACTCCCTAGCCATAAATACCCGAAACCAACCCTAGATTGCCACTTCCTAGGTACTTTTGTTATCTAACCCTTTTATTTTTTCACACTTTCTTAAAAAAAATTATGTGTTGGACTTGCTTGATCTAGTTAGTATAGGCTTTATTTTCATTTCATGCCCATTATTACATGTTCCTTAGCTAAGAAAATGAAACAAAATCTTTCTTCAAATAGTTTTTTCATCTCATCCCAAAAAACATCTTGCATGGCCGTTGTCTCATATGTGCCTCTGGTCACCTCTTCCATAGGCACCTAACCTCTGATCATTAATATCCCTTCTCAAGGAACTCTTGTTCAAACCACTACCATAGATGAGACCAATCCTTTCTTATATAATTACTCCATCCCATCTCACCCATCCACCACTCCATCTGCTACATCAGTCAAATATTTTGGACCTCCTATTGTCCCTCGTGACAATTTAGAGTTATAAGAGCTTCTCGATGCCAATCCAATAGCTCTTCAAGAATACCTTCTTAGGAAGTCAACCCAACTTCCTATTGATGGTCTACCACTTCAACAAATTTATTCTTATCAATCAAATCCCAAAACCACCCAACTTCCATCTTTATAACTTACGGTGCTTTTCCCTCGAATTGTGAATGAGCTTGCTACAACCAACCATGAGCTTACTTCATCTTATACTAATACCCCACCTCATCAAACCACTCAACTAGTCACACCCATTCCTCCCAATCTACCACCAATCAACACAACTATCACCACATCCATTCCTATTACCTCTTCGACCATTATTATCACTAGTGTCCTTAACCAATCTACCCAAATATCAAATCCCATATTCGAACAACATAACCCTTATTTTCCTCTCACATCACACATACATGTCATTTCTTCCCAACCTCCCCTTATGAGTGCTTTGCATTATATAGTGTCTAATCCACCTCATCAATGATTTCAAACTATTCATACCTATATTCCCACTCATCATTTACCACAACAGCCAACCCAATCCCAACAATCATATCACATCCCCATATCACAACAAAAAAATTACAATAAACTCCTTAATCTAAACCCATGACTTACATTCAACCTCATCAAACGATTCCTTAAACACCCAGATATCCATAAACTTATCAGCCACCTTATCAAGATACTTTCCGTGCCACACAATCACAATCCCAACCAATCATCACATCAAACGATCCCATGCATGCCTTAATGAATAGGTTAGTTAGTCTGGAGGCCACTACCTTGGGACCTCAGGTTACATTATCTTATGAAAAAATCTGTAATGAACCTACTCATCCATCATTTCCAATTAAACCTTACCCCCATCATTGGGAGCTTCCAAATTTTACCAAGTTTAATAGTAAGGAATATCCCCAACAACATCTTCACGCATTTATGCATGCATGTTACCTTATTGCACATAATCAGGATCTTATGTTTCGCACCTTCCCTATGTCCTTGGCCGGTCCAACATTGGATTGGTACAATGGAATTCCCCAATATTCCTTATTCTCCTTCACCCAACTCGCACAATTGTTCCTAGAGCACATTTCTATTAATATTACGCATAAAATTACTATCATTAACTTATAAACCATTAGACAATTTCATGATTAGTCTATTACAAACTTTGTCACATGATGGTGTGGCATAATAAAGCAACTATCATTTTCTCTTCCGCAAACCGAACTCTTCTCACGCTCTTGTGTGAAGCATAGTTCATCTACCTTGTAAATCCTATAATTCCAAACATTCGAAGAAGCCTTCACCATGGCTCGTAAACTCGAGACTTGTGCTCTTGATCAAGGCCAACTAAAACTTAAATCGAACAAACCCAAAACTGAGTTTACCAAACCATCTGTGCATAACGATAAATCTAAGAGTACAACCAACACCGTGGTCATTGAGTATTCTTCCACACCTACATCAAGCACATGGACTCAACAACGAGCCCCTAGACCAACGCCCAACTTTACTCCCCTTGGAGAATCATATAGTTCAATATTTGACAAGTTGATGGCATTTAATATTTGACTTATACGACCATTAGACAATTCGATGATGAGTTTATTACAAACTTTGTCACATGATGGTGTGGCATAATAAAACAACTATCGTTTTATCTTCCACAAACCAAACTCTTCTCATGCTCTTATGTGAAGCGTATTTCATCTAACTTAAAAATCCAATCATTCCAAACATTTGAAGAAGCCTTCACCATGGCTCATAAAATCAAGACTCGTGCCCTTGAACAAGGCCAACTAAAACTTAAATCGAACACACCCAAAACTGAGTTTACCAAACCATTTGTGCATAATGATAAATCTAAGAGTGAAACCAACATTGTGGTCATTAAGTCTTCTTCCACACCTACATCTAGCACATGGACTCAACAACAAGCCCCTAGACCAATGCCCAACTATACTCCCCTTGGATAATCATATAGTTAAATATTTGACAAGTTGATGGCATTTAATCTTATCACACTTCCTCATATACGACTATTTGATGAATCAAGTGTTTCACCTGATTTTTAGAACGTTTCCTAGAATGTGAAAAAACAGATAAGGGTAAAATGGCTAGGAGGAATACCTGTTGAATTTGGTTGAAGGTTTGTTACATGTGTATGACTTCTTGATCCACAACTGACTGTGAGAGCTTCCTTTTGGTTGGGAGGAACTAACTGAAATAAACAACAAGAACACCAAATAGAATTTAAATAACATATGTAGTGGAATTCCTAACATACGTTAGATCCGAGAAGTGTGATACTCCCTAGAAGGCTGTCAATCCAATGTTGTAAGCAAATTAGTGTGAGAAAATAAGATAAATATTGTCCTACTATAGTCAATATGATTTAGGCATCTCATATAAACACAATAAGAAAAATCTAATCTAACAGGCTAGGTATAGGATTGGATCCAGAGGTTGGATAAATGGTTCTGGGTTTTTGAAGGTCTAACAGAGATCTGATGAAGGTCACAGGTGATTATAGGTAACTTGGGAGTAAGTAGGTAGGTTGCTGGTCTATACTATGTTGATAGACACAAAAGACTGATGCCGGTATAGTCCTGACCGATGCCGGTTAATTATGACCGATGTCGGTCACTGAAGAAGTGACAGGGGGGTCAAGAAAAGGGGTCTGAGTTTGTTTTCCAGGTTGATGGGGAACTAGGTGAGGTGTCTAAGAGGTGTGGGGCAGTGATGCAGGTCAGTGGACAGGTTTGGTGGGGTTTTGGTGAAGTTGGGAGGAGTTATGGGTTAAGTTGGTGAATGGTAGTAAAGGAGTAGTATCGGGGTAGGTAAAATTGATGCCAGTATAGGCCTCGATCGATGACGGTTTAGGGAGACTGACGATGGTGACTGTGGGAAAATGAGAGATGTCTGGCAAAATGGATTTTTGGATCTTCTTTGTGATTGCACAAAGGGTTGGGTAGGTCAGAATGGAGTGTTGGATTGCTAGGACGGGGTTTTGAGGGGTTTTGGAAGAAGCATAGGGGGATAGTTACCAGAGAGGACTTGTTAGTGGCTAGGAAAGCAATAACACACAAAATAATCTAAATAATGAAAGTATTCAAACAAAACTAGACTAAATATAGCAGTATACTTACTTGGAATTTACTACCAGTCGACTATGGGTGAAGAGTGGAGATGGTGGTGAGATATTTCTTCTATGAAGGGCCACCAATTGATAGGAGACTCTCACTTGAGCTGCTTGGGGTTTTTTGTCCTTGCTTGGCTGAATCAACTCTTGGCTTGGATGGGTGTGGATGTCTGGGTATGAACAAATGCTTGATATGATTGCATACAGATGTGATTACTCTCCCTTACTCTCAGAAATGTGCCAACCTTGAAATAAGGTTACCAAAGGGAATAAAAGAGTAACTGACGATGGTTTTTGGTTGACCAACATCGGTTTAGGGGGTGACCGAACGTCGGTTAGGGAGGGATTTCCTAGGTTTACTAAAATGGGCAGTGTTAGTGCAAAATCACAGCACCCCCAAATGAGTTATGGATCTAATTTTCTAAGGAAGGGTCATTTGGTGTGATTTTCATAACATTAGATCATTCCCCAAGATGTGGGACTTGCAAATGGGAATGATCCTCCAGAGAAGGCTGGTTCCTCTTCCTAATCCTAGACACTAAACTACTTCTAAGGAAGGAAATGTGACTATCTACTCCTAATCTAACAATTCCAAGGGACCAGGGAGGGAGAGGAGAGAGAGAGAGAGAGAGAGAGAGAGAGAGAGAGAGAGAGAGAGAAGAGAGAGAGAGAGAGCAGCATAAAATAAAAATAAAGAAATCCTAAACTAAAGAGGTGATAGCACCGAGAAAAGGGAATTGCTGATCACAAACCCAACTGCCTGAAATGGAGAGAGGTGAGCAATGGAGAGGATGGACAGATGCATCACAGACCAAGGATAAAGTTCACACAGAACACCATTTCAAACCCCTTAAACACAACTCCCAAAACCTGCAATGGACATCAGAGATATGCACAGTATACCCTGAAATGGTGAGAGGTGAGAAGAGACAACAAAATGAGAAAAGGATGGACAAAACACATCATGAAAATAGATTTTATTTCTCCAAGAGTTCACATAGTACACCATTAACAGGAAAGAGGAAAGAAAATTCCATTACAAAGCCAAGGGAGGAGGCTTAAACTCCACATTTGACCCTGGAGAAGAAAGAGAGAGGGGGGTAGGGAAGAAGAATGAACAACCCTTTACAATGAATCCTGCCCCTGTATTTATAGATTTGATCAGAGAGAAGAAAGAGAGAGGGAAGTGGGAAAAGTGGGTTAAAACTCAACCACTATTGTTAATGCTTCTGATAAAATATGCCCCAAATCCATCTTTACTGCATGATTCCTTGATTCGGCACCTTGAAAGAAGAGGAAATGGTGGAAATAGATCAAATCCGATCTAGTTGTTTAGATAGATGGATCCTACATTGAAGGCCCAAAGACGTTTCCTCCATTTTCCTTTACCTAACCTCCTCAAAAATAAAGTCTTAGACCTCCATGGCATGGGTGAGGCCGAGATCTTTCCAATGGTGTCAGATCTGCAATATTTCAAGCCCTGAGTCGAAAGATATGCCCCTTTGAAGTTTGTATTGGGTCCATACAAATGGACAGGGATTTTTTTTTGAAAAATCCCCCCCCCCCCCTTTTGGTTTGGGACACGTGGTAGCTGGATTAGAACAAAAAATTTGTCTTGCGGGTTTGTAATTTATCTTTTTCCCTTTGAATGAAAGGTCAATTTTTCACTTTTCCCTCTGACTCCCCGCCTTGGCTTTGACTCGGGTTCTAACGCTTACTTTTTCCCCGATGGAGTTGTGGGCCATTTTGCAACTTTTACCCTTTTTGTGATAATCAAGGGGCAAAGAATCAACTTTTCCCTTGACGCCCCACTTTCCTCTGGGACAAGCGTCAGTCTGGAACTCTGTTTGGTCTTCCCCTTTTTTGCTCGGTTCCTCTGTGGCACTACCCCTTCTTCTCTAACCTTGATAATTCCATTGTTGAGTCCTCCCTCAACCCTTTAAATAGATTTAAGCTATGGAAACATTCAGAAGAACCGTTTCTTCTATTTGTTCTTGTGCAGGGTCAAATTTGACTTTCTCGTTCCTCTGTTTTCACTTTTCCTGGTTCTGGAACTCGAGCTCGTGGGTCTGAGTCATTTCCTTCATAATTTCCTTATGTGCAGGAGTTGTCTTGACAAAATTTTCCTGGGGGGTGAATTTGGGATAACAATTTGGTGACTCACGGGGACATCTGCTTGCTAGATGAAGAAACCAATGGCCTTGAAGCATCCATTGGGCATGGAGTCTTCCTGATAAATATGAAACTGATTTGAACTTTTGAAGATCTGACCTCTGAGCCTCTTGGAAACCCACTAAACTTGGAGTTGAACTTCACCAAAATCCAACTAAAATGGACTATACAAGAGCAAAACAACAACACCAAAAACTATGTACAAACTTAAAATCATACATACCCCAAGTGGGATATGCAGAGTGTGCAAAATCACTTCTTCTGCTGAAAACAAACCTACCTACTCTACTCTAACCAAGAGCAAAGGGAACTCAAAAAAACCTGTAATTGGCAGGGAGAAATAGCTTCCCTTCCTCAAAAATGGCAGCCATGCAACTGATTTGGCACTGAACATGGCTGGTTGGATGAGTGAAAAAACTAACTACAAGCTGATCTTCCACCCAAATCACCAAAGTATCAACTGAAGAAAAAACCAATACCTCTTTTAGTTTCTCTACATTTAGATTTAAGAGGTATGACAGCTAATCCTTGGTGCTTTATAGCTCATCCTCATGCCTTGAAATGGGCATGACTGGTTCTGGTTTCTCCTTTGGCTCCAATGAAGCCAAGTACCTGATTGGGCACGGTCTGATCTTTTGGATGTGCCCATTTCTCTGAAGTTCAACTCCAAAAATGGATTCTTCTTGTGGAACCTTCTTGGATGAATGGCGTGGAAGAAATGGTGACATCCTCCTGCCTTTTGCCTTCCTCCTCTTTTGAAGAACATGGAAGATCAAGATCTTCCAACCCTAGTTCCAGAGGGCCATTATGGAGTGTAATTTTTTGCACTTGAATATTCTCCTTCATGTTAGCAGGTTCATGTGCATGGAAGATGGATGGAGGAGTGAATGATGTAATCTCCATGGGCTCCTCTTCATCAAAGCAATCTCTCAAGTCTGACACACAATCTACCTCCTTGTTCTATTGTAAGTGTTCTACCTCCTTCATGGTGTCCTCTTGATCTGCAACTTGCTCTACCATGGTTTCTCTCTTCCTCAAACATGAAGTTTGAAAGATCAAACTCTTCTTCAACATCAGAGATTGAAGGGGATCAAGTGTGGAGGAAGAACTAAAGGTTCCCCTATAGCCTGCTCCACACTTAGAGCCTCTAAAACTGTATGGTCCTCCTCCATCATGGGTTCATCAATCAAATCAGGCCCTTGAAATGAAAGCAAAAAATCTTCAATGATGCCTTCTTCATTGAGTGGCCTCAACACTGATTTGATCTCTCCTAACTGATCCTCTTCAATGGGGCTTGGGACTAATTGTTCCTCCTCTTGTTCTTGCTCTTCTTCTACTACAAACTTGGCCTCAGCCACCACTGGTTCTTCAATCTTGACCTCCTCTATTGGCTTGACCATCAAGGGGATCTTTGTAAACCCAAATTTGGTAGCCCAACTCTTCGGATTGTCTGTCATTTCTTTTCTGTTGGGCTCCTCTTCTTACTATTCTCCTTGACTGGATTCTTGAGTCTCCTCTCGACATGGACTTGGGAAAGCAAGAGGAGTGGCAGGTTGGGGTTCAACCATTTTTGCAATTGTTTGTGGTGGGATGGGAGGCACAACTTCTTGTTTGTTTGGAGGGGATGACTGTTTGGAAGGGAAAAGGATAGAAGAACTGAGATGAGGTGGAAGACTAGGAGATGGAGAAATGAAATCAACACTTGGGGCAGCAAGTGAGAAGCTTGGAAATTGGATCTTGGGTTGAGATGGTGCCTCTTGAGAAAGAGAAAAAGAAAAGCTATGAGATGTTGGACTTACCCATTGACAAGGTTGTCTTGACTCCAACTCATAAGCCCCGATCTCCTCAGTCCATTGTGCAAGTTGGGGCAACATTTCAACCATGAAGTCAAGCTTCTCTTGAGGGTTGTAATGTCTTGGAAAAGGGCCTTCCCATGGACAAGGTGCCCTATAAACCAATCTTGAATGCCTTCATTTGTGCTATGCCCCTTGACTGAACCATGTCAGCCTCCATTTTTTGAATTTTCTCCAATAAAAACCAACATTCTCCACATAGTTGTCACCATTATATGCCCCCCTTTTTCTTGATAAGCTCCATGGCCAAACTGACTTTGACTCTACTCATATGGGTAAGCATAATGGTCATGGATCTGATCATAATGCTGATTTGGAGGAGTTAGGAAATGCATTGAAGGTGGATTGCATTGCCGTAAGTGTGAGTTCCATGAAGGGAATGAAGTCATGATTGCACAACCTCATGGAATGGGAGAAAATGAAAGAGATGGAAGAAGAAAATTGATGAAATGAGTGGAAATGGATGGAAAAGGTCTGTAACTTAGAGAATGGGTTTTTGACTAGATGGAGTCGCCAGATGTGCTTGAAAGTGCCTCCAAAGGCTGAAATCTTCACCAAGAGCACATCGAACCTAATGAAGTGAAGTGGTAAGGTGCTTTAGACCTGTCCCACTAGAGTGTGCCAAAACTGTTAGTATGAAATCACAGCACCCCCAAATGAGTTATGGATCTTCTTTTCTAAGGTAGGGTCATTTGGTGTGATTTGCATAACATTGGATCATTCCCCAAGCAGTGGGACTTGCAAATGGGAATGATCCTCCAGAGAAGGTTTGTTCCTCTTCCTAATCCTAGCACTAAACTACTTGTAAGGAAGGAAATGTGATTATCTACTCCTAATCTAACAATTCCAAGGGACTAAGGAGGAGAGAGAGAGCATAAAAATAAAGAAATCCTACACTACAGAGGTGATAGCACCGAGAAAAGGGAACTACTGATCAAAAACCCAACTACCTAAAATGGAGAGAGGTGAGCAATGGAGAGGATGGATAGATGCACCACAGACCAAGGATAAAGTTCACATAGAACACTATTTCAAACCCCTTAAACATAGCTCCCAAAACCTACAATGGACATCAGAGATATGCACAATATACCCTGCAATGGTGAGAGGTGAGAAGAGACAACAAAATGAGCAAAGGATGGACAAAACACATCACAAAACAGATTTTATTGCTCCAGGAGTTCACACAGTACACCATTAATGGGCAAGAGGTAGGAAAATGCCATTACAAAGCCAAGGGAGGAGGCTTAAACTCCACATTCGACCTTGGAGAAGAAAGAGAGAGGGGGGAAGGGAAGAAGAATGAACAACCCTTTACAATGAATCATGCCCCTGTATTTATAGATTTGATTAGAGAGAAGAAAGAGAGAGGGAAGCATGAGAAGTGGGTTGAAACTCAACCACTGCTGTTAATGCTTTTGATAAAATATGCCCCAAATCCATCTTTACTGCATGATTCCTTGATTCGGCACCTTGAAAGAAGAGGAAATGATGGAAACAAATCGAATCTGATCTGGTTGTTGAGATAGATGGATCCTACATTGAAGGCCAGAAGACTTTTCCTCCATTTCCTTCACCTAACCTCCTCAAAAATAAAGTCTCAGACCTCCATGGCATGGGTGAGGCCGAGATATTTCTAATGGTGTCAGATCTATAATATGTTCAAGCCCTGAGTCGAAAGATATACCCCTTCGAAGTTTGTATTGGGTTCGTACGAATGGACGAGGAAAACATTTTGAAAAATGGGCCCCCCTTTTGGTTTGGGACACGTGACAGGTGGATTAGAACAAAAAATCGGTCTTGTGGGTCTACAATTTATCTTTTTCCCTTTGAACGAAAGGTAAATTTTCACTTTTCCCTCCGACTCCCCTCCTTGGCTTTGACTCAGGGTTCTAACACTGACTTTTCCCTGATGGAGTTGTTGGGCCATTTTGTAACTTTTACCCTTTTTGTGATAACAAGGGGCAAAGAATCAACTTATCCCCTGACACCCCCACTTTCCTCTGGGACAAGCATCAGTTTGGCACTCATTTGGTATTCCCCTTTTTTGCTCGGTTCCTTTGCGGCACTGCCGCTTCTTCTCTGACCCTGCAATTCCATTGTTGAGTCCTCCCTCGACCCTTTAAATAGATTTAAGATATGGAAATGTTCAAAAGAACCGTTTCTTCTATTTCTTCTTGTGTAGGGTCAAATTTGAATTTCTCGGGCCTCTATTTTCACTTTTCTTAGTTCTGGAACTCGATCTCATGGGCCTAAGTCATTTCCTTCATAATTTCCTTATGTGTAGGAGTTGTCTTGACCAAATTTTCCTGGGGGAAAATTTGGGATAACAGGCAGATTTGCTTGATTTCTTGGATCCATTTAGTTTGTTCTCACGGATTAGAACAAAAGCTTATTTTCTAACGGGTGGGAATGTGGTTAGAGGGAATGTAGGCTTTGATTTTTAGGGTTTAGTTGGGTCTTAGTTAGTTATGGAAACATACTAAGAATAGTCTTAGGGTGAGGTGCCTAGGTGAGGTGTATAGGTGAGGTGGTGGTGTGGGAATTATCTTAATTAGGATAATTAAATAATAAATATTGTGAGGACATGGATTAATTTAATTTAATTAATTAAATTAATATTAGTGTGGGGTGTAATGGGACATGCTTAGGTGAGTGTGTTTAATCTAGTTATTTGAGAAGGGACCTAGGGGAGTGTGACCCAATTTTGGTGTCTACATTTTGCCCCTTTTTGTTGCGTAGCTTGTATTGGTAAGCGACGCTGAAAAAAATAAGATGTGGTTGCCCCACATTTGGGTGAAGGTGATCTCCCTAAAAATAGGAATTGATGAGGTAGAAGAAAAAATCGGTGAGTGGTTTGATAAAAGGTGAAAGTGATGAAGAGGAAGGTGGATAATGGGAGTAAAGGGGTAAAGGTCCAATTGGTTAATCCAGGTAATGGGTTAGGGTCAAAGGAATTAATAGGAAAACACACACACACATATAAACTACAACATGGTACCAGGTTGAAGAACATGCAAACTCTACATTGTCTAAGGTCAAGAGGTTTATCCAAACAAGGTGGAGGTGATTCCGATATTCAAGGTATAGGATATGGTCAAGAAACACGATGCAGGTTAGGTGTAGGAATGTTTAGGATAACTGATCATGACAAGAGGTAAGGTAAGGTTATTAGGTAAAACAACACAGGTAACAATGTCACAAGGTATAGTGAGCACATGAGGTCATGGGTCACTAGTAATGTTATAGGTCCAAGTAGCTAGGTCACGGCATGGGTAGGGCTGAGGTATGGGTAAAGTAACGAGTCCCCAAATGATGAGGTCAGGAGGGTAAAGTGAAGTGTCCAAATCAGGTGTGGGTGAGGTGAAAAGGATTCAGGATTCAGATTAGGGGTTATGGGTAGCAATGAGGATGAGAAGGATAATCGACAGTGGTAAGATTTAACTGATGACGATCGCCATGAACTGACCACGGTATGCTAGGGCACAGGACCGATGTCGGTCTAGGTGAAACCATTGTCGGTCAAGCCAGGAAGGTTATGAAAAGAAAAATTTCTACATTTTTGAAAATCATTTGTAATTTTCCACATAGGAGAAAATGACAAGAGAGAGAGAGAGAAAGGTGGAAAGCAACCAAGCATCACAGAGAGCTGCAGAGAGAGATATCATTGGTCGATAGGTGGGGGCTACAGGTGTGATGTGATTGATTTAATTGGGTGGAGAGCCAATGGGAAATCAGTGATGGCAAAGGCAAGAGAGGGAACGGGTGGACCTATGTAGTGGCCCGAGGTGCCACCACGTAGATGGAAGCGTGATGAGGTAAGAGTCAATTCCCATTGTTCTTTGTTTTGGGTAGGAGGAGGATAGAAATTAGGTAGGAGGAAAGTGAGTTTTGGGGGGGAAAATATTAAAATTTGAATGCGGGGATTTTAATGAAAAAGGGGAACAAGGGAGGGTAGATTTAGGTAAATGAGGGGTGGGAATAGGTATTGGGTAGGCATTGGTGGGGGAAATGGGTAGAAAGGAGAAGTGTCAGTAGAAATAGGGCAGGGAATCATGGGTTTTTCGTCGTGACAGTGATCGACATCGGTCCACTCTTAGCCGACGTTGGTGGGTGAGGACTGACATCGGTCATAGATGCGGTGACTGATTCTGGTTATTGTTGGACCGTGGTTAGTCGATGATGACCAATACCTATCGGCAAGCTAGAGAGGCAGGCCCATAAGGAGCTAAAATAGACGGGTTACAGACAAATAGGTAGGGGTAGGGAGAGTTAGGTAGGGGGAAGAGTGATGGGTATGGGTAGGTGGGTGAATAAGGAAGATTAGTGAGAGGGGAAAAATGAAAATAGGTGAGGGTCTGAGGCGTGGGTAGATAGGTAGTGTTGATTTAGGGCATAAATATAGGTTAAAGGTTGATTTAGTTAAGGTAAGTGGTATAGTGGGGTTGACAAGGTTACATGCAGGTATGGTCAAGTTGTAATAATATGATTGGTTATATGAAGGTCAGGGACCACCTATGGATGAGGGATAGGGTACCTCCCTTACTCGTGGAGGCATGGGGGAAATAGTTGAGGAGTGGAGCCATGTTATAGAGGTGGGCCTGATTGGGGCCAGACGCTACCGAAACCTAGTCCAAGAGGTGAGTTTGATGGTTTCCCTCATCGATAGATGGGATTCGACAACCAATACATTCCATTTGCCGATGGGTGAGATCACGGTCACCCTAGAGGATGTTTACAAGATCCTACGATTGCCTATAGCAGGTACACAAGTTTACTTGATCTCTTTAGAGGCATATGAGGAGTTACTGTTACTAGTGTTTGGAGAGGGGATGACATTATTAGGATTCCACAATGCCAGTATGAGCTATGGGGTGATGTACCGAGCCTACCCCAAGGAGATGAGGATGGTAGTGCTTCTGATGGAGGTAGTTTGCTATTTTGCACTACCAGATCTAGAGGGTGGAATATTCCCACGGTCACTGATGGGGGTTCTACACGACATGGTGGATAGCAAGACTCAGTTTGTATGGGCGCCTGTGTTCTTGGTACAACTATAAAGGGAGTTGTGGGCTTATGGGTGACTATGGTGATTTAGCTTTTGTTGCAAATTCCTATTACATTGTTGGGCCTATGAGCACATTTTGTGTGTGTGCACCCAATTGGTATGCCCTAGGTTGATGCATTTGAGCCAGGTTTTGTGTGAGTGGGCTACAGGCGATGGGTGCCGGTTATTGGAGAGTGCCGAGTGGCAAGAGCTACACATGATGTAGCCTATTACAGACTATTACTGGAGGGTTTTTTCGACATGGACATCATTTGGATGCCATATGTGGGCTTCCCTTCATACAGGTAGATGACAGTGTAGCTAGATGGGTTATAGATCTATAGATGGATAGAGGGGCAGCGGGCAGGGGAGCATGAGATGATACCCGTAGACCGGGTCAGACGGCAGTTTGGGTTGCTGCAAGATATACCCCCACCCTTCCAATAGTATAGGAGAGATGATGTGGAGAGGCCTATGTCTCCGCTATGACCTATAGTGCTGATCGAGTAGGAGGAGGATCCGGTCGATCAACAGATAGATGATGCTGGGGTGACAGACATGTATAAATAGTGGTGGGCTACACAACTACAAGCAGTACCGTCGAGGCCGGGGCAGCCAGATTTAACTACTATCACAGTACAGAGAGACGCCCTACAGGGGCAGGTGGATACCCTGGTGACCTATTTGGGCATAATACAGGGACATCTGACAGGGATTGAGGTACAGGTTGTGACTTTGCAGGCATAGGTGGCCGCGTTTCAAGCATAGGGAGTACAGGGACAAGTTCCTGCACTGGGGGGAGGAAGAGGGTGGAGATGGAGATGGGGTATAGGTAGCCACCCTACAAGCGTAGGTGATAAGTTTACAGGGCTAGCTGGCCATGGCGCAGGGATAGGTTATAGGTTTGCAGGGCCAGCTGGTAGCTACACAGGCACAGATAGCGGTCCTTCAGGCCCAGGTACAGGTGCAGGTTCTGAGGACAATGACACCACCACAGAGGCAAGGACAGGGTCCCGTTGTTTAGGCAAGAGCAGGGCAGGGTCAGAAACTGATGGCACCACTACAGATAGTACCTGTAGCTAGATTGAGAGACACCATGGGTGAGGTGAGATACTACCAGGATAACTTGATAGTATCAGGGATTTATGTCTTATCATATGCCGAGCACAGAGCTCAGCAAGCCTCAAGTGAGAGGAGAAGATCTCACACATAGTGTGGAGAGTATAGGGGGCCAGCAAGCCCAGGGGTTGGGTCAGGGTGAGGCCACTAGTGCATGAAGGCCAGATCTAGGGGTAGGACCATTAGAGGCTAGACCAAGGCGAGGCGGAGAGAGGTCATCCAGACACCGGGATAGAGAAGAGGAGGAGGAGACAGATGAGATAGGATTAGATATCAGATGGGGAGATGATTGAGCTCCATGTATGATTAGTTTATTTTTGACATATATACCGACCTGTGTGCTGAAGATAGTGAGGATGTGCATGAGATTTTTTGAGATTTTTTTATATACACCAGCTTACGTTCCAAAGATATTTGAGAGTCATGTATATGGATACACATGTTTGGATGATTTATTTATAGAGATGATGGTATTTTATGGCATGATGTATATATGCTTGTGTGTAACTTGCTATTATGATTTGTATATGTGATGGAAACCAAATAGTGTAGGCATGATAGAGCCAGGTCATAGGCATGGATCGAGTCAGGTTTTTGGTTTAGGTATGGATGGAGTCAAGTCATAGGCATGGATTGAGTCAGGTTATTGGTTTAGGCATGAATGGAGTCAGGTTGTTGGCTTAGGCATGGATGGAGTCAGGTTAGGCATGGATGAATTCATGTCATAGGTATGGATTGAGTCAGGTTACTGGTTTAGGCATGGATTAAGTCAGATTTTGGTATAGATTACAAGTAGTTGGCGAGACAGGTAACAAATGGTAATGTAGATATACGTGATGATGTAGATTTCCAAATTTTTGTTGTGTGTGGAAATATGAAATGATGAATTGGTGCATGTTATGATGATGTTTGAAATATGGATGGTAGATATGTGTATTTATTATTGTGTGTTGAGATCGTACTTCTAGTTGTTGATATACAAAAGGAAAAAAATTAGGTATATTGTGAAGAGGAAAATAAGGGGAAAATTGGTAAGGGTAGAGAGTGGCCAAGCTAACCTTCAAGGGCCCCATGCCCTTGAAGTTCTGCCTACATAGTCCCAGCAAAAAGGGGAACTCAGGTCGATGTAGTTCTCCCATAAGCTAGGGAAAAATGTGAGGAGGTAGGAGAATAGGTCGATAGGTTATAGGCATGATTGAGTTAGGTTATTTAGGCTTGGTTGAATTGTGGGTAAATAGGTATGGGTGATTTTGAGTTGATTGTGGTGAAAGAGGAAAATTTCCCAGAGATAAGCATCAAGGGTCTAGTCCTATATAGGATAATCAATACGTAATGAAGAAGTTAAAAGATAAGAGGAGGCAAGAGAGCCACTTGATTAGTGAAGATCATAACGGGTGGACCATACCTTAGATAGGCTGGTGAACGTAAGACCCTAAAGACATTACATGAGTGATTATTCTAAAGGTGAAGAATAGTCAAATGATCACCAAATGTCACAGTTTCAGCAGGTCCATTGAGGCGGTAGGAAATGAAGGTGCAAATGGTGAGAAGGTGAAAAAATGGTTAGGTTACATAGTATGAGGTAGCATGCCTTTTGGTAACAGATCCAAGATCACAATGAGCAAGTCCATGGCAATTTTTTTTTTCTGTTTGACTTGTATTTAAGATAGACTAATCAATGCAGGAAGTCTATAGGGGATGAGGAAATTATCTCCTTGAGGTCTTCACGAAGCTGATCGATGCAGGAAGCTTCAGATTTTTTTTTGAAGAAGGCTTTACAGAGTTGTCCTTCGAGGGAGCAGTCTATTTATAGAAGTGATGGAGAGAGAAAGATGTCCCTTTTGAGGGAGTCATCTATTTATTGGAAGTTTGACTCAAGGAGTTAGATCCCATGTGGGAATTATGTGAGGGATTTTAAGTTATGGACAACACTAGGGTGAAGAATCCAATTCTTGTTCAAAAAGCAAGGTGAAACAACCATGTGATCTCATATAAAAGAAGACAAAAAGTATCTATGAGAATCATGCCATGTGTAGAGCCATGGTACACATATTTAGGAGAGGGTAAAAGAGTGACATGTACAGACATGATTCTTGTTTAATCATTAGGGAAGGCATAGTGAAAGGAGCGAGGTGAATGACACTCAAGGGACGAGCATGAAAAGAGGCAGAAGGTGAGGTAGGACTGAAAGTCAACAATAGAATGGTCAAAGATGCAAGGCATTAAGGGGCTCAGATTCAGGTTTACCATCGAGTGAAGATAAATGATAAGCACCTGATCCATAGGCATGAGTCACGATGTATGGTCCAGTAAAACTAGGAGCAAATTTTCCTCGTTTAATTTTTTCTACTTTGGTTACATGTTGATTTTCCTTCAGAATGAGATCACCAACTTGGAAGGTTCGTTCATGAACATGTTTGAAATAGGCATGTTTGATACGTTTTTGGTAAAATTGGAGATGGTTAAGAGCATTAAGATGATGTTCATCTAATAACTCAAGTTGTGCTAAACATTCTTGGCGAAAGTCATCATCATTGACCATGTCATGGAGAGAAATACAAAGAGATGGAATCTATACTTCGAGAGGTAGAACAACCTCTATACCATAGACCATAGAAAAAGGAGTGGCAGTAGTGGAAGTATGAATACTAGTATGGTATGCCCACAAGGTGAAAGGAATGTGCATATGCTAGTCCTTCTCAATTTCATTAACCACTTTCATGAGAATTTTCTTTAGGGTTTTATCAGTGGACTTGGTTTGGCCGTTAGTTTTTGGGTAATATGGTGATGAGAAACTTAGTTGAATACCGAAGGCGTCGTAAAGATTTTGCAAGGTTTTATTTTTTTAATTGTTTTCCGTTATCAATGATGAGGTGATGTGGAATGCTAAAGTGACAGATAATGTGATGATTGATGAAATCACATATTTTCTCAACTTTCGTAGAGATGAGAGGTACAACCTCAACCCACTTGGTTTAATATTCGGTAGCGGTGATTATCCATTGATGTCTCTGGGAAGAATGGGGATTTGTCTCTTTGACAAGATCCAAACCCCATTAAGAGAAGGGCCAAAGGTCACGGGTGACCTGTAAGGCATGACTGGGTGTATGATGAAGATTGGCATGTTGCTGGCATTTTACACAATGCTTAACGTTGTCACAACAATCATGGTTAAGGGTCAACCAGTAATATCCTAGGAGAAGAATACACTTAGCAACTACGAGACCACTGAAGTGACCTCTGCATATGCCATCATGATTTTCCTTAATGGTATAGGGAATTTTAGAACTCGTAAGGCACCATAAGAGAATACCGTCAAAGTCATGCCTATAGAGGAGGCCACCCATGATGACGTAATGAGAGGCCCTTTAGAGAAAGAAGTGCTTCCTATTACGAGTGAGTTCGGGAGGTAAGATGGAGAGGGAAATATAGTCTGAGTATTGTTTATACCAAAGGTCACTTGGGTCAGAAGCAACGGTTGCGATAGAGTAAAATTCATGAGGTAAATAAGAGGGTGATTGGAGTCTTTGTATGGTGACAAATATTTTAGAGTCAGCGGGTGAAGCGGGTATCTGAGAAGCCAAGCAGGCCATGGTATCTGCAATATTTTTTGTAGAGCATGAGATGGTTTGAAGGGTGTAACAGTCGAAGGTGGTGAAAAGTATATCCACATGATGCTTATACTTTTGAATTATCTCATTAAAACACTAGTATATACCATTGATTTGATTTATGACCAACTGAGAATCACCAAAGATGTTGATGGACTTAACATCTAAGGCATAAACAGCCTGGAGACCTAATACGAGTGCTTTGTATTCAACAATATTATTTGTACAATCGAAATCAAGTTTGAAAGACAAAGACATGGGTTCACCATTAAGCGGAATGAGGATAAAACCACCCCCACCCCCACGCTGACACTTGGAACCATCGAAGAAGAGTGTCATTTGGTAAGCAGGTTCATCTAGTAAAAGGGTAGCAATAGACTCATCTGAAAATTCAAAGTTAGAGGGTTGATCCCTGAAAATAGGTGTGTTGGCCAATTGGTTGGTGATAGCTTGGCCCTTGATGGACTTTTGATGGATGAATTTGAGGTCGAGGTCAGCCAAGAGCATGAGCCAGCATAGAGCCTGTTGGTTTTGATAAGGTTTGGCATACATGAAGTGTAAGGGGTCGGTGTTGGTCACAACATAGGTTTTGTGGTTGAGTAGGTAATGGCGGAGTTTAGTGGAAACAAAAATTAAGGCTAAGAAAAGTTTTTTGGCATGGGTGTATCAGGTTTTGTAGTCTAGAAGAGTATGACTTATGTAATAAACCACCTGATCCCTATGTTGTTCATCGCGATGAGCGAGCATGGCCCCTAAGAAGTGATTAGTAGCAGAGATGTATAGGTAGAAAGGTTGATCATCTTTAGGTGGAATGAGTACGGGTGGTTGGAGAAGGTATTGTTTTAAGGCCTCAAAATATTTTTGGTAGTCATCATCCCATTTAAAGGAGACATCCTTTTTGAGAAGATGATGAAATGGCTGACATCGATCGAAAAGTTGTGAAATGAAACGATGAATAGACTGTAACTTACCTTGCAGGCTACGGAGTTTCCGCAGGTTAGTGGGCAGAGGCATTTTGAGCATGGCCTTGACTTTAGTAGGGTCAACCTCTATACCACATAAGGAAACAATAAATCCCAGGAGCTTTTCCGAGAGAACTGCGAAGAAACACTTCTTGGGCTGAAGGTGACCACAATACTTAATGAGGTGGTCAAAGATGGTCTTTAGGACGGTGAGGTGCTCGAAATGGTGTTTATATTTGGCAAGGAGATCATCTATGTAATCTTCCAATATGCAGTGCATGATGTCATGGAAGATGTAAGCCATTTCCCGCTGATATGTGGCACTAGTATTTTTTAGGAAAAAATGCATGACTCGATAGCAGAAGGTCCCCCAAGGGGTGATGAATGCAGTTTTGTGTTGTTCCTATGGGGTAAGCAAGATTTAGTTATAACTCGAGAAACCATCCATGAGTGATAACATCTCGTGGCCCGCAGTAAGGTCAACCAATTGGTCAATACCAGGTAGAGGAAAGTTGTCTTTTGGGAAAGCTAGGTTGAGGTCATAGAGATCTATACAAATGCGAAGTCCCCCTGTTGCCTTAGTGACAGGGACAATGTTAGAAATCCATCAGGGATAATCATTGGGTAAGATGAAGGAAACTGAAAGAAGGCATTGAAGTTCTTATTTTACCAGAAGAGCAATGCGAGGGTACATTTTCCTCAAATTTTGTTTTACAGGTTTGGCATCGGGAATGGTTACAATATTGTGGACCACTATGGTGGGGTCAATATTGGGCATGTCAGTATAAGACCAAGTGAAAGAATTGTTGTGATTTTTGAGAAAAGAAGTGATGGCTTCCTGTTCAGCTGTATCTAAAGATTGGCCGATCTTTAGAATGTGCAGGTCATCCTGAGTATGAATGTTGACTTCGATAGTCGATTCATTCAACATGGTTTATGTCTCAAATGGTAATGACCGGTGAATATAAGAGTCTTCTACACCAAGATAGGTGAGTATAGATTCATGATCCTGACATTGAATGACATTAATAGAAGGAGATTCGTCATCAATCATTTCAGGATACAGGAAGGGAAGAGAAGATGGAGACTCGCCCTTGCGTTGATAAGTTAGAGGCCATAACGAAATGGTGTTTATGAAAAACAAAGTTAGGAGGAATGGATTCTGGATCCATCTACTCTATCGGTGAAGGTGGTGAAGAAGGTGGAGAAGGATTGATATCCACAATGAGTTCAATGCGAGCCTTCTTGGTAGGTAGTTCAGCAAATCCGATACCACTACGGTCTTTATGTTTGTGGGTAGTACATGGAATAAAAATGTGATGGCATTTCTCGTAAAATCCAAAACCAAAACCTTTCCATGCACATCAGTGCAAGAAGGTGTGGGTGAAGCTGTAGTTGGTGAGTGACTAAAAGTCAGCAGAAAAAGGGTGGGTTTGTGATGGTGATTTAGGTGTATAAGTGGAAGTATCAAGTCCCCCATAGGTGAGATTGGTGTGAAGGTGGGGAGGACCATAAAGGAGACGCTCTCTTATGCGGTGATCATAGTGAGGGTGTTGGTGAAGTCTTCCATACTCTTGTGGAGTGAGGAATGTTTTAACATTATATAGACGATACTCCCCTAGAGTGAGACAATGAAAAATTCCTTCCAAGGGATTAGTGGTTGATATGTGGGTAGCTAGGATAGACAATGTGTTAGAGGTTGGATCAGAGGTGAAGCAAGCTATGGAGGTTGTGGCATCGGTAGGAATGGAGGATTTAGGTGCAGTTGAGGTAGTGGCAGCACTGGTGAGTGGAGGTGTGGGTAAAGAGGAAGTGGTCATGGCGGTAGATGCCTTAATGGGTACGAGCATGTCATTGGGTCGGTAAGAAGGTTTTGAAAGGTGATGGGTCAGATGGAATGGTATAGGTGTGTCCTTCATGCTCAAATTTTACACAATGATGTAAAGTATAAGGAACACAACCCATGACACGAATCCAGGGTCTACCAAGCAACATGTTATATTGAAAGTCCCCCTCTAAGATGTAAAATAACTCTGGAATAGTACGAGGGCCCACACGAACATGGAGGATGATGGTGCCAAGTGTAGAGGTGATAACGTCATTAAATGAATGTAACATGATGGGTTGTTTATGCATGTAATTGTTAGGTATGCAAATTTTGTCGAATGCATGGGAGGAGATGATGTTAATGCTAGCTCACCCATCAATCACAACACGTCGTACATGTATATTATCGATATGAATAGAGATGAAAAGGGCTAGATCAGGGTCATCGGTTTGATGCGGTGTGATGTCTTCATCTGAGAAGATGAGGGTGACTACTTGGTGAGTAGGTGGAGGTGTAGAATAAGGTGATAATTTGGTGAGAGAGGCTACATGACGAGGTGTAATAATGGAGGTTATGGGTGTAGAATCATTGGGTAAAACCTCAATAAACTGAAGAACCTCCATGAGAGCTTTGCGATGGGACTAAGAGGTTTGGTTGAGGTCATATAGGAACATTTTGAGGGAGGATTGGTGTAATTGTTTGAGCATTGCGTGATGTGTAACCCCATTAGAAATAGGATATGTGGGGCCACGGATAGTGACTTTAGGTTTGGGTGCAGATGGTATGTTGGGTATAGGGTTTGTTCGCAGGTCGGTTGCCTTTTCCTTTCCTTTTTCCTTCTGAGTGCGGGTAGCAATGTGGATCATGTTGACTTGAGGCAGGGAGGTAGATGAAGTAGGATAGCCATGAAATGTGTAACGACAGGAAAGGAAAAATCCAAGAGGTGAGAAGGAACCTTGTGAAGTGAGCTAGGCACATCGACATTTGGGTGGAGGTTTGGAAAGTTCTCTGATACAAATCATGTTAATTTCGAATCTCAGGGATGGATCTAAGATTTGTGGGGGTGGAGATTTTGGTTGCTAAGTAGGCAATGAGGGAAGAACTTTGGAAATTGGTGCTGGTGAAATGGGGTCCTCATCAAGAAGGTCATCATCGTCAAAGTTTTCTTCAGGAGGACACAACTGGATAAGAGCAGATTTCAAAGCCTTATAATTCTCTACATCATGTCATGACACACGATGGTAGGTGTAAATTTTGGTTTATTCAAACACTTTTGGTTTGGGTTCAAGTGGGTCATAAGGTCTAAGAGGTGGTAATGTGATGACAAAAGTTTTGAGGAGATTGGTTAAGATTTTAGCATACGATCCCACTAGTGGATCACAATGGGAGGTGAATGTGGGTTTGGGTGCAGGTGCGGCTGACTATATAGGAAGAGTCTTTGCAAGAGGTGGAGTGGGTTGGGCTACTAACCTGGTGTGTGGTGTGGTCTTAGGTATTGGTTGTATCTGCTTGGGTAAGGGCATGGTAGATGAACTGGAAATAGAGTGTGTGGTGGGTTTAATTACCCTATTTGAGGGTAGTGGATTTTTTCCTTTAGATTGCACCTTCTTGTGTAAAGGTGATACGGGTGCACGAGATGTAGAGGGAAAAATGGATGGTGGAAGAGGGTGGGTTACTGTACGATGGAAAAGTGACAAGTGAGAGTGGGAATCTACAAGTAGCTCTTCCTCGCACCCGACCTCCCGAGGTCGTGCCGAGATAGCCGGTAGGTATGGAATACGTGTGGGATGTAGAAAAACTAGTTAGGCAACCTTATGTCTTCGACGCACACTAGTGGGAACTACAAATCTAAGGCAAAGAAGGCCCTCCTAACTTGAACTAGACATGATAGATCAATCGGCAAGGATGAATGCTCGAATGATCCAATCAATATCGAGCTATGGCGTGATTCGGTCTATAGGTTGTGGAATACATGGAAAATGACTTGGGATAGTTTCGTGTATATCTCTAGACAGGGTCATAGGGTGGGTGAGAGATATAGTTGGCTCTATGGGCGATTGTCTGGTCTAGTCAAGAACTCCTTAGCTTTGTTGGCTGCTATGTCTAACAAGGATAACTGTGTGATGATGATAGATGGAAGTGGAGTGGATCTAAATATCAATGTGCGTAAGCCAGCATCAACGTCAGATTGACCTGTAGACTTGTTGGGTTGAGGGATTTATGGGTCACAACCGTAGATTCATGGTTGTTGTGGACCTTCTATGGTCATGTGCGAAATTAGTCCCTAATCCCTAGTATCCAATAGTCGTATTCCTTCTTGGCCTCTATATTCAAAATTAATAGTTGTGCAATCTTCTCAGAGTACCTCACAGTTGTTCTTGCAACCTGAATTCTTAGGCTAGTGTCTATGTCTGTTAGAGTGTCTCCTGCGTCTAGCTGTGGGATCAAAGGATCACAACCAAACATTTGCTCTCTTTCAAGCCCTTCTACAGTCATGTCAGATATTTATCTAGGGTAATCTATAGTCTGGCTGATTTGACCAAAATGTGTGTGCTTGGTCATCTTCTATGTTTAACCCTCTTAACTGTGAGCTAATTTGTTGTAAGTTTGCTGTTGTTTAGAAGACTTGGATCCTAAGATTACTGATCTATGTCAGTTATTGCTGTGACAAGATTGGGTTGAGGCACGATTGGCTTGAATATGTATTCTCTGGGCTCTCTAGGTCCCGTGATTGTCATATAAAAGGGAATGATACAAATCTAACTAATGACATAATAACTTAACTGCATAAGATATGTTTATTTATATCCTAAATCTGATAATTATGAATAAACTACTGAACATAATTTAAAGAGCAATTATTTAATATATCTAAAATGACAACTAAACTAATAATGCAATTTAAAACAAACAAAGCAACTGAGTATAGCTACTTGTCTGTACAGTTTGTAGATCTATTCTAAATAATGAAATAACTGATCTAATCTATTTGCAAGACTGTCGATCCTACCTCAAAAGTGAGGAATGAATCATAGTTTCTTAGAAACTATCAATCCCCACAACTTCCCTAGCAATATCGAAAGTAAAATTAACTGAAATGAAATGATTGACTACTCTATTTGATATGCTTCTAACTAGAAATTTGAAAGCTAGAACCTGGATTCTGCAGAATAGTGGCGAATCCGATGGTGTGTGTGGCTTTGTTCCCTCAGTGTGATCTCCACGTTCCTTCGTGCTCACGTGGATCCAGAAAAGAATGTAATGCTAGCATCAACAGAAGTAGATATTGGAATAAAGGCAGCTCTAGGATACAGACTGAATACAATGTGAGTAGGAGAGGGATGGTGTAAGAGTACAGAGCTTGGCCTATGTAATTCCTAGTGGGATTTATTGCGAGTCATGCAGCATAAAATGTCTAGAACCTAAAACTATCCTGTTTGAAAAACAAAACCTGCAACTTTAATGGCTTCCTATTGAAATCAAACTATCCTATTCATATTGATTTGGATGAAGTGATAACAACAATTGCACAAGATGGATATGTGGCTTTCTAACAACAAAATAACACTTAACTAGGCATGCAATGGATAACACTATGAATGCTAAGAAAAATAAAAGACAGAACTACTGAAATGAGAAATTGAAAGGTAAATTTGAGGGGCCATTTTCTTGAGCACAAGCCAACTATTTATAGCAATTCATTCACCCAAAGGTAAAAACCAAATTGATCACCTAAACTATAAATAATGGCAAAACACTATTCCAGGGAACCAGAATCATTAATGTAAGCCAAAGGCGGTGAAAAAGCTCGTAAACGTTGAAATTACGTGAGTTGCGTTAAAAAGAGCATTCTGGAAAACGCGTGAAGGACCACCACCCTGAGCAGGGTGGTGGTTACAGGACCGCTGCCCTGCTCAGGGCGGCGGTCACGAGACTGCCACCCAGGTAGGGTGGAGGTTTTGTAACTGAAGAGAAAAAAGTAAAGAAAAGAGGGGAAAAGAGAAAAAAGTAAAGAAAAGAGGGGAAAAGAGAAAAACAAAGCACGCAGAGGCTAAGTGAGGCATGTAGGATGTTAACACATATTTAGAGAGCTTTTCCGGATCCCAAAAACCTTACGAGGAGACCTGTATCATCATTGGGGCACGTGTTACGTTGTTCTGGCAGTGCAGTACCTTACAATTTTGGGTACGTACATATTGCCCCCTTGGAGAAGCATTTTAGCCATGAAGAGGCGTAAAATGGTGGGTTTGAGTATGGCAGTCCTGAAATGGGAAGTTAGAAGTTATACCTGATACGTCTATGTGTCGAAATGATGCCATCCAAAATTCCCGCCACCTGCAAAATGAAAAGAGGAATCAAGCGCAGATAGAAAAAATAGATCGGAAAATAAACGCTAAAATAATGGGAAATGAGGACGTACCATTTATGCGGGGGTAAAAACTTACCTCTTTCGGCGCTCCAAACCTGCGAAAAAGGGGCATTCTAAACAAGTCAGGTTGCTATATATGTAAAAGTGGGCCCATTTTCCTATTCATTTGCGCGTGTTGATGTGATTGATTTTGAGCTCTGGGACCCACAGTGACGGTTTCTTATGAGAGTATAGTCAAAATGTTCGTGACGCGATAGCGATCATGCCTCCGCGAGCGGAACATTGTCCCGCGAGATCACAGGTTAGTTTTTTCTCAATTTATCGCTTTTACCCCCAAAATTTTAAAATGTTAAAATCTTTGTCGTGGGGGGGTAATTTTTGAAAATGTCAGGTTCAAAAGGTCTATCTAGGGGGGTGCCTACTGGGTAGGCTTTGTTTTAGTCCAAAAGTGTCATTTTTCATGTTTTTGGGCTTTTTAGGGTATAAAACCTGTGTGGGTTTTTGGGACACGACCGCTGCCTTTAAGGCGGGTGGTTACGAAACTGCCTCCCTACTCCGGGCGGTGGTTCCTAACAGAATGCCAAAGGAACACTTGTTTGAAAATGTTTTTGCATTTTTAGCATCTTTATGTGTTTGCATGATTTTTCTAATGTCATTCGGATGCTAACTTGCTCTGTTTTGGTGTGTTTTTGGGTGTATGCAGGCGAGGGAGGAGTACATTCATTGGATTCAAGAGAGAGAGTGTGACTGGCTCCCAGTAGTACTAGATGCCCTTTCGCAGGATGAGGAGGACACTCTTCAGAGGGCCAGGATACTGCGTATATCATGGGTTCCACATGTTGCACCCTCCAGTCATATACTCTGTGATTTATTTTCCTATTGGGATGCCGATCGGAACACCTTCTGATTACTAGGGGTCTGAGGTGAGTGGACCATCACTTTGGAGGATGTTTATCATATATTGGAGGTCCCGATCATCAGGAGACGTCTTACTCTCGAGACAGTAGGTTCACGGGCCCAGATAGCACAGTGGGCCTATTATATGGGAGATGCAGTCATCTCCACCGGTTTGAAGAAGGGGGTGAGGGTCCAATCTATTCCTATCCTGCCCATCCCCTTGATTCACCAGGCCATTATGGGGATCCTTGCCTCGAGATTGATTAGGGACAAGGGAGGAGACACATTACTATATTACTGGTCCCCCATCATTGCACAGATTGAGGGACATGGCTGGATTTATGCCTGGGGAGCAGATATACTTGGGACTACCCACCATGACTTGTATAGGGTAGTCCATTTACAAGGGACAATCTTTGAGCCACCTGACCCTCGGTAATGAGCTGGGTCTATGAGCGCTTCATTCCCTATGGCAGAGGTGTAGAGGTGGTAGATCCTGGAGCTGTGAGGTTAGCCAGATAGACATATATGTCGGTGCTCAGAGCACCTCACCAGCCAGTTGCTTCGCTGACCATCGATGACATGGAGGCCACACTGTATCAGGCCATGGCAGGTTTATGGGGTGAGGAGGCTCTTACTTTGATCTCCTGCTCCACCACAGGGCAACTTATTAACAGAGTAGGGTGAGTGGAGATACACCCTTTTGGCCGAGTGCCTCAGCAGTTTGGCCTACCTTACGTGGGTATGCTTCCCCTAGTAGTGCCAATATACAGGTCAGTTCAAGAGGCCAGAGGGGGTCCTAGAGGCTGGGGTTGGACAGTTGTTACCCCAGGCGTTCCTATTGCATCTAGGTGGGTAGTACGAGCCAGAGGGAGAGCCGGTGCTCCACAGACACCCTTACTTCAGATTGCCACCGGACCTGCCCACATCAGTGACAACCCCATCGACATAGACTCCGAGTATGAGGAGTTCACAGGGGGAGAGATAGAGGAGGAAACTGAGGCCAAGGCCAGCGAGTCAGTGGTAGAGGATGACAGTGATCCTGAGTGGCATGATACTCAGGTTATCATGCAGGCAGAGAGGGCAGAGCAGAGTGTAGAGAGGGTGACTCTGGTTTCAGAGGAGCCACTCTCCCAGGGCCATGGTGGGGAGGATGAGTCTGTTGTTGGATGCTATGTCGCTCTAGCCACAGGAGGAGCACCTCAGTTAGCGGTGGCATCTGTGGCAGGTGCTGACACTTGCCTAGGTAACCTGGGGCACGTTTACGTCACCAACTATCCCCTTGGGATATTATCCAATTTGTGATTTAATCACTTATTCCAAATTTAATTCACCCCATCATATCTTGCCCATGAATAATTAAATAATTAAATATTTAATTACGCTTCTTCCCATGCATCTTAATCACTTATCTACCCCAAATTTATTCTACCCATGTATCACATCCATTTTTAAATCTTCCCTAAGCGGGATATTTCCCGTGGTCGGGATAAGTCTTGCCTTTCTCGAATCGATCAATTTGGCCATCTCGGGAGTCTTCTCCGCGATCGGCGCCGACCCATTTGGTCGGCGCCGATTTTGTAGGAGCGGCGCCGATTATAAAAGCAGGTCCATAGCTCAGTTCGAAGGACCGAAAGAGAGACTAACGAGCGAAAGAAAGCACTTACGCACGAACAGAGAGCGAGAAAGATTTAGGTTGCAAGAAAGAGAGATCTTTTTAGCATCAATTGTCTCAGTTAGGGCAGATCCTGTCCTAATCAATCCCTGAGAGGAGCACCGTTACTCTGCCCGTATCATATCAACATCATACACCACCATCCATCATCTAGCGACTCTGTTCCAGCGTCTCTCCATCTTCGGCACATCTTGCAGACTACATTCACCTTCCAATCCCCGAATCTTATCACGCAGTCCCTGATTGGTCAGTCTGCCTTCAGTTGACACTGATCTTATCCAGTCGACGCCGATTAGTC
Source organism: Taxus chinensis (assembly GCA_019776745.2). Lineage (NCBI taxonomy): Eukaryota > Viridiplantae > Streptophyta > Pinopsida > Cupressales > Taxaceae > Taxus > Taxus chinensis. The sequence continues at coordinate 885,083,924 of CM034149.1, forward strand.
CCGGTCGACGCCGATCACATCAGTCACCGCCGATTCTACCCAGTCGACGCCGATTTCACTGCAGACAGGTAAAAGGTCACAGGTAACACAAATCCAGCATTATTTCGCGGTTCCCTGTTTTCTGTACTTTCTGTCTGCTGTTCAGTTTCTGTTTTATTACTGCAATCAGAAAATCTAGTCTTTATTTACATCTTTTATCATGTATGCTTCTTTTCTTTATTGAAAACGTGGACTGACATCCGCCAAGGAAGTTTATCACTTCCCGGACCCGCTTCTCGGGCAGTCCACCCAAATATCTCCTAACGCCATCTTTTTCTGTCAAGCACCGGTGTTTTGCAGGTTACTCGGATCTATTGTGTAAATTGCTCGTGTACACCCGTCTTGTCTACATCGGCTTCCTCATCCGTCTACATCTTCATCAGGTATCGATTTCATTGAGGTTTTTCAGGGTTTTTGTGCTTAGTTTGGTGCATTAACTTGGACAGGTAACAAGCGCAAAATTCTTGAACTACATTCTGGCATCTGTGGCAGGTGCTGACCCTAGAGATCCATCCTGGAGGCTTGGTGACCCGAGTAAGTTATCTTCCCTTTGCTTTGAGTTAGGATTGCTTGCTTTAATTGCCACCTCTCCTATTGTTTACACTTGTGTTTATCTCTTGTTTTATTTCTAATTCATTTTCTCCTTTGTTTGCAGAGACCACCGATGAGTGGTGAGACCTGATTTGTAGGGTATGCACCAATACCTTGATGATCCCCATGGAGAGGACCCGTGTAGAGCTGTCTGTGGATGCAGGGGAGCCCTCAGTTACTGGAAGACATACTGACATCTTTTCCCCCATTTGGCATGTGGCTAGGATGGTATCTACCCTTCGTACTGAGCTGGCGGGGTATAGGATAGAGAGTGCGTGATGAGGAGTCATTCTCATGGCGAGATAACAGCTGCCCCTTGGGATCATGAGCCCTCTGTGCATTCAGAGCGCCAGCGTAGCCGGAGTCCTAGACGTGGGCGTGCACCCTCAGAGGGATATCATAGGGATTGAGAAGCCACTTGGATCTCTTAGATTTTTGTATGATGCTTTTGTATTTCCTGGGCTATTTGAGCATTTTGACCATGCTTAGCACATGATGGCATTGTACAGGAATTTTTGACCATTTATATATATCTATTCTTTTTGGATCAGACTCTTTAGCATCTATGACTTCATTTTCGTTTCCACATGTAAACTATGATGTATGCTTATATAATTTTTAGAATGTATGCAATGGAGAACAAATGATACAAATGTTAACCTTCTTTTTGTATTTCATGATGGTGATATATGATAATGTAGACACGATGTGATTTTGAATTTTTAGTTTCTTTAAGCAATTTTGATACCTCATATTTGTTTTGACAAAGTGGTGAAGATAAACTGGTATGATGAGCAGATGGACTTGCCCCACTCCTACCTCCACGCAACTAGTAAGATGCGAGGACTTGTCACCGAGAGCTAGAAAGGGCACAAGTTATGAAATATGTTGAAATGATAGTGATGAAAGATAGACAAAGCTTTGGTGGAACAAAATTAGGATGCTACAAGCCTACTCTACTCGAATGACTCCATAGTTTGGGATGCAACTTGCTTTGTGGTTTATCTAGACTTAGATCCGTAGATGGCCACATGGTAGACAAAATCTGGGTTTTAGGATTTTTAACTCTCTTGGAATTTTGGACATCTGATTCATTTGTTTTTTGACTCAAGACTTCAATATTTGAATTGTTTGTTTATGACCTTTAACGTTTGTTTGTCAAGAGGACCCCCTACACCTTGCCCCCATGCTACTAGTAAGAAGCATGGGTTTATCACCATGGGCAAGGCATAGGCGAGTAAGGGCATTTCCATCCTTTCCCAACCCTATGTCACTAGTAAGAGATGCAAGCTTATCACCGAAGGTTGGTAGGGCAAGGAAATGTGTAAAAATAAAATTTTCTGTTTGATTCTATATTTGACTTGTTTGTTTGAGGAAAATGTCAGCATGCTCTTACTTCCAAAGAGATATACATATGGGATAGATGTGACACGATGAAGCTTCTAGAACAGACCATAGGCAAGACACCTATTCTAAGAAGAAACCAAAAGTGAGAACAAGAATGCAGACCTTGGTATGGTTACCGTTAAGACTTTGTCATATCTAGCTTTATTTGATGAAATGATTCCAAATAGTTGATGATATCATGGAAATGAAGAAGTATGATTAGAGTATTTATGCCAATACCATCAGAAGTTTGTAATGAATTACTTTTAAGAATAAATTCCTTGATCACAAGAATTGTACGAAACACGCGGACAAAATGAACCTAACTACATGAAGATGCAATGTAGATATAATTATATAAATAATGCTGGCTGCTTACGCGTAGAATCGTTTAAGGTGTAGGGAATTGATTGTTTCACCAAATTCCTCACCTTCTAGCATACATAAGAGGTATGCACCATTTCCATAGTCTTTCGTGACTCAGTATGGGCCCAACCATTTGGGCCGGAATTTCCTTCCTTCGCCGGTCTTTTTATCGATCCGACTGTCTAGTCTTAGAACTAGATCACCTTCATATATGTCACGTTCATAGACCTTCTTGTTATATTGCCTAGCACATTTGGTCAGCATAGATTCTGTGCCGTTGTTTAGCATCTAACCTAGCTTCATCTAGGCTTTCTAGTTGGGAGAGACGTGCTTCTCTGTAAGCGTCTTCATCCAGAATCCCTTGTAATGAGATACGGAGACTAGGTATTTCAACCTCGAGCAGGAGAACTGCTTCTGCCCCGAATACCAGTGAGAAAGGATTCACTCCCGTTGGTGTTCTTATTGAGGTTCGGTGGGCCCATAAGGCCGGATATAACTTCAAATGCCAATCTCGTTTGTTTTCTTTCACCGTTTTAAGGAGAATGGCTTTTAACATTTTATTTGTTGCTTCAGCCTATCCATTGGCTTGGGGGTAATACAAGGAGGCCGTATGATGGCTTATTTTGAATTTATTACACAATTCGTGAACTTCATCATTCTTGAAAGAAGTCCCATTATCCGAGATAATGATTTGCGGGACACCGTACCTGCAAATGATTTGGTTTAAGATGAACTTGGCGATTACAGAACCCGGGTACAGTAGTAAGAGGCATGGCCTCTACCCACTTGGTAAAATATTCGGTGGCCGTGATTATGAAATTATGGCCGTCAGTAGACGAGGGAGAGAATTTCCCTATTAAATCTAGGCCCCACGTAGAAAAGGGCCATGGAGTAGCGATTGGTTGTAGAGCTTGTGCCGGCATGTGGATCTCATGGGAGAATTCTTCACACTTATGACACCTTCGTACAAACTCTACTGCGTCGTGTTCTAGAGTAGGCCAGAAATAGCCCATCTGATGTATTTTACGAGTGGTGGCATGGCCACCGAAGTGGCCTCCACACATTCCACTGTGAGATTCGTGGAGAATCTTCTTGGCTTCTTTCGTGTCAACACATCTTAGAAGCATTCCATTGAACGCTTTACGATAGAGGACCTGCTCTATACTGACGTATTTAGCTATGATAATGCGTAACCGCCTTCTTTGTTGCGGTGTAGCACCTTCTGGATACGTATGGTCCATGATATAATTAATAATATCAGTATACCAAGGACACTCAGAGATAGGAGGTCTGGTTTCGATGTAGTATACGCATTCATCAGGAAAGTCCAGATCTACTAGATTGCCTCCGTCTAGTGGGTTATCAGCTAACCAATCCATGATGATTTGTCCTTTAATGGACTTCTTGATTTATGAATGTTAATTCAAATTCACCCATTAAGGTTATAAAACGTCCAACCTTTTTAGACAAGGACCCTTGTGTGAGGAAAGTTCGTAAATGGTCTGTTTTGACAATGACCCTTGTTTCTTGATTTAGCATATAATGTCTTAAGCATTTGGTTGCAAAGATTATGGCAAGGCATTCTCGTTCTGCCTGTGTATAACATGTTTCATAGTCGAGCAATGTTCAGCTAATGAAATAGATCGTGCGTTCTCTCTTGTCATCGTCTTCTTGAGCCAGCATACAGGCTAGCGAGACATTGGTGGCTCATGAATATAAAATTAACGGGCGGTCTGGCTTAGGTGGCATTAGTGTAGGTGGTGATAACAAGAAATGCTTAACTGCGTCGAAAGCTTCATTGCAGTCTTCGGTCCAATCAATACTATAATTTTTCTTGAGTAGATTGTTGATTGGATGAATGACGAAGCTTAAGTCTGGGATGAATCTCCGGATTGCACCCAAATTTCCGAGAAATGACCTGATTCCAGATTCATCCGAAGGTGGGACCATTTCGAGAACAACCCTAATTTTGGTTGGGTCAACATCGATCCTGTGTGACGATATAATGTAACCTAGGAGCTTCCCCCCTGTTACGCCAAAGACACATTTTTCTGGATTTAGCGTGACCCCGTATTCTATTAGACGTGAAAGAATGATGTGAAGTACTTCCGGATGGTCACAACGCTTCTTGGCCTTGGCCAACAAGTCATCTATGTAGGATTCCACAATTTTATGAATAAGATCATGAAATATATATGTCATAGCCCGCTGGTATGTAGTGCCAGCGTTCTTGAGACCAAATGGCATAACAACATAGCAATAGGTTCCCCAAGGAGTTATAAATGTGGTTTTAGCTTGATCTTGTTCAGATATTCTGATTTGATTGTATCCTGAGAATCCATCCATGAGAGACAAAAGATCAAATCCAGTTGTTGCGTCAACAATGACATCTATGGATGGTAACGGGAAGTCATCCTTAGGACATGCCTTGTTAATGTCTCAGAAGTCTATGCAGATGCGTATCTTCCCATTCTTTTTGAGAATGGGAACGATATTAGATACCCACTGAGAGTAATCGACTGGTTTGATGAATCCTACTTGGAGGAGTTTCATTACCTCCTCTTTCACCATGAGAGCTACCTTGGGTTTCATTGGCCTTGATTTTTGTTTTATCGGCTTTGCATCTGATTTAGTGACGAGGTTATGTACCACAATGTGTGGTGCAACCCCTATCATTTCTTTATAATTAAATGCAAAAGCCTTCTAATGTTTTTTGAGGATTCGAGTGTGTATTTCTACTTCTGATGGAGTTAACGAGGATCCTAGTTTCAAGATCTTTGGTTCATCCTCTATTCCGATGTTAATATCAATTGTTTCTTCGATTAGAGAAGCGTTACCTTCTTCAAACTTAGGCGGGGCTGGAGGTAGTTCCAGATCGTCTCCATTCTCTACTGTGTATATGTTGAGTTCCTTTTGTGGGGGAAGCTCTGTCATGGGATTTCCGAAGTAGGAGGATGCAAATGCGGGATCAAGGATAAATCTACTGTGTGATGGGTGAGATGTAACGCTGCATAGGTGTTTAAGTAATTCAAGAGTGGCCATATCACTATCAATGTGGTCTAGGATAGTAGATTTGTTCTCATCTTTGTTCATTAAAAGAGAATTTGACAATTTGTTTTACCAATGGTTCGGTACGAAGGGATACCATAAAATGGGTATCTTGGAATTCATTGTTTGGAGTGAAGCGTGATGCCGAGGTTGCTATAGAATCGGCGAGAAGATTTTGTTCTCATGGGATTGTCTTCAATTGATATGAAGTCAAACTCTTTGCTTAAATCTAATACAGCTGTTTTGTAGAGCTGTAAATGCTCAGCTTTGGTTTCATATACCTCAGAGACTTGGTTTGCTACTAATTGTGAGTCTCCTAACACCCTGATGTTATTAACACCGATCCTCTTAGCTAAGATGAGGCCAAGGAGGAGGGCTTCGTACTCAGTTGCCATTGTTTGTACATTCGAAATTTAGTTTAAAGGTAAATGGTAGGACTTTTCCCTTCGGGAGAAGTAAAGATTACATTCACCCTAGCTCCGTAACGACATCTAGCTCCATCGAAATGGAGAGTCCAATATTTAACTGGGAATATGGATGTTGGGATATTTGTTGTGTTAATATCTTCTACTTCCACCATGCAGAGATCCTCTGCTAGGAGAGAACCAACACCTAGGGTATATCCCATGCCTACAGAATCAAATGGTAGGAACATTGGTAGATCCTGTTCTAGTAACTCAATGATTTTTGCAGTAGTTCCTAATGATACTGTTTCTATAATGTTAGCCTCATCCTTGAGGGCTGGGATTGTCTTGACTAGGCTCATAGTCTCAAGATCCATTGTAGGTACCAACTTTTCCTCCGGTTTTGCGTCGGTGGGTTTATTAAGTTGGTTTGTTGGGAGTTCAAATTCTGAAGTGAATGCCTGGTCTTTTCTTTAGGTCAGCCAGGTGTACATCGAATGGTTTTGGATCACCTTTGGCTATGAACACCTTTCCTAAATGCAAGAATCTTACTTCTTGGAATAACGTAGAAGGGATTGCCTTCATACGGTGTATCCATGGTCGGCCAAGGATCATATTATAGTTGGTTTCCCGATCTATAATATAAAACTCAGTCAGGATTGTTTTGGGTCCTAAGGTGACCGGTAGTATTATAGTTCTGATTGACGTGGCTTTAAGGCTATCATAGCCTCTTAGCATGTATTTCGAGTCGTGGAACAATTCGTTTCTCCATACCCTAGCTTTTGAAGGAAAGAGAAGGGACTATGTTAACTGCTGCCCCATCGTCAACCATTGCACATTTCACATAGTTGTTATAAACCCATACTTGCAAGTGTAAGGCTGGATCACCTCGGCGTGCAATCTCAGCATCTGTTGGCATTTTGTTTATTTCGAATATGAATTCGGTATCCCTATCCGGCTGCCCCGGAGGGTGGATATCAAAGTCTATATGGTTTACCTTGTGTTTCGGGAGGTGGAGTGATGTTAATTAAATGACCTAAACCTAATGCCTCTAAAAGAGCAGCCCTATGGGTAGGAGAGTTCTTCAGTAAGTCCAAAAATGAAATGTGCGAGAAGGTTTTTGTTAGATCACTAATTAAATCATAGGCACCCACGGGTTTTTTACTATTTGTTGGATGTTATCTGTTTCTGGCAGGTACTTGGACTTGGCTGAGAGGAATACTCTCGTGTCCTGGTTACAGCTTCTATGGGTAGTTCGGTGTCTAACTCCACTAAACCGACTATCTTGGGTCACGGTTGACTTCCTAATTGTGGCGCAACTAATGGATTTAGTGAAGTTGAGGCTTCATGATCATTGTTTCCTGTCATTATGCCCTTGTTTGTCCCATTTAGATTTAACTTGTTGTTGTGATTTGGGAGCGGATCATTGAAGATCTTAAGGGGTGCATTTTGAGGGGAAACTGCCCCTGTAAAAGTATTTGGTGGTGGTGACGTAGGATCTTCAAGAACATATCTATGAAAAGTTGTCTTTGTTCCTCTGGCAAATGTTGCATGAATTTATTGTAGTCATGACACGTTCTAGTGTCATGGCCCCGAATTTTGTGGAAACCACAATACGAGTTAGGATTGTAATTCCTAGTTTGTTGGCTTGGTGTATATTGTGGCCCAAAACTCTGATCAAACCGTTGCCTATTAGGATTAAAGTTTTGTATTTGTTGTTTTTGGTTTTGATTTTGGTTTTGATATCTAGTTGAGTTTTGGCTTGGACCCTGTGTAGGGTTTCGCTGTTGTTGTTGTGGATGATTAAAATCCACTGCATTGATTGTTGGGGTAAAGTTGTTGTTTCGTTGGTTGTTTATTAGTGGTGGAGTATTCACAATATTTACCTTTTTAGCCTGATCAGTTACTCCATCTGTTGTCACTCCGTGATTTTTATTGAGGATTTTAGGTCCTTGATTGACATTTGTGGTAGTAGGATAAGTCGTAGTATTCTGGTTGGAGGTGATTAACCTCCCATTTGTTCCATACGTCTTACGACCACTATCTATTGCCGCTTGATCTATTCGGAGAGCGCTCTCAAGTACTTCATCATAAGTCCTTAGTGGGAACTTCTGGACTTCTTCCTTCACTTCTCTACTGAGAGAATGAAGGAATAAATCACATAGTTCCATTTGGTCCATATTTGGAGCACTGGCTAAAGAATAAAGAACTGTACGCCACCTCTGGATGAAATGAGCGACAGATTCATTATGTTCCTGCTTAATGTGCAAGAATTCCCTGATTCCTGTTCTTAATAGTTTGTTCATGTCAAATGCCTTGATGAACTCTGAAACAAGTTGTTTGAACGAATGGATGGAAGCCTCAGGTATTCTATAATACCAATCGAGAGCGATACCTTCCAAGGTTTTGGGGAATATTTTAGCAACAACCCCATCCCAAGGGAGTAGTTCTCGAATGGTTGTGGCGTAAGCCTTGATATGTGCTTTCGGATCTCCCTCACCTTTGTATTTGGGTAAATCGGGAAGAGGTCTTGGAAGCATGATGCTTCGTATGGTGAAATCTAAGGGCTCTTTCAAGTATTCTGAATAAGTCCCTATCGCATAGGTTTCGACCATTGATGGTGCTTGCTGAGGGTGTGGTGGTGGAATGGGTTGTTGATATGGCGTAGCGTATGCATTGGCAGGGGCATAAGGAAACCCCTGTGTTTGAGAAAACATGCCGGGAGAGGAGAACATATCCCCTTGTGGTGATTTGGAGTACATGTTTAAGTATGAAGGGGTATTGTCCAGGAATGGATTATTTTGTACTAGACCGGGAGGTATTGGAACGGTGTTAGAAATGGCGGTTCTAGTTGGCGTTTGTTGTGAATACTGAGGAGGCATGCCCAACGTGCCTATTCCTGTGAGGAGGTCTACTTGGCTAGGCTGGAGTGGAGGATTAGAATTTCCTGCCTGCATGAATTGAGAATGGTGATTTGCCTGAGCAAGTTCCAAACCCCTAACTTTCTCTACTAAAGTTGAAATGACCTCATTTGGTGAAGTCACAATATTTTTCCTTAGTGGCGTTTGTTGTATATCCCGATGTTGTATAGGCCTGTGATACCCCGCTATGAACTGAGTTTGCCTTGCCAAGTTTCCCTGAGGGTATTTCCTATATGTAGTGGTATAGAGGTATTTTCTTGAAAAGAGACCTCGGGTTGTGTTTGTAAACTTCCTATAGGTGGGTACATGCTCCAAGAGCATTGTTCATTCCTGGCATAACGTACTGAATGTTCATCATCTAAAACCAGGTATGGGTCTGATTGTCTACTAATTTGTGGTCTAAGTAGTATCTGAGGAGATGAACTAGATTCTCCTATGAACGTCATATTGTTCGAGCCTGAAGGCTCTGTTTGTTGTGTTTGAGCTAGCTGATCCAACTCCTCTGTTTGGAAAGATGAGCTATATCTGGTCCTTGGAGGTGGAGTTTGTGTTGACAACTGGTTGGTTGAATAGTTGTCACCCCATACTGAGAGTGAGGGTGATGATTGTCTATTCAATTAAGCGTAGTATGCTTCAAGACCTAGGAGAGGTCTAATATATGCATCGAATCCTGACATATTCGGGGGGTATATGAATACCCGCAGAATAATGGGAAAGAGCGAAGGTGGATGAAAGAAGACGAAACACTAAAAGCGAAGGTGAAAGAGTTGTTTGTTCACATTAGGTTCACCAATTTTTGTTGGTGAAGCTAATGTGAAGGCTAATGAGGTGGAAAAGAAAAGTATACTAATTTGGAAGAACAAGTAATAATATGACTCCAAACTAGAAAGTAGGAAGTTCACGTCGGGTTCACCAATTTTGTACGATGGAAAAGTGACAAGCGAGCATGGGAATCTACAAGTAACTCTTCCTCGCACCTGACCTCCCGAGGTCGTGCCGAGACAGCCGGTAGGGATGGAATACGTGTGGGATGCAGGAAAAACTAGTTAGGAAACCTTATGTCTTCGACGCGCACTAGTGGGAACTATGAATCTAAGGCAAAGAAGGCCCTCCTAACTTGAACTGGCGTGATAGATCGATTGGCAAGGATGACTGCTCGAAGGCTCCAATCAATATCGAGCTCTGGAATGATTCGATCTATGGGTTGTGGGATACGTGGAAAATGACTTGGGATAGTTTCGTGTATATCTCCAGACAGGGTTCATAGGGTGGATGATGAGATATAGTTGGCTCTATGGGTGATTGTCTGGTCTAGTCTAGAACTCCTTAGCTTTGTTGGCTGCTATGTCTAACAAGGATAATGTGTGATGATGATAGGTGGAAGTGGAGTAGATCTAAATACTAATGTGCATAAGCCAGCGTCAACGTCAGATTGACTTGTAGACTCGTTGGGTTGAGGGATTTGTGGGTCACAACCATAGATTCGTGGTTGTTGTGGACCTGCTATGGTCATGTGTGAAATCAGTCCCTAATCCCTAGTATCTAATAGTCGTATGCCTTCTCAGCCTCTATATTCAAAATTAATAGTTGTGCGATCTTCTCAGAGTACCTCACAGGTGTTCTTGCAACCTGAATTCTTAGGCTAGTATCTATGTCTGTGAGAGTGTCTCCTGCGTCTAGCTGTGGGACCAAAGGATCACAACCAGAACGTTTTCTCTCTTTCAAGCCCTTCTACAGTCATTCGGATATTTATCTAGGGTAATCTGTAGTTTGGCTGATTTGACCAAAACGTGTGTGCTTGGTCGTCTTCTATGTTTAACCCTCTTAACTGTGAGCTGATCTGTTGTAAGTTTGTTGTTGTTTGGAAGACTTGGATCCTAAGATTCTGATCTATGTCAGTTATTGCTGTGACGAGATTGGGTTGAGGCACGATTGGCTCGAATATGTATTCTCTGGGCTCTCTAGGTCCCGTGATTGTCATACAAAAGAATGATATAAATCTAACTAATGACAGAATAACTTAACTGCATAAGATATGTCTATTTATATTCCTAAATCTGATAATTATGAATAAACTATTGAACATAATTTAAAGAGCAATTATCTAATATATCTAAAATGACAACTAAACTAATAATGCAATTTAAAACAAACAAAGCAACCGAGTATAGCTACTTGTCTGTGCAATTTGTAGATCTATTCTAAATAATGAAATAACTGATCTAATCTATTTGCAAGACTATCAATCCTACCTCAGAAGTGAGGAATGAATCATAGTTTCTCAGAAAACTATCAATCCCCACAGCTTCCCTGGCAATATCGAAAGTAAAATTAACTGAAATGAAATGATTGGCTACTCTATTTGATATGCTTCTAACTAGAACTTTGAAAGCTAGAACCTGGATTCTGCAGAATAGTGGTGAATCCGATGGTGTGTGTGGCTTTGTCCCCTCAGTGTGATCTCCTCGTTCCTTCGTGCTCGCGTGGATCCAGAAAAGCGTGTAATGCTAGCATCAACAGAAGTAGATATTGGAATAAAGGCAGCTCTAGGATACAAGACTGAATACAATGCGAGTAGGAGAGGGATGGCGCAAGAGTACAGAGCTTGGCTTATGTAATTCCTAGCGGGATTTATTGTGAGTCATGTAGCATAAAACGTCCAGAACCTGAAACTATCCTGTTTGAAGAACAAAACCTGCAACTTTAATGGCTTCCTATTGAAATCAAACTATCCTATTCCTATTGATTTGGATGAAGTGATAACAACAAATTGCACAAGATGGATATGTGGCTTTCTAACAACAAAACAACACTTAACTAGGCATGCAATGGATAACACTATGAATCCTAAGCAAAATAAAAGACAGAACTATTGAAATGAGAAATTGAGAGGTAAATTTGAGGGGCCATTTGCTTGAGCACAAGCCAGCTATTTATAGCAATTCATTCACCCAAAGGTAAAAACCAAATTGATCACCTAAACTATAAACAATGGCAAAACACTATTCCAGGGAACCAGAATCATTAATGCAAGCCAAAGGCGGTGAAAAAAAGCTGGTAAACGTTGAAATTACATGAGTCGCATTAAAAAGAGAATTCTGGAAAATGCGTGAAGGACCGCCACCCTGAGCAGGGTGGTGGTTACAGGACCGCCACCCTGCTTAGGGAGGCGGTCACGAGACCGCCGCCCAGGCAGGGTGGCAGTTTCGTAACTGAAGAGCAAAAAGCAAAGAAAAGAGGGGAAAAGAGAAAAACAAAGCACGCAGAGGCTAAGTGGGGCATGTGGGATGTTAACGCATATTTAGAGAGCTTTTTCGGATCCCGAACACCTTGTGAGGAGACTTGTATCATCATTGGGGCACGTGTTACGTTGTTCTGGCAGTGCAGTACCTTACAATTTTGTGTACATACAGTTACCCATGGGGGTAACGAAGGTGTTGTGGAGGTAGGGGGTGTAGGTTGGGCATGAGGTATGAGGGAAAGGGAAGGAAGTGTTGTGGGTAGTGAAGAATTTATTGAAGGTATTGGAGGTATGGGTGGTAAAAAGGGTACAGGTGAGGGCAGGGGTTGTGTGGGGCACTTGGGTATATTAGAGGTTTGCAATGGGGAAATGAGTTGCTACATTTTGGGTTTACTGGTGGATGGGAGTTTCTTAGCCAGGGTTAAGGGGTGAGCTCCTAGGATGGACGGAAGGGGTGAAGGTGATAAGGGTGTGGTTGGCAAGGTTGGGGTATGAGATCTAGGAGATTGGTTCTTCTGTTTGAGGGCTGGGTTAAATTTGGTGTTGGTTTTGGAAGATGAAGCTAAATCTAATTTGATGGGTGGATGAGTAAGGCTATTTGTTGGTATGACCCCTAAAGTAGTGATAGGTTTAGGTAAGGAATATGGTGTAGGTGTGGGTTTGGATGTAGATACATATTGGGTTATGGGTAGAGATGTGAGTTGAGCCATGAATGGTGTCATGGGAGAATTTGTGATAGTTGTGCTTGTGTTCAGTTCGGTCGGCCAAAACACTTTTGGATAGATAGTGGAGGTGTCATCGAGTGACATCTACATTTGTGTTGAGACAGGAAGTAGAAGACACCCCCAAAGTAAGGCTCTATCAACACAATCCAGTCAATTGGCTAAGCATGAGAAGGACACTGCTGTAGGTGAGGTCGATGTGGATCTAATGGTGATTCCCGTAAAATATGTTTTAGAAATAGGGAAACCACTAGCTTCAGCCTCTGTGGGTAAGAGAGACAAAAGTAAGTCAGCAGGATCTTGGGTGGTTGATGGAGAATGGTCACCTAGAGGTAACGTCATTTCTATTGGATCTTTGATAGATGGGGGAGATGATGGGTGCTCCTCTATGGGTGGAGGAGATGAACAAGCATCTCCCATGGGTCAGAGAGGTATTGCTGGTGATGACTCTCTAGGTGGAGAAGCTAAAGGTGAAGTGGTCTTGATGTTAACAGAAGAATCCTTCATAGGTGAGGGGGGAGATGAAGGGTGTTCCTCTGTGGGTGGAGGAATAGGTGAAGTGGGTTCAAGTGTAGGTGGAGGACTTCAGACTAGGATTTCCTCTATGGAAGGAATATGAGGCAATTGGGAAGCAAATGGTGCATCAATGAAAATAGCATGGACCTCATAGGTATTGCTATCATTAGTTGAGGTCTCCCCAATTTGGTCAGAAGAAGGGGCGTGATTAGGAAATGGTTTCTTGAAAATGTGTAAGTTTTTGTTGGTAGGTGCATTCGGATTATCCAAGACTAACTCACCATTCTCAAGCATTTCTTGGACAATGTTCTTGAAAGTGATGTAATTGCCATCATTATGACCTTTTACCTGATGATAGTTACAGAAGTCATGCTCTTTGTACCATGCAGGCGTGGGGTGAGCAGGATCAAAACCATTGTGTGGTTTTATAGGAGGAAGGGTGATGGCCCCAGCTTGAATGAGATTTTCAAAAACAGAAGAATAAGGCTCCCCAATTGAGGTGTATTTCCATTATTGTCGTATGAATTAAAAAGTCTGGCTAGGGGAAAGATTAGATGAGGGCTTAGCCTGGTTTGATGGATGAGTTGGGCTGGCCTTGAGTATCACTGTGTTAGTAGTTACCTTGGATTTTGAATAATTATTCTGTTGTTTCAAAGAAGAAGAAGTATCATTTGACTTAAATTCTGTGTTCTTATTTCGTAGTTGGATTTTATTTTCTTTGATGGCCCGAATCTCTAGTTTTCATGCCATGGTGAATGCCTCATCGAAGGTTTGGAAATTTTACACCTACAGGGTCAGCGAAATATGTCTAGCACAAGCCCACGTGTAGAGCTATATGAGTTCGGTTTGTGATAATTGGAATGTGAGTTGATTGATCAAGATACACCAACAAACAACAAAATCTGTGATAGACCCGTCGTCATATTGACGCGTAGAGTAGAGGTCAGTCATGGTAACCTTTTTAACAACATTGATGGAGAAATGGAGATAGAATGTCTAGGTAATCCACTATACTAGTCTAATGCGGGCTCAATCAGAGACATGGGAAAGGTCCTCAGAAGAAGAGTGTCATCATGGGCAATTAGATAACACCCATGTTTGAAAGACTACAAATGCTGTTGCGGGTCCTCTTTACTGTTGAAGCGGTTAAATTTAGGCATCTCCAAATGTATGGGATATGGATGAATAGGAATGGATGGGTGTATGGGATCATTAAAAATTTCATCATAGGTGAGAGAATTACGTGAGCCAGAAACCGATGCATCTAGTGTCTGCATCTTGTCCATCATTAACTTCATGAGGTCATTGGTAGGTGGTGATGGATGAGTACCTCCTGTAGCATAAGAGGGTTGATGTTGGACATATGATGGAGGTGACATTCAAGTATATGGTGATGCAAAATAGGTAGGTTGAGAATGAGGGAGTGAAATAGGGGGCACGTACCCAGAATGAACGATAGATGAAATGGGATGCTACTGATAGTATGTATATGAAGGTGGAAGGGTCGAAGTGACTCTAGTAGCGATGGGGGCTAAGGACTGTGGAATAGAAAGGACAAAGTTTTGAAATGGAGTAGGGTTCATCGAAACCATGGGTGGTTGTGTTGCTATGGGTATATGTGAGACAATAGACGCGGATGAAATTACGTTTTGGGTGGTCGATAAAGGTATAGTGGATGATGCGGGTGCAATAGATGTGGTAGATGTGGTGGTCATAGCAGGTATAGGGCCTAGCTACAAAATGACTGGGGGCAAGGTAGGTGTGGGTAGTGCAGAGCTAGAAGGGGCTGATGTAGAAGTAGGAACGAGTGTTAAGGGGATAGATATGGGCATGCCATATATCAACTGACCCGAGGCATCTCAAGTGGATGAGTGGGAAAGATAGAACTGTAAGGTGGAAGGGTTCTGATCAAGAAGTCATGCAAACTCCTCGTCACCTGTGGCGATAGTGATAGATTGGGTAGGATCCATAGGTGATAGAATGGAAGGTGGTGAAGGACTAGGTGGGAGTGGTTGAAAACTAGCATGGAATATGAGGGCATTTTCTTGGCTACGAGTCAGCACCATGTGAACAAGTGCTAATTTGGTAGGACTGATTTTTGTAAATGACATAGAAATATAACAGAAAATGGAGAAAAAAGGAAGTGGTAGGTGGATTGGATAAAAATTTCATGTGGAAAACTGCACAGGCTAACAATGCCACTTAGGGTAAACCGATTTCGGTCAGATGTAACCGCGGTCGGTCACTGTGAAAAAAAAACAATAGTTTGCCAAATAAGGCAAAAGACTGATAATCTACCAGGTAGATAAGCTGTAGGATGTATTTTATCAGGAAAAAGAAGATACTGAGAGTTACAGAGACTCTGAACAACAAAGAAGATGAAACAGGTGTCCTTTTGGGTAGGTTAACCAAAATAATAGTAAATTGACGCTAGTTGGATAAAACCGACGATGGACCGACACCGGTTACTGTGAAATTGAAACATAGATGAAGAAAATGGTGGTTGTGATTTAAAATCAAGTGTGGAATCACACACAGAACTTTGAGAATGATAAAAATGGGGTCCAGACACACTTAGAAAAAGTTGGAATACACCAACTATGATGAGGAGCATGCACAAAGAAATAAAAAGATGAAGAATGTGTCCTCTCACCTCATAAAAACAAGCCAAGTAGAAACACTAAGAAAAATATGATCTTAAAAGTGCTTTTTCTATTATGTTTGTTCAACTTACGCTATTAAGGAATGATTGTGTGTATTTAGAACAAAATTTTTTGGTTGGGAAGGTGTCCTATGAAGAAGGATATCTAAAAGGAGAGGTTTCAGGTATGTTATGGTGGGGGAGGGCTATCTCCTGAGATAATGACTTGACAAGAGCAACGAGCTGGGGAGTACCTGCTAATCGAACCGTGTCATCACTGATAGATGTTCATGGGTAAGATGTTGTTTAAGAAATATGTGTTAATTTGAATTTGTGTAGTTTCGTAAGACTCAGAGAGAAAGAGAACTTTCTTTTTATGATTCTTTTGTCAACCATCAGATGGGCATGAATTCCAGTGTATAGGTTTAGGCCCTCATTTAATGTGCACTAATGCAACATACAAGAATGAAATGCCGTTAATTTTAAGCCCAAATCAAAATATTAAATTCGATGACATAAAAGATGAACAAGAGAGAATATGATCTTTCATTAATGCAATACAAATGAAAGAGAAGAAGTTTTCTTTTTATAGCACCAAAACATGATTGCTTTGAGACAATAGAAAGAAGAGAAGATTCTAGGGGAGAAATTTAATGTGAGAAACTTTTAGAAAGGAAACAAACATGTAAATTTTACCTAAGGAATGAAGAAATGTAAGGAACCTCGAATGGGTCCCACCGGGTATGCCAAAATGTTTCACCTGATTCTTAGAACATTTATTGGAATGTGATGAAATAGATAAGGGTAAAAGGGCTAGGAGGAATACCTGTTGAAGTTGGTTGAAGGTTATTGCGTGTGTATAACTTCTTGATCCACAATTGATTGTATGCAAATGTGATTACTCTCCCTTGCTCTGAGAAATGTGCCAACCTCGAAATAAGGTTACCAAAGGGAATAAAAGGTAATCGACGATGGTTTTGGGTTAACTGACGTCAGTTGAGGGGTGACCAGCGTCAGTTAGGGAGGATTTCCTAGGTTTACTTAAATGGGCAGATCTTCTTGATTTCTTGGATCCAGTTAGTTTCTTCTCAATGGATTAGAATGGAAGATTCTCTTCTAACGGGTGGGAATGTGGTTAGAGGGAATGTAGGCTTTGATTTTTAGGGTTTGGTTGGGTCTTAGTTAGTTATGGAAACATACTAAGAATATTCTTAGGGTGAGGTGGCTAGGTGAGGTGTATAGGTGGTGTGGGAATGATCTTAATTAGGATAATTAAATAATAAATATTGTGAGGACATGGATTAATTTAATTTAATTAATTTAATTAATATTAGTGTGGGGTGTAAGGGGCCATGTTTAGGTGAGTGTGTTTGAGCTGGTTATTTAACTAGGGACCGAGGGGAGTGTGACCCACTTTTAGTGTCTACATAAAGACCAAGACCCATGTGGTATCGTGAGGATCATTATTATAAATACCACCAAGTTTGTAGACACAATATTGAGAAATGTCAAACTTTTAAAGATCTTGTCCAAAAACTCATTGATCAAGGTGATCTTCAAGTGGACAGTCCTAATGCATCTCCTAACCAACCACTTGACATATTTAAACAACCATTCCCCAACAATGCACCAACAAGTCAAGCCACCATTTCTTCTACATCCCAAGAACTTAACGCTCATACCATAAACACTTTCCACATTGTTGATCAAGATCCTACCCCATCCACAACTTCACCTCCTTCACCAACTATCATATCCACCTCTTCATACATTGATCCTACATCTACAAGCCTATCAACACTTATCCCCATAACCACACTAATCATGCCTACATCTATCTCAACATCTATTCCCACATCTGCACATGTCGCATCTCACCCATTCACAAGTATATCAATGATGCCCTTTGAAAAATTTATGAAACTACCTTCCCCAACTCATTCCATATCTACTATTGATTCTACACCTATATCTAATTCACCACCTAGTCTATCTACTTCATCACTTATCACATCAAATTCATTAGATTCGAATACTTTATCTACATATATTCCACATCTACCCATTATACCATCCTTAACATCACTCCCAGTTCCTCTTACCGCACTTTTACCCACACTTACCACATCAACTATTGTGACCACATCTACATCATCCCCTCCTTTCACATCACTCTCATCATTTGAAATTTTTTGGAAAGCGCTTCAACTTGCAGAAACTTCAAGTGATCCTCCCATCTCATCTACACAATCAAACACTTCCACATCAAACCAATATTTTCCTTCTTTAGACCTCATCATACAAATACTACTCCCTCCACCTGTATCAACTGCAACACCACCTTCAGACCCTTCAGTAGATATTTTTTTCATCCCTCACAAGGGTCCTTCTTTACAAACAAAATCTCGAACCCTTGGCATGTTTCCTTGAAGGTATATTTCACGTCCTCACAAGAAAATCAACATCCCCACACCTAAGATTACAAAATCCAATGCCACATCATATATCTTAGGACCACATCCATCTCCTTTAGGACCATCCCCTTTATAAAAAAAACTTCAACCTACCAATCAACCTAAGACAAAACCGTCCAACGCTTCTTCTTCTAGAACATTAATCATCACTAAAAAATAAACCAAGATGTCAAAACCTCAAAATTCTCCAACTCCACTCTCGACATCTAAATCATCTCAAACATCCACTTATTCTTCCAAGACTAAGACATCTCATAAAGACAAGGCACCTCCTAATACTTTGGTTGAATCATATGCGGAGGTCCTTCAACACTTACTTCAATTTTTTTCCATCACACTTCCACATATTAAGGCCTTTGAACCAAATATTAAGAAGCCATTGTGGTTTGATTCCAACCTCATTTGTGCCTACCATCACACCCTTGGTCATGATACTCAACATTGCAAAGCACTCCAAACCATTTTCCACAACATCATCGAGGAAGATGACCTTCTTCTTGAGGAAAACCAATCTTCTCCTTCCGCATCCATTCAAACATCTACACCTATGACCTCATCCATCCAAATGCAAAAGTCCCCTCATTCTTCATGGAATTTTGCATCCATCCCACCTCCAAATGAATATTATTCTAAGGATGGTGCCACTTTATTCATCAATTTTGTTTGGATAGCCACCCTATCTAGTCCACATGATCCTAAATCAACACCCCAATCAAAATCCAAGACCTTTTTCACCATTACTCCTCGTAAGGATTTCACCTCATCCTCAACTCCTAACTTTTCTATCTCAGCTACCCCTCGGCCTATTGAAAAAAGTATCGTCAAAAAAATTCATCAGGCCCCAGTTAAGATGTCACTTTATGAGCTCATCCTAAGCTCACCAAACCATAGACATGATCTCACTGAAGCCTTAAAGAATATTCTGGCATCTAGCAATGAGGCTCAGCCCTTTGCATATCTCGTAGGAGAACTCACAACTTCTATTGCCATCTCATTCGATGATACTGAGATTCTGGACATCACACCAGAAGAACATGAGCTTCCCCTTTTCATCACGGTTAGGATCAATGATACCTTCATTCGATGATCCATGATCGATAATGGGGCAAGAATCAACATCATCCCTTCACATACATATGATCAACTCAAGATCTAAAAATCCACCATCACCCAACCACTCACTGTCCTTCATGCCTTCAATGATGCTATGGCTCCCTCCTTGGGAACGATTGTTCTTCCTATTCGCATTGGTGAGAATATCCTCCACAAGGTCTTCTACATCATAGAAGGAAATTTTTAGTACAATGTTCTTCGTGGATGACCTTAAATCCATGCTATGCACTGAGTCCCCTCTACACTTAATCACTTCCTTAAGTACGGGCACGAGGGGAATATTTTAACAACTCTCGAGGATGCTCCTCTCTTCCAAATGTGCAACATGATCTATTAACCCAATGATGTCGTCATTCCCAAGAAATATTCATCTGTGCCATCCACCAACTCATCCATTTTTTCATCCAAACTTCATAACGACGACTCCCTAGATTATTTAATGGAAAAACTTACATTGGGGGAATATCGTATTCTTACACTCAATACCTTGTCCACTCCTCACCGTCTCAGTAAAACCAACCAAGATCCAATGCATTAACCTAATGTCGGGGATATCATTCTTTTCGGCCATCCACATCTTCGAACCAATCTCATCTATGGTGGTTTTGACACCTGTTCTTATCACATCACTAATCACCCGCATGCCAAACCTTATACCAATGGTTTTGGCTTCCTCAAATAGCCATCCTTTTCCCACACCTATCTCCACCATTGTGCATGGAATGGATTTGGAATGGGAAATTATGAGCATGGGCCACATGGAATTTTTATCGACCAATGTCGCAAGCCCCATGAAAATTTTGGGTTAAGCTATCAGGAGAAACCTACTGACCACATCCCACCATCTGAGATGTGTATGGACATGCCTTCTCCATCTCCACCATCCCATGAGTCCATGGATATGGATGACACCGTGTCTATTACCTCTGAATTTTTTTTAGTCTCCACCATCACCTTGGGACTAGTCACTTATCAGTGTGAAATCAGACCAGGTCCCTTCCCCTTTGCCATTCGGAGATGTCAGGTCTTGAATTTTCTATCATTGTCCACAATATCGTTACATTTCCTAACGTAAAATCAGTTAAGCAGAATCTTTTCCGCATACACCCTCAAGATTCTCTCCTTATCAAAAAGGAGTTACAACATCTTATTTTTGCTAATTTCATTATCCCCATTAACTATCCCTAATGGGTTTCTAACATCATACCTGTCATTGAAGTGAATGGTAAGCTTCATAAATACATTGAATTTCGAGATCTCAATCTCACTTGCCCTAAAGACGACTTACCTCTTCCCAACATCAATTAACTTGTGAATCTTACTATAGGTTATGAGATGTTTTACCTTATGGATGGTTTTTATGGGTATAATCAAATTCTCATCATAATATAATACCAACATAAGGCCTCCTTCATCACTCCTTGGGGAACCTTTTTCTACCATGTCATGCCCTTCAATTTGAAAAATTCCAGAGCTACCTATCAGTGGGCCATGACTTACATTTTTCATGATCTCATCCATAAAACCATAAAATATTATGTTGATGGTCTTTTAGGTAAATCTAAACATTGACACAACCATCTTGACATTCTCGAAGTCCTTTTCCAGCACCTTATTCATTTCTTCCTTCATCTTAATCCATCCAAGTGTGTATTTGGAGTGTTAACTGGTAAAATTTGGTATCGATACCCTTGTTTCCCACGTGCACATATTTTACCATGGTCCTAGCTAGACCCATTTTAATTTAATTTCTTTATTCTATTTAAATTCCCATATATTAACCTAACACTTTTAATTCGTAATTAATCTTCATTAATTAACTTAATTAATATCCATTAGCTAATTGTCTTTAATTATCTTTATTTTTAGGATGATTTTATCCTTAGCCACCTAAATCCACATCTCTATGCTTTTTTTGGCTTTTATCTAACCCATATTTATCTCCTACCTACTCATGACACTTCCCTAGGGAACCTTTACCAGCCTACATGCTTTAAAGCACTTATCCTAATCCCTAAAAGACCATATCTTGAATAAATCAATCATTTACCACTCTAAGGAATGGTTTCCCACAGTTGGTGGTGACCTTGCTAGGTCATCGTTGACCCTATAAGATTGATTTCACCCTCCTTCCAAAATGAGACACAACCCAAGATTTCTTGCGCTGTGCAAATTTATCTTCGAATATGAGCATCCTTGCACCTGTGTCAATCCTCTTAGAGTCCATTGAAGCTTGTCTTTCATCACTTACGGAGAATTTGGGAGGTTTACTTTGATTTTGTGTTATTTCATGCTATCATATGTTATCTTTGTTATTATCTGTTAGAATCTAACATCTTGCATGTTCAACTACTGTTAGAATTTTATCCTCATCATGTTCTTCCAGTCATTCTTCTTACAGGTTTTCATTCATCTCATCCACCTTCAACTTTGTTTTGCATATCCTAGGTAACCGTCGCTCCACCCAGGTTACTACTGACCCAGTCTTGTGTCATCATATTTCCTATTTCCAGATCCCTCTCATTGTCTACTTCTATTATGTTACTGTTCTAATATTTACTATCCTGATTCTTTGTCACCCCAAACTTTTCTGTATGCACTTCAATCACCTCCAACCTAACCTAGTTGCCACTAACCCGAGTCCTGTTTTTTGTCAAATCTATCATAATCCCTATTTTCTACCATCCTCTCTGTTTTTCTATCTCAGATCTTATTATGAATGTTATTTCCAATGTTCTCAGGATTTTGTGATCACCTTATTTGCATTCAAAATCCTTTAGATCCATGTTTTGTTCACTATCTAGATCCATCTTTTCAGGTTGCCGTCGACATGTTCCTTTGCAGTTTGGTTTACTATTGACCCAGTCAGGTACAATTTATTTTGTGTTTACTTAGATTAGATTCACATCCTTTTATCCATTTTTTACAATTTTTAGTTTCTGTGTGCCTCAAATTCTACATATTATCTTGTCTGTTATAATTTATTTTATCATATCTTATCTATATGGGGGTTGACATTTGCTAAGGAAGTTAACTCTTCTTAGAACTGACTTCATCAGGCAGCCCCCACATATACCATGTAATCCATTTTCCTCATAGTTACCTTTGTTTTGTAGGTTCATCAAATTTATAGCGAGGTCATCCATTTTGTGTCCGTCCATTTGCATCCATCATACATCAAGGTACCTTTAATCCTTACATTTTGGATTTGTTTAGATTTCTTTAGTATATATATTTCACTAATATGAATATGAACGAGAAATTTTGATCAACACCTCTATACTTTCAAATATTTTTGTTATTAATTGATGTCTATTTTATCAAAGCAAATGTTTTCTACCCGATCACTGTTGATTCCCAATCACCGGCGATTGACATCCATAGCCTCTTGTTTTATCTTTAGTCTTACAAACATATCTGAATGTTTATTTTCTATTTTTCACAGACCTATATATTATTCTTAGTCTTTCTTAACATCACCAATCTCTTTCTGACATTTACAATTGGATGTTTTATCAATATTTTATTAAAACAAACCTGTTTCCTATGGTCATCATCGATTCTTGTCATTTCTAATCATTTTTAGCACTATCATACTTTTAGAAACATATTTTAGATCTAATCAGTTGGTTGCAAGATGGATGTGTTGTCCAAATTTCTCATTCATTATGAAGTTAATGCACTAGCTACTAAAGAAATTTTAACAACTCAAAAATGAAAGAGGGTTTATGTTACCTCGGATGCATGATGCTTGATACGGGCGCTGAATGATGAATTGTTATTGTTACCAAACTTGAAAATAAGACTGAAAAAATATTTGGTTAGATAGATAGGGGTGGGGGCTACCCGACAAAATGGACCCGAGAAGAGTTAACTTCCTCAGTAGATGTCAACTCCATTTGTTAGACAAAAGGATATAAAAGCAAAAGAATGCAGAAATAAAGCTATCAATGAATTTGAAAAATGGAAGGAATTGATCTAAAGATATTTAGATGACAATAATTGTAATGTATGTGGTACTTGGTCTGGGTCGATGATGACCCATACTATGCACAGGTAGGTTGACGATGACCTGAGAGGATGGACCTAGAGCTGTAGATGAAATATGTAGACCTGCAAGGTCTGAGAGTGATCTAAAGCTGATGAGGACCGAAAACTTCTGTAAAAAGGGTATGAAAGAGTGAACCAGAAGCAGAGATGTAGGATAAAATATAGAACGAAGGATTCAGATGAGTTTTTGGATAGACAGGACCCTGGTCAATGATGACTAGGGAGGATCGGTAGCGAATATCTTAAAAAAATGTAAAATTGAGGAGGGAAGGATGA
The DNA here is from genome assembly GCA_019776745.2 of Taxus chinensis. Taxonomy (NCBI): domain Eukaryota; kingdom Viridiplantae; phylum Streptophyta; class Pinopsida; order Cupressales; family Taxaceae; genus Taxus; species Taxus chinensis. The sequence continues at coordinate 885,107,712 of CM034149.1, forward strand.
AAATGGAAACCTACAAGTAAAATGAGTTATGAGAGGATGCTGAGTGTTTCCAAAAATGTTATATACTTGCAAGATGTTAGAAGTGAAGCATAGATGATAATATGATTAGGATAATGCAATAATGATAAGAAGATCTCACGAACGATGATTGTGAATGATGCAAGAAAGCTGAAGGGATGTCCAAGAGGTTTGTGGATGTCTCAGAACTACTCACACATGAGGAGGGTTACATGCATTTTATTGCTAGCTTGATTGATTGCTATTTGATTGCCCTTCTCTAATGGAAAAAGAACACTTGTTTGATAAGGGTCGACAACGATTGGGATGGGTTGCCACCTACTATGGAGAAAGTTTCCCCAATGGGAATGTTTTTTATTTAAGGTGGGATTTTTCTGCTTTTAAGGCTTGGGCAAGTGCTTCAAAGCATGTGAGCGGGACTAGGTTACTTGGGGATAAATCCAAGGTAGTTAGAAGATAGGATTGGGTAGAAAAAGCGTATGGATTTATGGGTAGGATAAAAACATCCTAATTATAAGGTTAATTAGGGCCATAAGGATATAAATGATTAATTAATTAATATGAATTAATTAATAAATAAAGATTAATGTGGATGGGATAATTGGGCATGTAAAATATTTAAATGATTAATCAATTAATATTGCTTAATTAATTAATAAGGATTGGGAGGACATTTAATTAAATAAGGGGGATGATTGAATAAATGATTAAATATGCACATGTGGGTGAATGAAGGCATAGATACCAAATTTAGGTGTCTACATTTTGCTCCTTTTTGTTGAGTGGTTTATGCTAGCAAGCCTTGAGAAAAAAACAAAAATGGTTAGATGAGGATAAAGGATTGATGGTAATGTTGAGCAGACAAAGTACGACACTAAGAAGAAGGCACACAAAAGATTCACGTGGGGTAGCAAGATAGATTTGAAGGCATAGAAGGATAGGGAAGGAAGCGCGCGCGAAAGATAGAATGAATCTGGACTTGGACATTTTCATGGTTATGGGATATTTTTGGAGATAACATGCGGGGCACACAACCAGATGGAAAATTTTGCAGTAAAAAAATGCTATTTTTGGATGAACATCTACTAAGTGCGTTGCATGATTTCGAGTTAACAATAGGATTGCCATTGTCAGTTAACTAGAAGATATCTATTATTAGCACACTTACATGTGTGTCTATTATTGTAAAGGCGCATGGCTATTTTCAGCATGCAACCTATTTTGGGAATTATGTAAGCGGTGAAGGGAAAGACCCCACCCTTATAAATATGTATTAATATACGTAGGTTAAGAGAGTATTGTGTATGAGCTATTGTGGATTTATGTTGTCAGAACTAATGTGCACATGAACTTATTGTACTACTTATTGGAAGAAGCTTATGTGTTCATTGTGTGTTAATATAATGGAGTCTATTGGATGAATAATGGTGTTAAACGTGACCATAAGTAGTTATTGCATGGATAATTTCATTATGTTTACCATTTGATTCATGATTCTTTAAGATCTAGATCTAGAATATGCTCTGTGGAGAGTTTATATAGTTTATGGATATGAATGCATTAACCCTTCATCATGTTCACATCCTGCACAAACAACTCTAAGAAGGGGCCTAATACCTTTGCATGCTTTAGGAGAGTGCTCAGTCTAGGATGTGTTATGTGCTAATGTGCTTTGGTTATTCTTGGTAAATTATAGGCTGTATCATTAGTTCCTTTATCGAGACCTCTTTTTCCATTTTTTTCAGGATGGTTCACGATGAAGACGTACTGGTTGACTTTAGAAAGTGTTGAGGAGTGGATAAAAGATCTAGAAGAAGAGTACGAATGGAGGTTCAACGCTATATTTGAGTTTGACGTACGTGCGTGGGTGGAACAGAATTTGTATGATAGTTTGTATGAGAGATTTTTCTCTATTTTTTTGGTAGAACTATACAAGTGGCTGGTTTCTTATGCATCTAAAATGGATTGGAGGTATCGCACACGTATCTCGACATAGGAAAAATTTCAATTGCTTTATGATGGTGATCTGATTTGAACACGCACTATGGATACTTGGTTTCATGGTGTTTTAAACAACTATATTCCGGAGTACTCAATTTCCACTTATTCTTTCCCAGAGGTAGTGGAATTCCATTTTTTATGGTATCCTAGGGCAACTTACTTGCAAGGCATTCCACTCGCGATTAAGATCTTGATGGTAACCCTGAACTTGGAAAGAAAACCAATGGCTAACTAAACCCCACCATGCGTGGGGGAAATAGTAGGTTTGGTGAAAGATGGTGGACCTAGCTACAGAGAGGAAGAGAGAAGAAAGGTGGCTTAAGTACAATAAGGTACGTGAGAGGGAGATAGAGAAACACCGTGACATTGCAGAGCGTATGACATTAAGGAGAGAGATGGCTCATGAATGATTTGGAGCTCATGCAGAAGGTGTGGAGCCAGATCATCAAGAACTCCCTCATTTAGGAAAGCATGAAAGGGAACCCTCTTTGGCCTTGCACGGGAGCATGCCAATAGAGATGACCTGGGCCACAGGTGCACATTTGAATCTACCTGGAAACCTAGCCCTTGGGCTTGGTTTTCTAGTACTTAGTACATCTAATAGTTAGCAAGCTAATTTTTGCAGTAGGGAAGCATGAGTAAGTCACATAACAAGTACATTGATGGTAGGGAAAATGTCTTTGTTGTTGTTTGGAGGTACCTTTTCATGTGCATCATTTGCATAGAATTCAAGCACATAGAATTTTGGGCTCACGTCTGGGAAATGCACCACCACACAGACTGTAGGAGTTCATTACAATACTACTATTGGGACACATGGAAGTACATCTTCTGGTCCACTTCCGCCACAGGTGGAGGATCAGGGGGTGTAGGTGGTTCTAGTTTTGGTGGATCTGGTGGTTCTAGAGGTAGAGACAACATAAGGGGTTCTAGATCAGGTGGGCAAGTTCCACACCAACCCAAAAATATTTACATGGAGATGTCTCTTTGCCTTCTAGAGTATAGGGGCATAGAAGATGCTGTTGAGCATGTGCACATGTGTGAAATACTGTGGCACGTAAAAGGGATCACAGATTTTAAGCGCAAGGAAAGTCAATTTACAACTATTGTAACGTCTTGGTTACGACTATTACTATGATGACTTCCACCTTTGACATTGCAAACGTCGACATGTGATTTATCTTAGGAAGGTGTATTCTTTTGACGTTGAAAATCATGTTTACAATGGATGAGTTATTACTACTCAAAATTTGTGCTTGTTGTAATTCTGTTTACTTGGAAGCAAGACCATTTTATTTTGTGAATAATAAGTCATAAATTTGTACTATTATTTTCACATTTCTATATGATAACAACACACCTTGAATCAATTCCATTGATCCAAGGTATGATTTTGTTCTTCTTTATTATCATCTTGTTAATTGACATGCTAAATGAAACATGTTATGGAACCGAGTAGTGTTTTGGCCTAAATTGTGAAGGAACCAGGTTCGGGTGTCCTTACTCGGCACCATGCTGCAAATTGTAATGTTTACCCTATTGGATTTTTGACCTAAGGTGATAATACTTACCTAGGATCTATTACTGAACTATTTTGGGTTGACGCCCTAAAACTATGTTGCAATGCCCTACCCTATATGGATTCTAACCTAGGGGGGTTATGACCTAACCTAAGAAGGTATATTATATAGTTATGATTTTTGAACTAACCTAAGATAAATTCTAAAGACCTAAGAACTAATATGTAAACCAAATTGATGCTGATGTAACCTAAACTATCACTGAGCCTAAAGAGGACCTATGGATTACATGACAAATAGAAGGTTGGTGGAATTGGTTTTTGAGGAATTAATGAGAATTAAATCTCAGTACTTACATCTTAAATTGCCAAGTTTGGTGGAGGCAAGGAAGGTAGGTAGGATGTATAGCTAACATCATTGCTAAATTTAAAATGCATGTTAAATTTTTAAATCCACTTCGCCAAATTTGAAGTGGCGGTGGCACAAGAAAAGAGAGGGAATTTGCATTCAATGCATTCATTGGCATTGATTTAGTGAAGAGACCACCTAGGAAAGAGGAGAAGGGTGTTTTGTGGAAGTTTTTGGTCATTCTGGTCTTTCTAGTTTTTTCTCTGCATGTGGTTTTGGTTCTTCGAACCAGTAAGTTTGTTTTTTGATCCATTTTGATCTTGAGCATCCCCAAAATGTTTCTGAACCGTGGAAACATGGAGGCAGTTGGGAGATTTGGTTGTTGGCGTTGTTTGAAAAGAAGAGATTCTTGAGAAGCTTGGCTAGAGATCTTCTACATATCAACAAGAAATTTCATCAGTCATGATAGGCTCTTCTTACTAAACAGTTTTACTTTCTATTAAGTGTCTTCATTAGAACAACTCTGCTCTTTGAAATAAATGGCTTTGTCGAAATGTTTTGGTGTATTTTGGTTGTGATCTTCTATTTAAGTTAGTTGTTTTGAAAGGATGCAATATGAGTATTTTCTAAATGCATGTTTGAGTAAATCATGTTATTGTATTTAAAACTGGAATGATGCTTAAGTTTTGCATCCTTCTGGTTTTTTGTGCACAAGGAATTAAGGGAAATCATTATGTGGTAAAGATTTTAATTGGGTTTGTTTTCCTTTTAATTGTGGGAAGTATGAAGTTCTTCATCTTCTCTGAAATGAATCACCTTGAATCTAGTTGTTTATGTTTGAGGTAAGTTGGAACAGTTGTTTGGATTTGATGTATTGTGAATTTAAACTTGTTAAAAGAACAATGATGAAACATTTTCTCCCTTTGAGTTTAATGAGTTTAAACCCATGAATTTTTGTGGGATTGTTAGAAGGGATTTCATTTGGTTTTGACCTTCCTTTTTTGAAATCTGGTAATTTTCAGTTTAACTCCTTTCTAGGGACTATGTGAGGATATTGTTGTTTCTCTCACTTGCATGCATTAAATGGTTTGTGGAAAACCTTTTGATTTACTTATGTATATGTTGTTGCGAAAGTCGACTATTTTAGTGGATCTTGGGATTAGTTTGGTTTTGGTTATCTGAGGGGAAAGAGTTAGAACGTTCAGTATTACTCTTCTCCCTTTTGTTCAAGTTTTGGGAACCAATTTGGGGTTTCATTTCCTTTGGTTGCTTTCATCTTAGTCAAAATTCAGTTAGAGCGTAAAGTTTCTCCTTCTCCTTTTAGGCTCAATGATGAACACATGTACTGGGGGATTGCAATCCTTTCGTTGTTCCCAATTGTATTTGAATCTAGTTGAACTTCTTTTCATTATATCTAAAAGTGACTTCTTTCCTTCCTATGGAATATGAAACATGTTTTTACTTGACTATAATCTCTTAATCGCTTTCTATTTGGGATGCATAAGCTTTGTTTGTAGTGTGCAGAGCTATCAACGTGGATGAATTTAGAATATTAGTTGTTGCTTGATACTTTTGGTATAGTTGTAGAATGAATTCTTTTAATATTTCCTTTAGTGGTAGCTAGTAAGCTACTGAAAATGTCTCTGTTTTGTGTTGAGGGAAGTACATTGTTGTTAATTGATTTGCATGTTACAATTTATATAATTTGGTTCAATATTAGGAAGAAATAATGAGAATATCTTTCTCATCTTGATTATTGACTTCCATCTTGTTCTCTCTCTCCTTTTTGAGTTGTGGATTTCGTTACTGTTACTCTTGTGCTCAAAAGGTAGTTGATTGTTTTCTCTCTCTGACTGTTTATTTCTCGTTATTATTACACCTTGCTTAAAGCTGACTGTTTTGGTTAGGTTAGCTGAAGGGGATTTCAGAGTAGATATTTGGATGAATCACTTTCTTTCCTTGTTCTTTCCTTCTCAATTGATTGTTAAGAAGGTAATGAATCGATGTGTGACTATCTTCAGGAGAATTATAGGGAATTTAAACCTTATAAAAATATGTTGATGTTGAACAAAAAGGTTAGGCTAGAGTTGGCTTAAATTGGAATGATTCAAAGACACTATAGTATGAAACATATAAGTAATTGGGATGTAATATTACTTGTCTGTTGTAGCTTTTCTTATGAAATTGTTGAACAAATATTGTTGTTTAATCTTGATACTTATTTAATGTGACAAGGTTTCTCACTCTGTTCTACTTTTAGTGGTACTTAATTCTTTCCTAAGTATCTGTCTGTATTACTTAATGTTTCATAAGAGTAGATTTATTTTTACGAGACAGTTAGTCAAAAGCACATTGCTTTAATGATTAGTGCTTATCATGCTCAGTTCAATGAACTGACCCATGCTAGCAATTTTTGCAGATGGATTCTGTAAGTGACAAAAGAAGACACGTTCCTTTATGATGCTTCCTGTGTTTACTTAAAGGCTACATTTTTAATGAGGATTTATTATTCTTTTTGAGATGTAATTGAAAAAGGGAAAAAGTTGTAAATTTTACTTGATTTTATCAATGAAGAATGACATGAAAGATGTCTGAAATGTTTAGATCTGTAAAATATGTATTTTGTTTGATAAATGGAAAAGGGATTGAGTGTTATTGATCTTTGATGTACCATTATCTTTTGGGCTTACTACAAGGGGATTGTAAACCCATTCTTATTCACTTGTAAACATATATGTTTTGGATTATTTCAATTGGACTCAAATGAAATAGAGAAAAAGAGTATTGATACTATATCCTACTCTTAATTGCAACCTTAAGGTTGACATGCATAGATGAACACTCAACTAGGTCAATATGGTTTATTCATTGACCATAATAGATAATTAAATTACATATGGTTTTTGTATAAGTAATTGTTGCAAAGGACCCTAACGAATATATTTTAAGGGAAAGACAATTAGTCTTCGAAATTAAATATTCGTTACTATCCTTTTTGGGTATAATACTCAAGGGATATTTGGGAAGAGGGAATCTATACCTCTTCTTAGTAAGCCTTAATCCTAAAATAAGGTAACTAAAAATGAAAATATATATACATGAAATAGACTTCATCTTAATGAAGTCTATTATAAAGAAATCAAAATCTAAGTTCAGCCATGGATAAATTTGGTCAAGTTAAGTAAGTTAGTCTTACTGCTGTTAAGCTGGTTTGAAATGTTAGTTTGAAGCTTAAAGTTAAGAAACTAAAGAATGACATACAAACCTTTAAGAAGAAGGACTGGTTGCAGATTACTCTATATGACAACCATAAGTCATTTATGACTAGCAACCATACTGATCAAAGAGATTAGAAAATCAATAAGGTTGTTGAAATTGAATCTTAAATTAAGAAGATAAGAAAGTATTTAACCTCTTATCTGGATATGTACCTCTAGACGAGGGGATTCCATGTGGGATGTTGGTACACTCCAGCTATAATAATGTGTCATCATGAAGACTAAGTCTTCATGAGGACATAGTGTTGCAGCTGACATATCGCAACACCCTTCCGAATCAGATCATATAGGTTTACATAAACTCAGACTTGACTTGGTTACACTCTAGGTCAATTTAGGGACATGATTTGATATAGGGAAGGACTCTCGATGACTGAAGGTAACTAGACAGATGCAATTGACCTAGGTCGATTGAGTATGTCTATGTACCCTTAGTCACTGCGAGTGGCCCTCTATACCAATCTATGTTGCTAACCTGAGTTATGGTTAAATGTTGGACAAGAGGACTGACAGGAGTCAGTGAAGACCATTCTAGATAACAGATGAAGTGGGGTGAAGGATGTATTCCATTGACGAGTATACCGTCTAGGAATATGATCATGCAAAGCATGTGAAAATCTTTGGCCAAAGTATCGCAAGCTACTGGTTGCGTTGTCCTATATCACCTACTTTAAGAAGCGGGATTTTAGATGAATATTGGTAACAAATATTTAGATAGGCCTCTTAAACAGAACAATTCAATACCCTAAAAAGGGTAAAAGAACCAAGTATACTTAGTATACAATATATTGAATTAACATGAAGGATCGGTAAGAAACAGAGTCATGAAATGAGAGATCGATGAAACTTTGAGTCATGAAATGAGAGATTGGTAGTTCATCGAGTCATTACAGTTGCATATGGTTATCTGTTATGAGATTGATTGGCATGGAATGTGTGTTCTAAATCATGATCATTTAGAATAGAGAACATTATTTAAAAACTTGAAACATGTGTTCTAAATTATGATAATTTAGAACAAAGAACGCTATTCAAAAAAAAAAATCCCTTGTTTCTAAAGCTTTAAAATGGGAATGTTACAACTACATTATAGGGACGTACACACAGTTGGTACACAAGAAGTTTGACCCTGATCAAACTTGCATAGATTATACAAACGTTCAAATATGCATTACTTAAAGAGTTATATATCCTTGAGTTTGAACAGAAGAGTATAAGCGCACTCAAGGATACTAAACAAGGCTCTACTGAAAGTATCCAGGAGTATGATACCCATTTCAAAATAATTTTATCTAAGCTTTCTTTATGATATTCACACAAGCCAACATGCACAATGGTTCGTTGGAGGTATGATCACACCTTTTAAGATGGATTTTTCACATAAGACATACACTGATCTATGTGAAGCACTTGAAGCAACGTTGCGCGTTGAGGCAGTTGGGACTATAGACACTGGAATCAACCCATTCTTGGAGGCACATATTGTAGATATGGTGAAGCAATTGGAGAAACTATCAATACATTCAGCACATGAGATGCGCACTAGGATTTGGTGTATAGATTGTGAAGTGGAAGGTCACACCAAGGATAATTATCCCCGTAGATCAGTACGTTCATTACTACTAGACTATGAGATATGTCACCTAAACCATGATGCCAGCCATTGCCCATTATTAAAACATGTGATAAAGAAGAATGTATCTTGTTATTGTAAGATTTTCTAGTCCACGACTCATGATACAGAGCACTGCGGGTTGATTGATCAAATCCATGATGTTATAGATATTGGTGTGCGAAAAACAAGAGTATCAGATAACTCTAAAAGCAAGATTGGGCACCAGGATCTGGATCACAATCAAATGCATTATGATCAAAATGAGGGGTGCTATGATGGAGGACATGATAGAGGTCAAGGATACCATGGCAGATTCAGAGGTTGAGGCCATGGTGGTGGATGAGGTGAATTCCCTCATGTAACATGATTTACATGTGGATCACCTAACCACTACAGGCATAAATGTCTTCAGAATATTACATGTTATTTATGTGGAAAGAATCATAGCTATGAGGAATGAAAATACTTATATGAGAATCTTAGTAAGCATCATAAACAAGAAAATAAAGGTACAAGGATGGTTATGATGCAACGTGCTATGGAAAATTAGTGGATGCCCAAGTTGGAACCGGAATCCGATGTATTGCCTATAAAGATCACTACCCGCACTAAAGATGTGCATGCTAGAAAAGCATTACAAAAGAAGCCTACTATCACTAAAGAGGAGGTTTTACATGCTCGATACCCAGATCCCACCCATCAGAAGGAGGTTTATCAAGATACCATAGAGGTCCTTAGAAATATTTAGGGTGAAATACAATTTTTAAAGGAGCAATCACGGAAGATGGAACTAAAGAAGGAGGCATAGATGATCTAGTCATATATTGATGACTTGAAGGAGGTATGAAGAATGCTATGCTAGGAGAATATTATTCCATTACTAGGGAGTTAGTTGAAGGGAAACAATCCATGCACTAATACTGAGAATGGGTGACAGATCCTGCATGTAAATATCCCCCATAGCTTAGACTATGACATAGAAATCAATTTGAATGATGTTGTGGATGGATGGATTTTGAGCAATATATTGATTGATACAGGTGCACAAGTCAATGTGCTTACTTTAGATGCATGGGTAAAGATGAGGAGAGCTACATTACAACCATCTTCTAATGTATTAGTTATGGCTAATTGAACTAAGGTCACTCCTATCAGAGTTTTAAAAGATGCACCCATTACTATACAAGGGGCCAAGTTCACTAGGTATTTTGAGGTTTTAGTGCTTGCAGAAGAAGGTAGTTTCCCAGCTCTGCTTGGATGCCCCTGGTGTTATGAAAATAATGCTGATCTTTGGTTCAACAAGGGATATATCAATTTTGAAAACAAGGAGGAAAGAGTTATTATCCCTTTAAGATATGGAAAATATGCACCCTATGTTGAGCCTTTGAGTGAGGAAGATGTGAATAGGATTCATGTACGCGCCATCTAAGACCCAAAAGTGCTCAAGCCATCTAAAGAAGGAATCCTTTAGTGGGAAGATACATAGTCTATTAGCAATACTACAAGTATTGCTTGTGATAATTGGGCTCATGGTACTTATGAGTTTGTAGGGCACGAAGTAAGGAGCACATTGGCGTGGAACAATAAAACTCATTGCGTTAGGAGAATAGGTAACAACCCTGAACCTTGGTACACTGGGGAAGGGGACCTTATGGTATTTCTGTGCGCCATGGAGGCACAATGGATGGACAAGTTGGAGAGAAGAAGTATGCTATCATATACCCTATGTGGGATAGCAGTGCACTAGAGGGTGGTTCACATGGATAATCTTGTATAATGGAATGAATTCAGGATTGCTCTTTGTTGGTCGTCAAATAGGACTTTTAAGAAGAGCAACAGTCAGGGGACAAGAAGTCCCTCCTCTTTAATGGGAGAGGTTCCCTTATTCAGAAATGAACTTATTTACAAATATACAAAACATGATTTTATGGTTGAACTTAGATATTACGAAAGTGTTTTCCACAAGGATCATCAGTTACAAAAGGACTGAGGAAAGGGAATATGAGGATGAGCAGAAAAGCAACATGCAAAATTATAGATAGCAGAATAATCCTTTATGTATACGAAGTTGCAGTGAATTTAAAACAAGGTCGCTTGCACAAGATGAGATTACCAGACACAAAGTTCTGTAAATAACCTTCTTCAGATTCATTAATCAAGGACACACAGTTCCTTCTTGGTTAAACAAGATCACTATACTCGCAATATTTGAAAATATGCAATCAGTGAGACTAACGAACTAGAAAAAAATGATCTTCACGAAATTAAAAGAAAACACAGAGATAACAGAGATTAGATAGATAATGAATGGAAAGCCCTTTTGTATTGATTTCTTTCTGATCTATTTACACTTTCAGAAAATATGCCAAGTTCTTCCTGACAGGCACAATATTTGTAATCCATGTTGAATGGTGAATAGGAAAAATAATTTTAGCTTTCAACAACTTCTGTATCTCCTGAAAGATGGTGTCATCTACTTTGGGGTTGTATTGTCTCTGTTTCTGCTTGAAAGGCTTAATTCCAGGCTTGAGGGGAATAGAGTGCTGCATATATTTTGGTTTGAAAGCTTTCAAATCTTCATAAGAGTAAGCGAGAACATCCTTATACCTTTTCAGAAGATCAATTGCTTTTCTCCTCTCATCTGCTGTGCAACATTTTTCAAAGTTCACGAGCTTGGGGTCAGTAGAACTCCCAATATCAATCTTATCATACTCACCTGATTGCTGAGGCCCAGAAGAAGCTCTAGATTTCACATACCTGTCATGCTTATCAAATAGTTCCTCCAAACTCACCAGCCCTTTAGGAATCTTGTTTCCTTTGAGATTGATGCATCCATCTTGATCTGTCTCTTCTCCTTGGGTGACAGTTCTATCAAAGGGCACACTTTCACGAGGTAGGTTGTCACTTCCCTCAAAATACAGCTGTTCGAAATTACCCTTGAGTTCCAGGAAGGAAAGAAAATGTTGATCATCATTGAAAACCTGCCAGTTATTGGCATTATCAGGTACACTAGGCTGATGGACCATCTCAATGGTGAACTTATCCTGAGAGAAATCAGGATGAGGAATCAATAGCGACCCTGAGACTGCTAGCGAATCAGCCCTGCTGTTCTTTTCCCTAGGTACTGCTTCAATAGAGAAAGCATCAAGGAACTCAATAGAATCCCAAACCTGATTCCGGTAATGCCTTAACCTTCCATTTTTTACTTGAAAAAGGTTTCTGACCTGCTTTACAATCAATTCTGCATCACCACGAGCCAGAAGATTCTTTATACCTTGTTCTTTGGCCACCTATAATCTGAGAATGAGAGCCTCGTATTCTGCTCTATTATTAGTATTCTTGAACTACAACTTAAATGAAAAGGGGTGTAGGCATCCTTCAGGTGACACTAGCAAGACACCAGCTCCAGAACCAGCTGAGGAACAACTTCCATCAAACTCTAAAATCCAAATACCATTAGGATCTTTAGGTGACATTCTGGGAAGTTGGATTTCATCAGGGGACATAATCATGTAATTTCCATGACCCATATCCTCATAGAGGATTTGTGCTCTAGGATCATCCGTTTTCTGCACAATATACTCAGACTGCTTTTCAGGCAACAACTTCTTCATTTGTCCATTGACAGGCACAAGTGCATGCGACCAGTCCATCTGGATTTCCCCACCCACATCTTTGCAGAAGTTCCTACTTAGCAACATCCCGTATGAAGGAGGGATATCTGCTACTAGGATGGTAGCCAACACTTTCTTTTCAGGAAAGGCAACAAAAGCCACTTGTGCATCTTTAATTCTCCCGACCAGGGGCACTTCTTTACTTTCCATGGAGTAACAGGATCCATAAGTGCGAGTGAGGGTCAGGCCTAAAGCATGAGCTACTTTAGCAGGCATTACGTTATCTGAAGCTCCAGAGTCTATGACACAATTACTGAGCCTATGGCCAGCTATTAGAAGTGTTACATAAAATGGTTTAATTTTGTCACCAGGTGAGGTGACAGCAGCTACCAGACTGGGTTGTGGTGTAGAAGGAGGAGTAGGTAGAAGGCCTTTAGAAGTGGTCTTAGAGTTGGAATTGACAAAGTGGATCATTTTGGCAAAGGCTTTGGGATGGGTTTGATAGTATTCAGCTTCCGAGATTTGGACCTTGGTCTTTTTCAGGTGATCAACAATATCAAAGGATCCAGAAGTGGACAGGCCATCATCATGTGGAATTCTAGGCTTATCAACTTTAGGGGAAAAAGAAGAAGTAACTTTGATAACAGGATTGATAGGACTCACCTTTGGTGTAGACAAAGTAGGGATAGGAGATCCTCTTTTTGCGATCACGGGAATAGTTGTCGACTACTCCTTAGATTTCTTGGTAGGCTGTGTCACTTTCTCCCTCTGCTTTGTCTGTTCTCGAGTCATGATAGCAAATGATTCACTGTTCATGTCTGCTACCACTTCATCATAATCTTCTCCATCATCAATGCCCTCAGTGGTAAAGAAATTCACTCGAGATCCCTCAAGTTCTTCTGCCTCATCATCAAATTCCTCCGCATACTCCTCGCAAGCTTCATCGTCCTCATCATCATCTGGCTCTTCAACCTCACATGTTGCATTCACAGGAACTTTAACAGGAGGTCCTTCAAGTGCTAGTCTTGTTTGAGAAGCAGGCAAACGATTCCGGGGCTGGAAATTTCTTCTTGGAACATCTGCATAAGGGGCATGCTAAGCCAATTGTTTATTTATAGCAATAAGATCATTTGCAAGTTTCTGAACTAATGGATCAGTATTAAGTCCAGGGGTGGAAGAGGAAGAGGCAGCAGACTTAGATTTGGGAGGGTCTCTTCTCAACTTCCCTGACATGATCAAGTCATCTTCCACACTAACAGCCAGTTCTTGATCTAGAGCTAATGTCACGAGATTAGCCCTTCTTAGTGCATAACTAACTTTAGGTGATTGGGAATTTAGAAAGAAACATTTTTGAATCCGATCAACAGGTCGAGTGTTTGTTGGAATTTTATTTATCAACCTGTTGAACCGAGCCACAAACTCTCTCATGGGTTCTTGCGAATCTTTCTTTATCTGAGAAATTTGGGCAAGCAAAGCATGCACATCTTCTGCCGGCTTGAAACGATTCTCGAACTGGGTTCTCATGGTGTCCCAGTCGGTTATAGCACCAGCCGGAAGGTGAAAGAACCAATCAGCAGCATTATCTTGTAAAGTCTCCACGAACAGTCTTACGGAGACGTCTTCATGTTCAACTCCCAAAACTCCACATGCAACTATGAAGGCTGCAATATGTTCATCAGGATGTACCTTGCCATCACCTTTGAATTTTGGGAAGTTCTTTCGGTTACCTCTGGGTAACTCATGCAAAGGCTGAGTAAGGGCCAGGGGCCCGACACGTTGACCCCATGGAAATGGTGCCGCCATTCTTGGAAAAACGGCTTGGAGAGGAACTTTAACACCAGCGAGGATCAAAGCTCGTAGATAGGGACTAGTAGGCTCTGAAGGAATACCACCCGTAGGACCTCTTTCTTGAACAGGTGGAGTGCTCGTCGAACGAGTTCTTCTATTTCTTGTTGAAGGGAAAGGAAAACCCTGCTGCTCCAAAAGCTGAAACTGAGAGTCTTCAATACCAAGGGTTCTTCTCCCTCGAGTAAAACGCGGAGTCGCCAGATCAAAAGATGATCGAAAATAATAGAACTGGAATATGATTTTCCCCAGCGGAGTCGCCAAAAACTGTTGGTCGTCAAATAGGACTTTTAAGAAGAGCAAAAATCAGGGGACAAGAAGTCCCTCCTCTTTAATGGGAGAGCTTCCCTTATTCAGAAACGAACTTATTTACAAATACACAAAACATGATTTTATGGTTGAACTTAGATATTACGAAAGTGTTTTCCACAAGGATCATCAGTTAAAAAAGGATTGAGGAAAGGGAATATGAGGATGAGCAGAAAAGCAACATGTAGAATTATAGATAGCAGAATAATCCTTTATGTATACGAAGTTGCAGTGAATTTAAAACAAGGTCGCTTGCACAAGATGAGATTACCAGACACAAAGTTCTGTAAATAACCTTCTTCAGATTCATTAATCAAGGACACACAGTTCCTTCTTGGTTATACAAGATCACTATACTCGCAATATTTGAAAATATGAAATCAGTGAGACTAACGAACTAGAAACAAATGATCTTCACGAAATTAAAAGAAAACATAGAGATAACAGAGATTAGATAGACAATGAATGGAAAGCCCTTTTGTATTGATTTCTTTCTAATCTATTTACACTTTCAGAAAATATGCCAAGTTCTTCCTCCCCTTTGGAATGGCGTAGAAATGCCATTATATAGCTTACAAATCAGTTATTCTTTGTAACCGTTTCTTTTAACCAAGAATAGTTAAGGACTGCCAACCGCAATACCTCAACCTTTTACAAAGAAAACGGAAAAGAAAGGGAAGAAGAGAAAAGAACGGGGAAGAAGACAGGTGGCCAGTCACTGAGAGGGACCCACTGACTTCAGAATCCACTGCCTGAACTTATTTAACGCCTCAGCTATGTCTCTGCCACGAGGGACTGACGTGTTGGTCGTAGACTGAGTCCAAAATCCAAGACACTTCTCCATCTCATTATCAAACTCGACATGAGTATGATAATCTTTGTTTGCTTCTTCAATGACAGATTGAAGAGAGCAAATCTCCTTCATTTTTTCCTTGGAGATGGAACTTTCCTTGAATAGGTTATCTTTGACAAAAGCTCTGAATTGAGATTTGATTTCTTGCAAGGAAAGGGAAGTACCGGAAGTCTCATCCTGAAGATGACAGTGTATATCTTTGAAAATAGAGACCACCAGTGTCTTGAAAGCTTCGTCCTTCTGCCAACTGTTCTTCAATTCTCCCAGAGCCTCCTCCAGGACTCTGATCTTCCACTCGACACTGTAGACCCAGGACTTCGATAGATTATCCTTTGCATCATCAAAGACTTTACTCGCCAACAAAACGTTCTCATCCACCTGTCCCATGATTCGGAGGTTTACTATGCAACTGCTCTAGAGTTTGAGCTCTTTATCCATGATATTGATAGTGGAGGAGAGCTTCAGTTGCACATTACTCACCTTTTTGTGGAGTTTGAAAGCTTCATCGATGAAGTTTAATCCGGCAACAAGCATGTCATCCACCATGGCTTCAATAGCTCTGCCATAGACATAATACTTGTGCATATCTTTGATACTCTGCACTTCATCTTGGCTTAGACTTACAGGAGGTGGAAGAGTAGTCAATGGGGTAGGGTCCAAGACTTTATCCTTAGACAAAAGAGACTTGATGAAACCTGTGAGAATTTGGGCCTGTTCTTCCAACTGTTCAATAGTTTGCTGCCCTTTCTCTACCCTTCCAATGACTCTTGTGACTGTTTTCTGAAGGTTGTGAATCTCACCTTCAGGAGTAGACTCCCCCATTGGGATTCTTGAAAGCTCCAAGTCAGATGCCAGCAAGTCTGATTCTGATTTGTCTACTGTAGGCTTGGCAATTTCCAGGAATTGCTGACCTTGAGCATCTAACACTATTCTGGAGGTAGTTCTAGCTTTCTTAGCACGAGAAGGAGTAGTGCCCAACAAGGCTGCGACAACATCAAAATTTGGCCCTGAGCTCTGAGAAGAAGATTTTCTCTTCCTTTTGTCAACCAAAGGTTGCACCCACGCAAAAGAGGAAGAGGAATCAGCAGGAGGGGCAAGGAAACCAAGAGACAGAGAGCTCATGACACTCAAAGTCTGTGCGGCTGTGGTCTTAGGCTGAGAGGTGAGAAGGGCGCTGGACACAATGGCTGCTGAAGAATCAGTAGCACTTGGAAGCACGGTGCTCTGGACTTCCTTATCTTTATCTGTTGGATCTTCAGGAGCATTTGCAGAGGTTGGCATTTCGCTTTCTTCACTTTCACTGAGAACAATGATGTTCTCTGGTCCCATAGGCAACTCTGCCTGCTTTCTTTGAGGGTCACTTTCCACAGGCTCCTTCTTAACCTCCTTGAGCTTCTTCTGGTACACTTGAGTGGATGAAGAAGGAGTAGAAACTGCAGGTCCTTGTATTGATGAGGCAGGAGGGATCTTCACTGGTGTTTCTGACCTTGGAATAGATGCTTCTCTTCTTGGTGTCGAAGCATCCTTAGAAGAGGATTCTCCTGAATGCCTCCTGAATTCTCGAACCATCCTGTCAAACCAGACCTTAGTCCTGACTAAGATTGGAGCAAGAATCTCAGCCAGATCATCCCTCTCTTTCCTGTTCCAATCCAGGTCCTCCAAAGGAGTGTGCTTAATCACATTGTCATACTCATACGAGTATAGATCAGAATTGTCATCCTGGAGACCTTCAGGAACTTGGTACAGACTGAGTTCTTGAATCAATTACAGGGAGAACCTACCACAATGCCTTCTCCTGGCTTCAAAATCATCTACACAGTCAGCCCAGTAGTCTTTTGTATCAGCCCTGTGATGGTAGATTATCTTGAGGTTCTGTTCAATAAACCTCTTCAAGTCAAAGCAGGTTCTTGGCTTGAAGAAATGAACAGTGATAGGAACCAGGGCTCTCTCTATGTTCTGAGCATCCAGAGCTGTTTTGCAAGTGTAGTTTCCCAGAGAGATGGGAAAGTGCAAGCCAGAAATCTTCTTATCTCTGCAAGTTCTGTGCAACTTGTCTAGTTGCCTGCATATTTCTATCAAGGCCATTTTATCATTGCAGAACATGGGAAGCCGCAGAGGAGTGCTCTCATAGCCAGCAAGCCTGATATAAGAAAATTTCCTGAATTGGATGAAATAAGCACCATATTGTGATATCAGGTTCATGGCTTCATCTGAAAACCTTCTAGCAGTATCACCTTCAAGCAGTCTAACCACGTACATGGTGAAAGCATCATTGACCTTTCTGAAATTGTGGTTGCTGGTCTCCAGGGTGAACTGCGGGCAGTAAGCATATACTGGATCATCTTTGTGTGCATCTATATAAGAAAAACTGAACCACTGCCTTGATGCTGCCAGAGTATACATCAGATATGAAGTCATGTAGAACTTCTTTTTTTGCTGCACATTGGACAGCTGCTCCGTCAAATTCATGGTTATGATTTCAGCCCAATTGATATTTTGCGTTCCTTCGCACACCATGCTGATGAGCGGGCACATCCAGAAGTGAAATTCGTTGGTAGAGGGAAAACCCATAACTCGAGCCAGCAAGATTATGAAGTCTGATAATTCTTCATTGAAATCAGCTCAGAAGAGGGTTTTGGTCAGACGAGAAGCTCCCTTCCTAGGGTTTTTAAGCCAGGACTTTGCCACGCGTGCCTTATATTTGTCACTGTCTTGGTCGAACAAGGCCTGCGCTTGATCCTGGGAAACGACTATGGCATTATCCATATCTGGGATCCTCAGAGTAGTGCTAATGGCGGCAGCATCCAATTTGGCGATGAGTTCCCCATGTATATTAGTCAATTCACCCAAAACGGGGTCGAAGTGAGCTCCGCATGAAAGTACGGTATCAGCACACTGTACTGAGATTGGGAAACCTCCAGCAAAAGCCAAACCACTATCATGAATCATCTGTGCCATTGGTGTAGGGTTTGCGTCCGCCATTCTCACCCAAAAATCACTGAAATCAAGATGACGAGCTTCGCTGTCCCCAATATTACGAACGACAGACTCAAGTGGTGAAATTTGTTCCTGTCCCTGAAACTTGATCTTCATATTGATAGTAGCTAGGAGGACAGAGCCGCAAACCAGACTCGGAAAGGAATTACAGAGGGAGGGAAACACGCGCAGGTTTGCAAATTGCAAGGGTTCGAGCAAAAGATAGCATGGAAGTAGTGCAAAAAATGCAAAGGGGAAATGCTCATTATATAGCCATTTAGGAGAGAGAAAAGCCATGAATGCGCATTTAATACATAACCACCAATTTGAATAAGCATGATATTCGGGTAGAGCGGGAAAAATAAGCACGAATGACACCTGGTACGCTTGGGACATGTGAGACGCGAATGCGTGAAACACGCGGCTCGGCCGATTCGGGCGAAACAGGGAGAAGACACACAAATGCATTTTGGGACATTTGGGACGAAAACGCGCGAAGGACGCGATTCGGGTGTTTCGGCCGAAAATGGAATAAGAGGCTCATTTGAACTTGGGACATTTGGGACAAAAAGTTCCGGAGTACACGGCTCGGCCGGTTCGGGTGAAAATGGAACAACTTGCACTTTTTGATTTGGGACATTTGGGACAAGAAAGTGTGAAGTACGTGGTTCGAGTGTTTCGGCCGAAATTGGAACATCTCGCACAAAAAGTTTTGGGACACTTGGGACAAAAAGTTCCGACGGGCCCGAAAATGGAACAACTTCGGGGATTTCGGCTGATCGAGGAACAGAATGCACTTTCATACTTGGGACAGGCGGGACAAAAATGTCCGACAGGCCCGAAATACATACAAAATGACCCAAAACACAGATTTTCTCAATTTTCACGGCTTAGGCACTTTAGAGAAAACACTCATAACTCAAAATTTTGAAATTTTACTTTTATCAGAGCAGGGAATTTTGAGTGGACAACAGGTGGTATGTAAATAATGTTGGTCTTTCTAGTTTGAGCAAGGCACCATACTCAAACTTTTAACATATAAGGAGGAATCAGAGTTATTCAAATCCACATTTAGCAAAT
The DNA here is from genome assembly GCA_019776745.2 of Taxus chinensis. Lineage (NCBI taxonomy): Eukaryota > Viridiplantae > Streptophyta > Pinopsida > Cupressales > Taxaceae > Taxus > Taxus chinensis. Next base: position 885,127,169 of record CM034149.1, read on the forward strand.
GTGAAAATTTGTGCTTTATATTGATCCTTTGAGCAAGGAATACCTGAATAGGACCTTTATGTATGCATCGTTCGGGACCCAAAGGTTCTTAAGTCCACTATAAAGAAGGCTGTGCATTCACGCTTGGTATGAAGATGTATAGTCTAAATAGCGATACTAGAAAGTGTTAGGATTGTGATAATTGGTATGCTCATAACACTTATGAATAGTTCTGTACTAAACATGAAATAGAAGAGTATATTTGCTAGGGTTATAATAGACCTCGTTAACTATCAGGAGATAGTGCAAAGGTGGAACAACTCGGTCAAGATTTGTTACACTAGAGAAGGAGGTCATATGAGTGATTTTTGTGTGTCATCGAGGAACAATAGATAGACCAGTTGGAGAGATGGAATATGCTAGCACATACGTGCTATGCTTTGGGACAATAACGTGCTGGTGGGTGTTTCTACATAGTGGATAATCTTATAGGATGGAATGAAATTAGGATATAGATCATTGCTACTAGGTGTGCTTCAGGATCATCGCACTTAGTGTAGATATCTACACTTATCACCTGGTAATCAACCTGTTTAACACCATGTTCAGTGAGTATCGAGTACAACTCTGGATAGCTAGGGGTAGGAAGCTAATTACTACCTTCACTCTTGTTTGCACAAATTTTAGTAGAAACTTTAGTGGAGTTGCTTCATGCATACTTAGGTATGTATTATGCGAAGGGGCTACCATAGAGAGATCGGAAATTGGTAGTGCATGCATAATTACAGGGATGACCCAAACGTTTGAAAATTTTTCTCTACTAGGAAGGTGCGTGCCCAGTCAGGAAGAGGCCTTAAATGTTATAAAGTGCTTAACTATGGGAGATAGTGCCAAGGTAGGAAGAAACTCATTCAAGAGTTATTTGATGGAAGGATGACTCAAGAGTAACATGTTTGATGGAGGAACATAGAGATAGATGTAACACTAATTAAGCATGCGATTTCTTTGAGAAAGAGAAAGGAAAAATGGTCTACTTAGTGGATGATGAAGAAGTAGAAGAATCTAAATGTCAGAACATTCAACAGGTAGTGCGAGAAGTTTCAGACAGTGTAGATAACAACACACGCGTGCCTATAATGAACTTATGAAGACAAAGAAAGTGAATATTGGAACAGATGCTGAAGACTAAGGAGGCCATGATTAGAGACTATTGGGATGACTCTAAAGTGGCTAAAATCAGTTGAGTTACTACAGTGATTATCAAGACTTATTTCCTAAAGGATACCATGAACTCAAAGGCAGTGCATGAATCCTTAGGAGAGATGAAGATAAAGCTTAAGGATGGTTCAAACTTGGTTATGAAAGAGACCCTACATAATGAACCCCAACTTGCATGAGATGGTCAAAGAATAAATTGATAAAATTTTGAAGTCTGGGATCATCGAGCCCCCTGGAAAAGTCAGAATGGGTTAGCCCAATGGTGCTCAGTATCAAGATAGTATGGTTGGATTAGGATCTATGTATGTAATACAAGGAGCTGAATCCTGCATGTGTGAATGATCCTTTCCCTATGTCATTCACAAAGGAAATATTAGAAGGTATTGTAGGGTGTGAAGTCTATTCCTTTAAAGATGGATTCTATGGGTATCATCAGGTTAGGATTACACAGGAGAATTAGGAAAATACTACTTTCACCACCGAATGAGAAAGTTTTGCATATACTATGATGCCATTCGGACTGAAAAACACGCATGCTATATTTTCGTGAATAGTTGTTCAAGCATTCCAGGATTTTATTCATCTTTTCTTGCAAGTTTACTTGGATGATTGGACGGTGTATGGGCTTGTTAAGGATCATTGTGACAATTTGTGCTTAATGTTTGAAAGATGTAGACAGTTAAGCATCTCTTTGAACATCAAAAAGTGTGTGTTTACTACACCTTTTGGCACTCTGTTAGGGCATATTATTTGCAAGGAAGGTTTGTTGGTAGATCCAGCTAAACTTGCAGTTATTGTCAGCCTAAAAGAACCTACTAGTCAGAGTGAGGTGCATGGATTTTTTGGGTCACACTGGGCATTATAGAAAATTTATCAAAGGATATGCTAAGGTTTTCCACACCCTGAAGGAGTTACTAAAAGGAAAAGGGGAATTCTATTGGGGGAACTACAACAACGTGCATTCAATAAATTGAAGGAGAAACTTACTATAGTGCCTATTCTACGATTTCCCTCATGGGACCAACCATTTCATGTACATATGGATGCCTCTGGTAAGACCATTAGTGTGGTGTTGGCTCACCCTGGAGAAGGTATTATAGATCCTCCTATCTGTTTTGCTAGTAGAAAGTTGACTGATGCAGAGTATAATTATACAACTTCAGAGCACAGAGCTTTGTCAATGATATATGTGCTACATAAATTTAGATAATACATGCTAGAAACACCATTTGTATTCTATACTGATCACATGACATTGAAATACTTGGTAAATAAGCTAGTGTTACAGGGGTGCATATGTCAATGGGTGCTCTTATTCCAAGAATTTGATTTTATAGTTGTGGTAAAACCATGGAAAAGTAATTTTGGCTCAGACCATTTATCAAGGATATAGTTAGGGGAAGATGCACAAATAATTAAAGATACAATGCCAGATGCACAGTTATACAGGTTACATCGCGCGCCTTCAGACTTAGAGGATACTGTTGATTTTCTACACATAGGTGTGGTGCCAGAAGGAATAAAATCTGTGGAGAAGAAACAACTTTCAATTCACGCAACACCTTTTATGTTGATCAGTGGTGACCTATACAAGTTAGGCCGAGATGAAGTGCTGTGCCAATGTGTATTAGAGCATGAGTGCATGGATATCATGGAAGAGGCTCATGGTGGTATTGCAGGTGGGCACTATGTAGGTGATACCACTGCACGTAAAATTATACTCATTGGATTGTGGTGGGAGACCCTATATAACGATTGTAAGGCATATTACAAGGCTTGTGATCACTGTCAACACCTTGGAAAACTAGGGCAAAGAGAGGAAATTCCTTTAAGACCTATTCCTAGTGCAGATCTGTTTGAGAAATGGGATTTAGACTTTGTGGGTCCTATCTTGCCAGCTATGCGTAGGACTGGATTATGCTACATCATCACTTACACAGATTATCTTACAAGGTGGGCAGAAGTAGCACCTACCAAGGGTTGTACAAAAACTACATCAACTAGGTTCTTATGGGAAAATGTTCTTACAAGGTATGGATGCCCATTGAGTTTGATCAGTGATAGGGGCACACATTTTTTGAATGAGACGATTAGAATTCTATTATATGAGTTCATGATTGCACACCATATCATCCTCAGGAAAATGGGACTACCGAAGCTTTAAATAAGATTTTGAGCCAGGCATTGACAAAAATTTGTGATGTTGGAAGAAAATATTGGGATGATAAAGTTTATGCCATGCTTTGGGCATATATAACAACATACAAGCGGTTGAGCAAGGCCAAACCATTTCAATTAGTGTTTAGAGTAGAATCAGTTCTTCCTATGGAATTCATGTTACCTTCTTTACATATTACGGTGCGCAGGAGGTCTAGATGACGAGAAAGCATTAGAAGCATGAATTGGAAAGTTGATCAGGCTAGATGAGTGATGAGCAATAACATAATGGAGTCAGAAGCAAGAAAAGGTCAGGAAGAAAGCATGACATGAAAGGCACATTAGGGACAAAAATCTTGAGATAGGACGGATGGTGATTCTTTATGACTCTAAGTTTCTACACCATCTAGGAAAACTTAAAGTGCATTAGTTGGGACTCGCATGTTATCACTCACATACTTGAAATAGGCACTTGATGGAATATGATTACCCAGTTACTTCAATGGGAGTAGGCTAAAGCCCTACTATAAATAAGTCTTCTTGGTGTTTGTAATAAGGAAATGTTGCCATTTAGAGTAGGTTTTCATTTATGTATTCCCTTAATGTATTTCCTTCTTCATCACTATGTTTTTGCATTTTAGTTGGTGTTTTGTGTAATAAGCACATTTGTGCGTTGGAAGCTAATTATCATTTGAAGAACTTTTATGTGTAGATGACTGCACATACCATTTGTGTGGGGTGGCTATTGAAAAAATGGGCATACATAAAGGAAAAAACTGCTGTAGGTGCTAGTCAAGTTTCGGGCATTGTTGAAAAGAAGATTGCTTCCAAACAAGGACCATAGATGGAGATAAATGAAGGAAAAAGTATAACGTGAGCTAAGTAAAGGCCATGGAGACTACCAAGGGAAGGCACAGTGGCAATGTACTCGGGTGCATGGAATCATGCTGAAGAGAAGTCTACAGCTAGAAGGTAGGAAGGCGTGTTAGAAGGTTATAGCTTGGCGTGAAGATATACCACACGGAAAGTGTGAAAATGGTCAATTAATGAGAGTATTATTGGTAGGTGGAGGAGTAATAAATGCACTAAATTTTTGAAAATATATATAAGGACATTACATGAGTTCATTTTTACTGTTGTGATTGCAAGAATTTGAATGAGCTAAGTGTGACCGAGCCGAGCGAAGAGTGTGAAACCAGACGTGGAGAGTGAATTTTTACACAGAATAAGCTTGCGTCCCCATTGGTGAAGGGTTTGAGTGAAGCAGACGAGTTGAGAAAGAGCTAGGACACGTGATTTCAAACTAGGGAGCACAGATTTAAGCTAGGGTTTTTGACTTGCTCACTACAGAGGACATAAATTTTATATTTTCAGATGGCACAAAAGAAAGCACCTGCCATAGGAGCCAAAGGAAAGAAGAAAGTAGAAACAGAAGTTAAAATTGCTCCTGAGAGTAATTTATCAGAAATGTAGTATCCAAAAGGTGTGATAATTGGGAAAGAATGGGATTCCCATATCCACAGCTGCAAGGTGAGTGATTAAAACCACCCACACTTCTGATAACAAGAAATAATTGGACGCGTTGTTGAGTACAAATACCAACAAGCGCATGGTGGAAGATATGCCAATATATGATGACGTTGGGGAGAGAATATTTAAATAGGTGGGAGTCTATTAGTTGTATGAGCTCCTATATTTTGGAAAGAATTAACCTCTATACCAATGGCTTATGAGTAGAGTCCATGAGGACTTATTTTATATTTTCGGATGAAGGGTAAGGATTACAACAGCCTTGATTTCAACATTGACAGGATTAGAGGCAAATGAGTAGACCTGGCTAGTGACTTGACTGATAAAGAAGCAATCATGGAGACACAAAAGGAGTTAGGGTACAAAAAGGGTCCACACAGAATGAACATTGAAAAATTGAAGAAGTACCCAGTGATACAAGCGACTGCGCATCTAGTGACCAAGTTGAATGATCAAGAGAGATAGTGATAGGTGAATACAATGTGGCTCCATGTTATGAGGAAGATATCTTAAAGAGTAATCTATAACATATCAGGCTACTTTGTAGAAACCAACATCGAAGAAGTGCACATAGGTGATAAGATCAATTTTGGCACTATCTTACTTTATTTAGTATTTATGGAAATTGGAGTGCCCAATGGGCTAAAGAATAAGATTTGGGAATATCCCATGAAAAAAAGTCCCTGACAAAAATATTTGACAAGTATTTATGTGAAGGGTCCATGAGTGGGCCATTTAAACAAAGGGCAGAGATGTGGTATGATCGACTCCGCATGAAATTTGAAGAGGAGTGACGCATCCTCAAAGAGCTACCTATGGTAGTTGGCAAGGAAGTACAGTTCGCGGTGTACCAACACTTTTGCATCACATGGTTTTCTATGAGAGATGTGACATGGAGCAGATGTTGTAAACTGCTATATGCCTTCATAGTGCGCTACTTCCAAGGCATCAGTACACTATTTTACTGATGCACGCCACCTAAATTTTATTACAGACAAGGTAGACTGTGACTACCACACTTTGAGGAAGACATATGTATTTCCAGGACAGACTGCCTATGTTGAGAAGCTCATTTCAGATGTTATAAGCATGAATCCTGTTAGCTTGAAAATTGGGGACATTGGAGCAACACTTGTATACCTTCAGCTTAAGCCCAAGATGGAGAATAAAAAATGTGTGGAGAATGAGTTCATGCTCCCAGGGCCACCTAAGGGAAAGCATACAATGGAGAACATTCCAACCCCAAAGTCCACATAAGCTATAAAGGTAGATGATGAGGAGGAAGATGAGGATAGTGGTGGCTTAGAACATAGAGGCTAGAGGCAGCCCACAGATAGAATAGAGAATGAGCGTGTAAGTTCCCAACCTTAGATATAAGAAGAAGAAGAGGACTTGGAAGCAGTTCAAGGAGAGTGTCGTTTCAAGAGGGTGTTCATAAGAACAATGGAAAAAGGCACAGGAACTCCTCAGTCTGTTAGGAGGTCGTCATGACTCTCTCCTAAAAAAGAGACAACTGAGAGGAAAAGGATGAAGTTGAAGCTGAATGAGGAGGTGGAGGAGTTTGCAGAGAGCGCACCCGGATCCCCTATATATCTAAAAGAAGTGGAAGAACCCAAGGATGAAGATATAAAGGATAAAGAGGTAGGATAACTGAAACATGATACCAATAAGAACATCGAAGATCCAACTTCGAACCTTGGCACTCAGGTACATAAGGGGCCAAGAATGAAGCGCACCCAGTGGGGAATATAATATTCTGCATATGGGCTATGAAAAGGACACAAGTAAAATTGTCTGTGCCCGATTCAAGAATACAGTGGGCCTCAAGGAGTTGTATGGATGGGAGTTGATGGACCCAAACATGGAAACCATGCACACAAAGAAGTAGTTGTCCTAGTCCATCTAAACTCACATGGATGAGCATGATTTTGATGTATGTGAAGAGTCCTAAGTGTCAAGAAGAATGAAGAAGGCACCGCAGAACAAGCATATAACTATAAAGCCCACTCTCATGTCTGATGCGTAGGTAAGTAATCCCTTGGTAAAAGTATCTAAATAGGTGGAGTAAAGGAACATAGATAAGGCTACCACTATTAGAGCACTACAAGAAGAAAACAAGGACAAATATGCCGAAATAGTGTGTTTAAAAGGAGAGAAGGACCTAGAGAAAAATAAGAATGGGGCCCTCATCAGCATGGCAGAGGAGATCATAGATCATGTTCTGAAGGTAAGAATGCACTTAGAGTCCAAGGTACCTAAGAGGTTCCCTTCGGCTATGCATTATGTGTGTACCTTAGTTGATTTGGTGCTTGAGGATTGAATGATTCAAATACCAATGCCAAAGAACTCTGAACAAGAAGCAGAGAGAGCAAGGGCCTCAGTAGTAAGAAAAATTTCATCTTATGAAACCTTGCTCCAGACTTTGTAGGAAGAGATGAAGAAAGAAAACCTAGCATTGAATGTTTGTGCATCTCCAGAAGTAGTAATCAGAATTTGGATGATGGTAGAAGATAATGAAGTCCTAAAGGCAATGAAGGATGAGACTTTGGGGCACGTAGAGAGATTAACACTGGTCAAGAAAAAGCGCAAGGCCCTTGCAACAGCCCAAGACCCGCATAAAGAAAGGTTGGATGAAATTGGGAAGCTTATAGTACAGAAGATGGATCTTCTGGAAGGAAGGGTGACTGAAATGTCCAACAATGTTCTAGTATTACAAAATGAGAAGGAAGAGATTGTGCAAGAGGAGCTAGATTCTATTGCATCAGATATTCCAAAAAAGGTAGAAGCCGCGCTAAGTGATTGGAAAACCTTAGAGGCTGAAATCAAAGAAGAATATCTTGAGTAAATTCTTCTAGTTGAAATAGAGGAGATTGCATGGTGAAAATTTCATTATTTGTACAATAATTCTTTAATTTCCTTTCATTCCCATTATTTATTCTTTGAAGTATCAAAAGGTAACCATTTCTGGGGGCAGCAATGTAGTTTAGTGTGGGGTAATGTTGATCAGAAAAAGTATGACACTAAGAAGTAGGTGCACAGAAGATTCATGTGGGGTAGAAAGAAAAATTTGAAGGTGTAGAAGGATAGGGAAGGAAGCACGTGCATGGAAGATAGAATGAATCTGGACTTAGCCATTTTCATGGTTATGAGCTATTTTTGGAGATAGTGTGTGGGACACACAACCAGATGGAAACTTGCGTGGTACACAAATGCTATTTTTGGAATAACGTCTACTAAGCGCTTTGCATGAGTTTGAGTTAATAATAGGATTACCACTGCCAGTTAACTAGAAGAGATCTATTATTAGTGCACTTGTATGTGTGTCTATTACTGTAAAGGCTCATGGCTATTTTTAGCATGCGACCTATTTTGGGAATTATGTAAGTGGTGAAGGGATAGACCCCACCCTTATAAATATATAATAATCTGCGTAGGTTAAAAGAGTACTATGCATGAGCTATTGTGGATTTATGCTACCAGAACTAATGCGCACATGAAATTATGATACTAATTATTGTAAGAAGCTTCTGTGTTCATTGTGTGTTAATAAAATGGAGTCTATTGGATGAATAATGGTGTCAAACGTGACTGTAACTAGTTATTGCATGAATAATTTCATTATGTTTACCGTTCAATTCATGATTCTTTAAGATCTAGATCAATAATATGCTATGTGGAGAGTTTATACTGTTTATGGATTTGAATGCATTAACCATTAATCATGTTCGCATCACACACAAGAAACTCTAAGGAGGGGACTAGTACCTTTGCGCGCTTCGGGTGAGCACCCAATCTAGGCCGAGTGATGTGCCAACGTGCCTGGGTTATTATTGGTAAATTCTAGGCTACATTAGGCAAGTTCCCCCTTAAATGGGGGATCGATGATGTGTTGGATAAATGGTAGATGAAAAAGGGGGGGTGGGTGAAAATGGGATGGGTGAAAGCATAACCAAGGCAAGATGCCCAAGGAAAAAAGGATCACAATAAGGATAAAAAGTATGCGGTGACTCCAATATTACTTCGGTAGGGGAAAATTACAGTCTTAATGGAGATGGACAACAATGTTCTACAGACCAGTGAGTGGGTGAAGATCACTGCAGTATGGATGTAGGCCAGGATGTGTTTCAACCATTTTCTTTACCTTTTCAAAATGACGAAACAGATAAGGGTAAGGGTCAAGGAGGAATACCTATTAAATGCTAGTCAGTTGATGGTTGTTGTGTGAATTCTAACTTCTTGATCCATAGCCGAATGTGAGATCTTCCTTTTGGCTAGGAGGAACTACCTGTAATAGAAAAAAAGACCACAAGAAGATATTTAAATGATATATGACAGTGGACTGCCTAGCGTATGCTAGTTCCAGGAAGTGTGATACTTCCTAGATGGCTGTCAATCCACTGTTTAAAACAAGTTAATGCGAGAAATAAACAAGTTCCTACTATAGTTGATATGATTTAGGTATCTCATTCAAATACAATAAACAAATCCAATCACAACAGGCTAGGCTATAGTTGGATCTGAGAGATGAGGTGTCTGTCAAGGTACTGGGGCTGGTCAGGGTCAGATTCTAGGTTATTTGGGTCAAATGGTATGGTGATTATTGGGTCTATTCTTGGTCAAGGTGTAAAACATAGAGACCAACGTTAGCTAAATGTGACCGATGCCGGTTTAGGTAGAACCAGCGACGATTTGTGGATAACCAGCATCGGTATGGTCGGGGTAAAAGAAACTCAAAATAAGTTAAATGGTGGGGGTGATCTGAGGTCAAATAAAGTTTGGGCGAGTGAATGGGGAGGTCTGTAGAGATCCTAGGTATGCTCAGAAGTGTACACCAGGTGAGAATAGGTGATTTTGTGATGTGAGTGAAGGGATATTTGGGTTTACAAGCAAGTGGGTGATGAATAACAATAAGCATGCAAAGAATAGATTAATAACAGTGAGTAATAAAGATTACTAACTGAAATAAACTATACTGGTTAGGTTAATACTTACTGTGTTAAGGTTTTTGATGGCTGAGTGGTGGAGGTGGTTGATCAGAGAATATGTGTATGGTCCTGTAGTGGTGCCTTCTCGGAGTGCTCCCATGAATGCAATGGCTCTCTGATTGGTCCTGGTGATGGATATGAATATCTGGATGCATAAAAAGGATGTCTTCTTTCACTTATATACAGCTCTGGTCTCCCTTCTCTTTCTCTCAAAAATGTGCCAACCTTACCAAAGGAAATAAGGTTACCAAAGGGAATAAAAGGTAACCAATGATGGTTTCGGGTTGACTGGCGTCGGTTCAGGGGTGACCAACATCGGTTAGGGTGGGATTCCCTAGGTTTACTAAAAATGGGAGATCATGGCAATGATTTCCACCAGATCTCTCTATTCATCTAGGGAAAGAGTGGGAGTTACCTTTTCTTATGCAGGAATGTGGTTAGAGGGGATGTAGGCTTTGATTTTTAGGGTTTAGTTAGGTCTTAGTTAGTTATGGCAACATACTAAGAATATACTTAGGGTGAGGTGGCTAGGTGAGGTGTCTAAGTGAGGTGGTGGGGTGGGAATTATCTTAATTAGGATAGTTAAATAATAAATATTGTGAGGACATGGATTAATTTAATTAAATTAATTAAATTAATATTAGTGTGGGGTGTAAGGGGCCATGGTTAGGTGAGTGTGTTCAAGTTGATTATTTAACGAAGGGTTAAGGAGAGTGTGACCCAATTTTGGTGTCTACATTTTACCCCTTTTTGTTGCGTAGCTTGTATTGGTAAGTGATACTAACAAAAATAAGATGTGGTTGTCCATGTGTGGGTGAAGGTGATCCCCCTCAAACTAGGAACTGATGAGGCAGAAGGCATAATCGGTGAGTGGTTTGATAAAAGGTGAATGTGATGAAGAGGAAGGTGGACAACGGGGGTAAGGGGGTAAAGGTCCAATCGGGTAATCCAGGTAATGGGTCAGGGTCAAAGGTAGTAATAGTCAAACACACGCACACGTATAAACTACACCACTGTACCAGTTTGAAGAGCATGCAAAATCTACATTGTCTAAGGTCGATAGGTTTATCCAAACAAGGTTGAGGTGATTCCGGTATCCAAGGTATAGGATATGGTGTGGAAGCACTTTATAGGTTAGGTGTAGGAACATTTAGGTATGTTTTAGTACACCAAAGGTTGGGTTAGGATAAATGGTCATGGTAAGAGGCAAGGTAAGGTCATTAGGTCAAACAACATGGGTAACAGTGTCGCAAGGTATAGTTAGCACATGAGTTCACAGGTCACTAGCAATGTTCCAGGTCTAAGTAGCTAGGTCACAACATGGGTAGGGCCGAGGTATGGGTAAAATAACAAGTCCCAAAATATAATTAAGGACAAGTATAGGTAAGGTAGGCATGGAGGTTGGTTGCAATAAGGGTGGATAAGGTCAAATGGTGGTTGGGTTGAGTAAGTGGGGACAATAATGGGGAATGAGCACAAATATGAAAGGTAATGGATTTTGGTCATACGTAACCAAGGACAGTCGAGGTAAGTCGATCATAGTTTATGGGGGTAGATGACCGATGTTGGATTTGGTATAACTGACCATGGTGAGCTAGGGCATAGGACCGATGTCAGTTTAGGTATAACCAATGTCGGTCGGTCGATGTGGGTATATAAAAAGAAAAATCCATATAATGGATTCATTTGTACATTTTGGCTTTTGTGAAAATGACAAAGCGCTGAACGAGTTACGTTGTGTCAGGAGAGAAAGACAAGGGATAATATCTTGTTGAGGTGGAGGGCTCCGGTTGGTTAGAGGAGCTAGGTAGATGGGTTCACGAGCATAGGTGGATCGATTGTGATTGGGTGGAGAGTAGAAGGATTGGATTTGGTGAGTGGACATAGTAGAGGTGGGAGAGGGATTAGGTGGACCACTAGTGTAGTGGCTCGACGTGCCACCACGAAGAAAAAAATGCGATGAGGTAAGATTCAATCTCTTACATTGGTTTGGGAGGTGAATTGGGTATATAGGTTAGGGAAAGAATATGGGATTTTGGGGGGAAAAGGGGATTTGAATTTGGGAATGCAAATTGGGTAGAATAGGAATGGGTAAAGGTGTGGTTAGGTGTATGAGGGGTGGGGAGGAGATGAGGGTAGAGGTAGATAGAATATGTGATAAGAAGGTAAGTTGTGAGGGGAAAAAGAGGGAGGGCAATAAGTGTAGGTGAAGTGTCAATAGTGATTGTGGGTATGATCAAGTTGTATTAATGTGATGTTTTGTTGGATGCAGGTGAGAGACCAGGTGCAAATGTGAGATTAGGGTGTCCTCCCTTACTCGTGACAGTTTGAGGAGGTGTGGATAGCCAAGGATTGACAGAGATGTTGTAATGGTTGGCCTGATTGGGGTCAGACACTACCTGACATGTAGTTTGACATCCTAGTTTGATGGTCTCTCTCATCGACAGATGGGATTCGGTGACCAACACATTCCATCTACCGATGGGTGAGATCATAGTCACCCTGGAGGATGTGTATAGGATCTTACGGTTACCGATAGTAGGGGTGCAGGTATATTCAATCTCTTCATAGGCATTTGAGGAGTTGATGCTGACAGTCTTTGGTGAGGGGTTGACAGAGTTGAGATTTCATAGTGCTAGCATGAGCTATGGAGAGATGTACCAGGCCCGTCTAGAGGAGACTAGGCTTGTTGTGTTATTGATGGAGGCAGTCTACTACTTTGTACTTCCATATGCAAAGGGTTGGAGATTCCCACAATCACTGATGGGGGTCTTGCATGATATGCTGATAGACCAGACCAATTTTGCATGGGTGCCATCATTCCTAGTGCAGCTATACAGGGAGCTATGGGCATATGGGTGGCTTCAAATGTTCAGGTTATGATACAATTTCCTATTATATTGTTGGGACTATGAGCACATTGTGAGTGTGTGCCCAGTTGGTATTCCCTAGGATGATGCATTTGAGTCAAGTTTTGTTCAAGTGGGATATAGGTAATGGGTGTCAGCTATTAGAGAGCATCGAGCAGACAGGGAAATGCATGATGTCACCTACTATATGTGGTTACTAGAGGGGTTTTCCAGCGTAGAAATCATTTGAAGGCCCTATGTGGGTTATCCATCATTTGGGTAGATTGTTGTGGAGCTATATGGATTACAACTTCTCATATGGATAGAGGGGCGACGTGCCAAAAGAGGAAAGAGATGACTACCCATAGAAAGGGTTAGGTGACAATTCAGGGCTATCGTAGGATATGACCTCCACCCTTCCCATAGTATAGGAGGGATGACGTGGAGAGGTCCTTGCCTCTTCCCCAACTGACAGTGCCTACAGGGAAGGAGGAGCAAGGTGAGAGACCGATAGATTGATGATGCTGGGGTGAATGACATAGATATAGACAGTGGTGGGTTACACACCTACTAGCAGTACAACCGAGGCCAGGGCAACCAGATTTTAGCCACCATCATCTATTCAGAGGGACATGCCCTACAGGGGCAGGTAGCCATGTTGATTAGACATAGCTGGGGATGGTGTACAAGGATAGTTAACAGGTGTAAAGGCATAGGTGGCCACTGTACAGGCACAGGTGGCTGTGCTACAGGCACAAGTTATAGGTTTGCACGGCTAGTTGGCCACTGCATAGGTGTAGGCTGCGACTCTTCAGTCCCAGATACATGCAGGAGCATGATAAGGTCCCTCAGGAAAGGCACAAGCACATGGACAGGCTCAAAGGCCAATGGGGCCACCACAGATCAGTACTTGTATCTAGATTGTGGGATACCCTAGGTGAGGCTAGGTATTATCAAGATATTTTGATGGTGGTAGGGATACATTTTCTATCATATGGAGAGTGCACAGGGTAGAGTAAGCCTTGAGTGAGAGGACCAGGTCGTGGATCCAACTAGTGTGGAGAGTATAGGGGGCTAGCGAGTACCTGAGATAGGGTCAGGATGAGGCTATTAGTTCACGGAGGCCAACTTTAGGTGTAGTACCAGTAGGGACCCATCCACGACCCATGATGGGTGGTGAGATGTTAGTAGGTTGTCATACATGAGCCAAGAAGGAGGAGGAGACAAGTGAGACTAGATATGGAGGATATCTAATAGGGTGATATGTGATAGCCATATGTACCTTCATATCATGTATAGCTATTTATTTTTTATATATAGCAGCATGTGTGCCGAAGAGAGTGAGGATTTATACAAGAGTTGATTGATTTTGATCATATACTGGCCTGTGTGCTAAAGATGGTGAGGATTTACATGAGGGTTTTTGATATTTTTTGATTCATTTGTATTGACGTATGTATGTATGTATACAAAGACGACATGATTTATAGATGAGGATATTTATACTATGGATTGTGTACTTGTTTTAATTTCCATTATTATTTATGTATGTGATGGAAACTAGGTGAATTAAGTATGATAGAGTTAGGGTCGTGTGGGCATGGATTGAGTCAGGTCATAGGCATGGATTGATTCAAGTCATAGGCATGGACAGAGTCAGGTCATAAGCATGGATGGTGTTTCACCTTTTTCTTAGATTATTTCTTTGAAGTGTTGACGAAACAGATAGGGTAACAGGCGTAGGAGGAATACCTGTTCAAATGTCAATTGATGGATTGTTGCATGCATATGACTTCTGAATCCATAGCTAACCATGAGAGCTTCCTTTTGGCTAAGAGGAACTACCTGTGATGAAAACAAGACCACGAGAAGGAATTAAACAATATGTGATAGTGAGCTGCCTAGTGTGAGCTAGATCTGGGAAGTATGATACTTCCTAGATGGCTGTCAGTCCACTGTTTTAAACAAATTAATGTTGTAAACAAATTAAATCCTATTGTTAATTTAAAATAATTTAGGTATCTCACTTAAAACACAATAAGAAAATATATCTAATCTAACAGACTAAGCTAGAATAAAATCCAAAGGTCAAATGGTTGGTTTTGTGTTCTCCAGGTTTGATAAAGGTCTCAGGTAGGTCACAGGTGAATGAGGGTGAGGTAAAGTTAGGTGGGTAGGTCTATGTTTAAGGTTGTGTAGGAAAACACAGAGACCAACGTCAGTCAGGGGTGACCGACAGCGGTTAGGTATAACTGATGTCGTTTACTGTGAGATCTAGAAATGTCACAGAACAGGGTTTTGGTCTCCTTTGTGATTACACAAAGGATTTTGGTTGGTCGAGACGAAGTATTGGGTGACTGGAACATGATTTTGTGAGGTTTTAATGAGTCTATGGAGGTGAAAATGTTGGAGAAGGTCAATAGGGAGCAAGATAACAATGGGTGATAAAATAGTGATGTAATGAAACAAACCGGAGAAGTATGATGTTATACTTACTTGGATTTCATTCCTAAAGGTTTGTGTGTGAAGGATAGAGATGATGATAATGGGTTTGAAGGTTGTAAGTGATCACCAATTGAAGAAATGCTTTTGCATGGGCTGTATGCACACTCCTCTTTTCTTGGATAGATCAGATCGTGGCTGGGATGGCTGTGCAGGAGAAGATGCTCAATCTCCTTCCTTGGATGTGAGTTTTTGCTGGAATTTTTCTCTCTGAAGATGTGTTATCTCTCTAAGATTTTTTCTTACTCGTCAAATTTCTCCCAATGTTTTCCAACCTTGAGAATAAGGTAGTTTAGGGGTTAAAATTGGTAACCGATGGGGGTCTGGCTTAACTGGTGATGGTTAGGGGTAACCGACGTCGATCAAGGCAGGATTGCCTAGGTTTACTAAAATTAGGGAGATCCTCCTGATTTTCTTAGATCTCAAATGTCGTTAGGTCCATGACATGGGTAAGGCCAGACTCGTATGCCTAAAATGATGAGTCCCCAATGTGAGGAAAAGATGTGGTTAGTAAGGGATGATGTCAAGCATTGTAAGGTAAATAGGTTTGGGTACAGGTGGGGTGGGGTAAAGGAGAAAGTTAGTTAGGGTGGGGGTAAATTGTCTAAGATTAGGCGTAATCTGTAGGTTAGGTTTAGCTTGGTGAGCGTGTCTATGGATGAACTATACGTGTAGATATTATTTAAATATTGATGATATTGAAATAGGGCACGAGACCAATATCGGTCTATGGGAACCAACGTTAGTTAGGTTGGGTTTTGTATAAAATTAATTAAATCCGTGGGTTTTTGTTATTCAATAGTTATTGGTCGAAGGGAGGTCATGGCTAGGTAAATGTGAATAAAGGGTGCTTATAGTGTCGAGACGGACAAAAGGGGACAATGACCTAATTTTAGTGTCTACATTTTGCCCCTTTTTGTTGCGTAGCTGAGTAGCGGTAAGTCAACACGGGATCAAAAATGAGAGAGGTGATTGGTTGCCCCAGGTTACGGGTAGATTTTCAGGTGATCCCCCTCAAAGGCAGGAGACTGATCAAGTGAACCACTGGCATAGTAGTCAGATGTGCCACTGAGATGGCGATAGTGATGACGAGTTAAATGTGCCTAACTCTATAGTGTTAAGTGGGTACAAGAGTAAAGGATTGTGATAGTTGTTTAGTTCGTACGGAAATCTAGGTAATGGGTTTTGTATTTCAAAAGTAGGTACAAGTCAAATGTGGGCATGTGCACACGTATACATTGGCAGCAAAGCTACCGGGTTGAAGAGCAGGCAAACTCTATGTTTGGGGTGGGTAGAGGTCGATAGGGTAGTTTCAGTCCAATTATAGGTTGAAGTGTAATCCGTTATCTAGGGGTATAGGAGGGAAGGTTATAAAGCACAATGTAGGTTAGATGGCAGTCACGGTTTAGGTATGTGACTAGTACACCAACAGGTAGGGTTAGGATAAACAGTCATGGCAATAGGCTAGGTAAGAACTAGGTCATTGGGTCAATCAACATAGGTGAACAGTGCCGCAAGGTATATGGTAACACATGAGGTCGATAAAGAGTCACTACCAATGGTCTAGGTCACCAAATAGGTGACTTGGTCGCCTGGCATAGGGTAAGGCCGAGGTAAACGGGTAAAATGAATGAGTCATTGATCGGGTTTATTAGACACATGGAGGTCAGTAGAGGGATGTGGGCCAAGTAGTTGAGATGGGTAAAGTAAAAATAGGGTTGAGGGTAAAGAGCAATTGGTGAAGAGGGTCATGGTAAAATGTAGATTAAGGAAAGTGCAATGTATAGGATGTAGGGTGAAATCATAGTGGCGGTCATGCGATAACCGGGTGTCTCTGGTACTAGTGAAAATTGGTGATGGTTAGGTAGACCCACTTTGGATCTACAGCATGTCGAGTTAGATCGGGCTTGAGTGGTATTTAGCGCTACAAAAAAGCCGCATTTACGATAGCCTAGTTTGATGGTTGTGATTTTCGATAGATGAAGACTCTGACAACCAACACGTTCCACCTTTCGACGGGTGAGATGACTATCACCCTGGAGGATAGTGTTCTGGATTTTGTGGTTACCCATATTGGGGGGCCAGGTTTACTCTATCTCCTCTGAGGCCTTAGAGGAGCTGATCGGGATTAGTTTTTGGAGGGGGTGGTGGAGCTGAGATTCCATAGTGCTAATTTGAGCTATGGCGAGATGTACCTAGCCCATCCAGATGAGACGAGGCTAGTGGTTTTATTAATGGAGGCATGTGTGCTGCTATGCACTGCCCAATACACAGGGTGGATGATTTCCCCGATCATTAATGGAGGTGCTCCACGATATGATGGTGCATGAGACACACTTCGCCTAGGCACTAGCATTGTTTGTGCAGCTACACAGAGAGTTGTGGGCGTATGGGTGGTTGCACAGGTTTATCCTGTGCTATACCTTTATAGTTACACTCTTGGGTATACGAGCACATAGTATGTGTTCAAAACGTATAGGGATGCCCTGAGAAAATGCATTTCTTGTGAGATGTGTAGGGGTTTTGGGATACAGGGAGATGGGTGCCAGGAACAGGAGAGTGGGAGGTCAGATAGGTTAGACATAGGATGTGGCCCATTTTTGGCAGTTGCTGGAGGGGTTATTCCGTGACAGTGGACATTATCTGGAGGCCATATGTGGCATTCCCCTCATATAGGCACATGTATGAACTGAGCTAGCTAAGTCTCCAGCTAGTGAGGTGCCGATATAGGGTCACCGTGTCGGGGAGGATGAGATGATCCCAGTAGACAGGGTCCGATGACAGTTTGGGCTTATATAGGATATTCCTCCGCCCTTCCCATAGTATTGAAGAGATGAAGTGGAGAGGCCTCTACCTCTACCACAGCCTACAGTGCCTATAGGAGAGGAGGAGTAGCCAGTGGATCAGTGGATTGATGACGCTGGATGCACAGATAGGTATAGGTAGTGGTGAGTGGCTCAGTTACGAGCTATACCACCTAGACCAAGGTATCCTGACTTAGCTACCGTTACAGTGCAGAGAGACACCCTATAGGGGATAGGTAGCGACGTTGATCACATAGATAGGTATACTGCAGACACAGCTGGATGGGTCAGAGGTAGAGGTAGTAGAGCTATGAGTACAGGTGGCCAGTCTGTAGGCCCAGATGGCGGAGGGAGAGGGTGGAGGTGATAGAGGAGATGGAGACAGAGATGGTCAGGTGGCAGCCTTACTGGCTCAGGTGGCAGGTTTATAGGGCCATTTGGCCACAGCCCAGACAACAGATTGAGGCCTTACAAGGCCCAGATATAGGCACAGGGGTAGGGGCACCACCACAGGCACAGGGTAGGGTTGGTCCCAGTTCATAGGGAGCTGGTCCCATAGGCTGGCGCAGGGTATGTACAGGGGCCGAGACCTATGGGACCACCACAAACTGTGCCTATATCTAGGTTACGAGATGCCCTAGGTGAGGTAAGATATTATCAGGACCAGCTCATGGTAGCCGAGGATAGACTTCCTCTCTTACGGAGAGTACAGGGCACAACAGGTGTCCAGTGAGAGGACGAGATCCCGCACACATAGTGTGGAGAGCACAGGAGGTCAGTGAGCTCTGAGGCCTGATCAGGGAGAGGCCACCAGCGCACGGCAACCAGAGCTAGGTGATGTGCTAGCAGGGACACAGGAGGCTAAGGGTGTAGGTGACACAGAGATGGAGGACATCCGGCGAGATGTATGATATGTGGCCACCTGATTTTTGATGTATACTAGTGACTTTATTTGATATATATGCCAGGCTGCACGTGCCAAAGATTTTTGTATTTTTTATCACATACCAGCCTGCATGCCAAAGACAGTGAGGATGTATGAGTGAGTTTTTGTATATTGTGAGCATATACCAGCCTGCGTGCAGAAGATTTTTTTGCATTGATTCATTCATTCTTTGTGTATATATGAGGACCGATCCTGTGTGCCGATGACATTTTGTATTGTATATATCGGCCTGCGTGCCGACATTTTTGAGATGATGGCTCATGATGGGATAGGCATTTATTTTAAGATACACATTTATTGATTTATATGATGAGATTCATGGTATGTTGTGATGTGTTAATATGTTTATGAGATATTGGTCTTTATGGCTTGTGTTAGATGAGATATTGATGTGTTACTTTGATGTGGATAGGAAAGTAGGTGAGTTAGCATGATGCATTTAGGTTGGTTTAGGCATGAGATTCAGGTAGGTTATTGCATGGATCGTGTTAAGTTATAGGCATGGTATGAGTCAGGTTGGATGTATGGCATTGAGTTAGGTGATAGGCATGGTTTTGTTACTTTGATATGGCATGGACATGAGGTGAGTCAGGTTGGTTATAGGAGTTAGAGCTAGGTTTAGGCATGAATTGAGTTAGGTTGGTTTAGGCATGGATTGAGTTAGGTTAGTTTATGATTCATTATTGTTTGCAATGAATGATATTATAGGTCATATGTGAAATGTTGTATAATCTATGCATAGTGATGATAGAGAGATGGTAGGTGTAATAAATGTATAAGGATTGTAGTATGAAGCAACTTGTTATGTATGTGGCTTAATTTCCAATTTTGTTATAAAAGGGGAACTAAGTGAAATGTGACGTAAATGGTGAGTTAGGCATGGTTGATGAATTGCTTTAGGGTAGAGCATGGCCTGAGCTAACCTCCAAGGGCCCCATGCCCTTGGAGTGCTAGCCTACATAGTCCCGATAAAAAAGGGACCTCAGCCGATGTAGTTCTCCCATGAGCTAGGGAAGAATATGAAAATGAGTTGGTAGGTTTGTGGGCATGTTGTGGGTTTAGGTTTAATAGGTGTGGGTAGATTATAGGTAAAATGATGCAGGTGAAGGTGATTATGGAAAAAGGGGAGGATTACCCCAAAGGTAAGCATCGAGGACCAAGTCCTGTATAAGGTAATCAAAACATAAAAAAAGATGGTTAAAAGATAAGAGGGGGGCAATAAAGCCACCTGATTGGGTAGGATCATACCAAGTATATCATACCTTGGAGGGGGTGATGAACATAAGACCCTGAAAGGCATTGTACGATTAACTATTCTACAATGAAGGTAGTCACATGATCACTAAATGTCGAAACTCCAAGATGTCCCTTGAGGAAATTTGAGGAAATGAGAGTGGAAATGGTAAGGTGGGTGAAAGGTAGTTAATTGTATATGTTTTGAGTGATAGGTATTTTGGGCAAGAGGTCTAAGGTCACAATGGGAAATTCCATGACTAAAAAGTTTTTTTTGAGATAGATTGATCAATGCGGGAAGTCTATATGGGATAAATAATATGGTACTCCTTGAGGTCTTTGTGAAGTTGATCGATGCGGGAAGCTTCGGTTTCTCATTTTTTTTTTTGAAAGCTTCACATAGATGTCCTTCGAGGGAGCAATCTATTTATAGTAGCAATTTTGTCGAGAGGAAGATGTCCTTTTGAGGGAGTCATCTTTTTTATTAGAAGTTTGACTCAAGGATTTTGGTCCCATTGGAGGTCTTTGAAATCATGGACAAGACCAAGGTGAAGGATAGGACTCTTGTTCAAAAGGCAAGGTGGAACAACCATGGGATCTCATCTAAAGGTAGACAAAAAGTATCCATAAGAATCATGCTATGTGCAGTGTCATGGTACACGTATTTAAGAGAAGATAACAAGTGACGAGAACTCACATGATTCTTGTTTAATTGTTAGGGAGGTGTATAGAGTGAATGGCACTCAAGGGATGAGCCTGTATAGGGACAAATGGTGAGATAGGACAACGAGTCAACAATAGAATGGTCGAAGATTTAATGCGTTAAGGGGCTCAAGTTTGGGTTTACCCTCAAGTGAGGATAAACAATAGGCACTTGTTCCATACGTATGAGTTACAATGTATGGTCGAAGCCAATTAGGAGTGAATTTTCCCCGTTAAATTTTTTCTGCTTTGGTTACGTGTTGATTTTCTTTCAAGAAAAGGTCACTGACTTGAAAGGTTCATTCATGAACACATTTTTCCATAAGCATGTTTTATACATTGTTGGTAAACTTGAAGGTGATCAAGAGCGTTAAGACAACATTCATCTAATAACTCTAGTTGTGTTAAGCAGTCTTGACGAAAGTCATCATCAGTAAGCATGTCATGGAGGGAAATGCAGAGTGAGGGGATATGGAATTTGAGAGGAAGAACAGCCTCTGTAACATAGACCAGTGAAAAGGGTGTGGCCGCAGTGGAAGTGCGAACACTAGTGTGGTATGCCCATAGGGAAAAAGGAATGTGCGTATGCCATTCCTTTCCAGTATCATCGACCACTTTCATGAGAAATTTGTTGAGGGTTTTGTTAGTGGATTTAGCTTGGCTGTTGGTTTGTGGGTATTAAGATGATGAGAAACTAAGCTAAATGTCGAAGGCATTGCAAAATTTTTGTAATGTTTTGTTTTTTAATTGTTATCCATTTTCAGTGATGAGGTGATGAGGAACATGTTGACATTAAAATTTTCCTCTATAATTTCTATTTCATTAATGTATGTATTAGGAATAGGATGTTGTTAAGTATAATTAGTAGTAGCGTCTGATAGAAGATAACGGCGCCGTCAGTACGGTGCCACCAATAATGTAGAGTATGGTAACAGTCAAAGTACAATAGGAATGTTGTGGTAAAAAGTAAATATTTGTCGTAAGTGGTCCGGTAATGTTAAAATGTCAAAGTTAGGGTAAGTAGAGAAGTAGGGTCTACATGATTAGGAATTAGAAATATTATATTGGTAATAAGGACAAGGAGTGAGGTTATAAATATTTTGTGTATTTTATTTGTAAAAAGTCTAAAAATGTGGAACCCATGTGAAATGATAAGGTTTATCTTATCTTAAAAGATAAGCTTACATGTAAAGATAAGAGTTAAGGTATGGAATATGATTCGCTCAGAGTAGATTTCTTATCCTATCTTAGAGATAAGGTGGATAAGCCTTGAATTTCTATAAATAGAGAGGTCACCCCCCCCCCCCCCTCATTTAGCATAGAGCAGAAGTAGTGAGAAATATTGTATGAATGCGAAGGAAGCCATTCAGTGTGAAGGTGTGTTAAAGAAGCCATCAAGAGGCGTAATTGTGAAGTTTCTCCCATAGTTATTGTTAGAAGGCAAGTGAAGTTGGTAACACTTGAGAGTACCTCATGGGTGAGATTGTAACAATTTCATGTTAATATTATTTTACACTTGATATTTCAGATTTGTCATCATTATGTTTTCTTATCATAGTCTATGGTATTCTTGTGTTATGTTTGTTGTTGTGTTTCCAGATTACATCCACCAAACTAAAAATTGTGCATTAGTAAATAATCATAGCATGAGGAGTTCCCGGTGAAGAATTATCATAGTGCCGGATTGGTGATGACATTTTGGTTCCATTGTCCGGGACCATTCCTCGTTGGTGGATTTTCTGGAGAGATATTCCCACTTAGTCAGAAATCAATTGGAGGGTAACCTTGTTTTTACTGTGCATAGTAGTTACCATGGTAAAGTCACTTTTTACCAGTAGTTACCATGTTAAATTCATTTTTACCATGAATAGTAGTTACCCTGGTAAAGTCCTTTTTACTGCGAATAGTATTTACCACAGTAACTTCACTTTTTACTGTGAATAGTGTTTTACCCAGTAACTTCACTTTTTACCGTAAATAGTGTTTACCACAGTAAAGTCAGTTTTTACTGTAGTAAGTCAAGTTTTACCATAGTTTACCATGGTCATTTCTATTTTACTGTAGAAAGGTGTAAAGTCACTTTCTATTATAGTGATTCCAATTATTTGTGCACATAAGTCTTATTGATTGTACTTGTGGGTTGGTATTTCACTATGGTTACTTTTAAAAATGGGGAAGATTCCTGTTTTTTCAGCCCAATCTAATGAAGATGCTTCCTCTTTCATTCAAGAGTTTAAACGATCTTGCATTTGTAATGGCCTCATAAGAAGGGAACAATGGACTGAATTTTTTCCTACCTTTTTGGATGGTTCATCCCTTAGGTGGTTTGAAACACTAGGTGATAATTTGAAAAATTCATGGGATTTATTAACTGAAAGTTTTCTTGAAGAATTTGGTGAACAACAAAAATATGCAGATCTCATGATTCGATATCACAAAGCTATCCCAAGGAGAGAAGGAGAAGATAAGGTATTATCATGCTCGTGTTCTAGAGCTAAGGAGGAAGTGTGATGCCCAGATCTGGAAGGAAGGATTAGCGGATGGGTTGATGAATGGCATGGATAATCTCCTCTATAAGCACTTCATTCTTGGGATGAAGCCAGAGATCAGAAAACGAGTGAAGTATGACCACCCAGCTGACCATTGAACAAGCAAAAGAGATTGCAAGAAGGAAAGAAGAAAGCATGGAAGAGGAGCCCAAAGAAATTGTTGCTAAAGTAGAGCCTACACCAACACCTTTGGTCCAGAATCCACAACCACTCTCGGTGAGCACAAATATTTCTCCTAGTACATCTACTGAGTATGAAGATCTGCTAAGGAAGATGGGCTCAGTTAACTATTAATCTTCTTCAAGGAAAAGAATTTAGTTCTCAGGGAGGAGATAGAGGTCCAAAAAGAAATATTTCTGAAGTTGTATGTTATGGTTGTCATAAAAAGGGTCATTATAAGTATAATTGTCCAGATAGAGCTTCTACATCTGGTACAAGAGATAATGATAAAGGAAAAACACCTGTGAATTCTTTTGATGTAGTAGATAAGAGCATAAATAATGAAGTAGATGTGTTTGTAACAAAAAGAAAGAAAGAAAAAGATAACCAAGATGGAAATGATCCTAAGAAGATGAAAGGAGAAACTAGTAAGAAACATAGGAGAAGAAAGTTGGGTGTGCAAGATTTTCTGATTTCACAGGGGCAAGGACCATACTCCATCTTAGAACATCTGTCCAAAAGGCCTATAAATATTACATATGGTCAACTATTGGCTATGTCTTCTGAGAAGAGGCGGGAACTGTGAAGTGGACTCAATGCTCGAGGAAGGAAGGAGGTTGAGGTCCCTGTTTTGGAAGCAGAGGCGGATCCCTATGCTCCACAAGCTGAGGTATTATGTAATGGTATTTCAATTCATGATGTCTTAGTTGATGGAGGTGTTGCAGTTAATGTAATGACCGAGTCTGTAATGAATATGTTGGGTTTAAAAATTCATCACCCCTCAACACTTATGTTAAGGTCATTAAATAAAGGAAAAACTAAACCAGAAGGTGTAGTTTCAAATGTGGCAATATCTGTTATGGGTGTTGTATGTGTGGTAGACTTTCAGGTGATCAAAAATGGTACTTTTGCGTACCCAATGTTGTTGGGAAGACCATGGCTAAGGAGAGTTCATGCAAGAAACTACTAGAATGAAGGCTTCATGACACTTGGACGTGGTAGAGAGAGGGTGAAGATAAATGTGATCCCTCAGGCATCATAAGGAAGAACCTATGGATTCAAGTGATGAAACTGATGATTGGACATCCTCTGATTACTCTAGTACCAGTGAAGTGGACACAGAAGATGAAGAAAGTGAGGTTGATGTTTCAGTCATGGATATCCTTCCAGTCACACCGACTCATGAACCCATAAAATTATCTGAAGAATAAATTGATGATCATCTCCAACAAATAAAGATTGGTGATGTTGTGATGGAGAGTGAGAAGGAATCCTACCTCCAACTCTTTTGAAGGTACATACACCTATTCACTTTTGATTACAAGGAACTCCATCAAGTAAGTTGGGTAGAACATTCTATTGAGCTGGTAGATGGTGCTAAGCCCATAAAGCAAATGCCATATAGAATGAATCCTAATTTTTCCAAGACTGTAAAAGAAGAAATAGATAAGTTGCTTGATGCAGGATTCATATTTGCTTTGGAGAATTCAGAATGGGTTTCTCCCATTGTGATCTCAATAAAAAAGAATGGGAAGCTACGCATTTGTGTTGATTATAGGAAGCTCAATAAGGCAACAAAGAAGGATCATTACCCTCTTCCATTATCAGATCAGATCTTGGACGAAGTAGCTAGCCAGGAGTGCTATAGTTTTGCTGATGGATATAGTGGATACAACCAAGTTTGTATAGTAGAGAAAGATAAGCTAAAGACCATGTTCACCATTACTTGAGGAACATTTGCTTATAGATTTATGCCTGTCGGGTTGTGTAATGCTCCGGAAATGTTCCAGCGTTTGACGAATACGTTGTTTGAACCCTAAATTGGAAAATTCATCAGAGTATTTCTGGATAATTTTTACATCTATGGGAGAAAGATGGACCAGCTGCACTAGATGGAGACAACATTTCAAAGGTTAGATGAATCACAAACCTCACTAAACCCTTCAAGTGTGTCTTTGGATGTTCTAAAGGTATTTTGTTAGGGCATGTTATATCCAGATATGGTATTGGTACTGATCCTGATAAAGTTTTAAAAATCAAAGAGTTACCATTTCCTATGAATAGAAGTAAGTTGAGATCATTTTTAGGCCATGTGGGTTACTACAAAAGGTTCATCAAAAATTTCTCAAATATTACACATCCACTAACCCATTTCTTGAATAACGATGTTACTTATGAACCAGGAAATAAGGTGCATTAAGCTTTTAAACAACTGAAGGAAGCACTGGTGTCTTCACCTGTTTTAAAGAATCCAGATTGGAGCAAGCCATTCATTCTATATACTGATGCCTCAGATGCAACACTAGAAATTACTCTGAGCTAAAAGGATGAAAATGGAAATGATCATCCAGTTTACTTTGGGAGAAGACAAATGAGCAGTGCTGAGGTAAATTATACTGTAACTAGAAAAAGAGGCTCTAGCTATCATTTTTGTTGTAAAGAAGTTTAGAAATTACTTGTTATGGTAGAAATTTATAGTTGTAACAGATCATTAGGCTCTAAAATATATTTTAAATAAGCCTAACCCATCAGGGAGGATAGCAAGATGGATAATTTTGCTATAAGAATTTGAATTTGATATTATAGATAGGCCAGGAAAGAAGCATGTCAATGCAGATGCACTCTCTTGAGCCTATGATGGTTTAGGTTCATCTTGTGATGATGATGATTTCCCAGATACAACATTGTTATCCCTTGACACAATCCCTAGTGAATACATAGATATTTGGAATTATCTGAATGAATTCAAGTTTCCTGATGGTGCCAATTCAAAGACTAAGAGGAAAATTACTCAAGCCAGTCGTCCATATTCTATTCTGCATGGAGTATTATTTCGAATAGGACCTGATGGACAATACAAGAGGGTACTTGGACATGATCAAGGGAAGGAGCTGATAGAATAATTCCACAATGGTACATGTGGAGGACACTTATCTGGAAAAATTACAACAAGAAGGATCTTAAATATAGGCTATCACTGGCCCACTCTTTTTAGAGATTGTTATAATTATTGTAAGACATGTGATATTTTTCAAACACATGGTAACTGTAAGACTTCATCAGCTCCATTATGGCCTATTCTTCCACTTGGTCCCTTTGAAAAGTGGGGAATAGATATTGTAGGTCCACTTCCAACTACCCCACACCAAAATAAGTATATTGTAGTTGCCACAGATTATTTAACCAAGTGGGTTAAAGCTAGATCATTGAAAACAACTTCCATGGATGAAGTGGCAAGGTTCATATATGAATGCATTGTCACCAGATTCAGTTGTCCATTAGAAATTGTAATAGATCAAGGAAGCCACTTCATTAATGAGGTGGTAGAAGCCCTAGTCAACAAGTTTTCTATTAAGCACAGGAAGGAAACAACATACAAGCCAAACAAAAATGGACATGCGGAACGAAATAAATTTTGTGTTGTGTCAAATTCTGGAAAAAGATGTAGCCATGCAAGTACATAAGTGGGATAAAAGGATTCATGCAGCATTGTGGGCATATAGGGAAACATCAAATTCAACAACAGGATACTCCCCATTTCAGTTGGCTTATGGCATTTTTTTAATTCTTCCTATTGAGTTTGATATTTCCACTTTGAGAGTTGTGAAAAATGAAAGGATGGATGAAAGTGATTCAGTAAAAGAAAGGTTGGCACATCTTCATTTGCTAGAGAAAATGAGGGAAATAGCAAAAGATACAAGATATAAGAAGAAAATGAAGTAGAAGGAATACTTTGATCAAAAGATCCTTTGTTCTCCATTTCATGTGAATGACTTGGTTCTAGTATATGATTCCAGATACAAAAAAAGAAGGTAGAGAAAATTTCTTCCCAAATGGATGGGGCCCTACAAAATAGCAGTTGTGCATGAAAATGGTACATATCAACTGGAGGAATTGGATGGCACTCCTATTATGAAATGGGTCAACCATGACAAGTTAAAGATTTTCCAAGAACCATAATAGTCTACTCCGAGGATGGAGTAGAAGCTAGGAAGGGGGAAGATGTCGACACTAAAATTTTCCTTCGTAATTTCTATTTCATTAATGTATATATTAGGAATAGAGATGTTGTTAAGTATAATTAGTAGTAGAATCCGATAGAAGATAACGACGCCTTCCAGTACGACACTGCCAATAATGTAAATTATGGTAACATTCAAAGTACAATAGGAATGTTGTGGTAAAAAGTAAATATTTGTCGTAAGTGGTTTGGTAATGTTAAAATGTCAAAGTTTAGGGTAAGTAGAGAAGTAGGGTCTACATGATTAGGAATTAGCAATATTATATTGGTAATAAGGACAAGGAGTGAGGTCATAAATATTTTGTGTATTTTATTTGTAAAAATTCTAAAAATGTGGAACCCATGTGAAATGATAAGGTTTATCTTATCTTAAAAGATAAGCTTACATGTAAAGATAAGAGTTAACGTATGGAATATGATTCGTCAGAGTAGATTTCTTATCCTATCTTAGAGATAAGGTGGATAATCCTGAAAGTTATATAAATAGAGAGGCCACCCCCCTCATTTAGCATAAGAGGAAGTACTGAGAAATATTGTATGAGTAAGTGTGTGAAGGAATTCATTTGTTGAAGGTGTGTTAAATAAGCCATCAAGAGGTGTAATTGTGAAGTTTCTCCCATAGTAATTATTGGAAGGCAAGTGAAGTTAGTAACACTTGAAGTACCTCATGGGTGAGATTGTAACAATTTCATGTTGATATTATAATTTACACTTATATTTTAGATTTTTCATCATTCCTTTGTATCATATTCTATGGTATTCTTGTGTTATGTTTGTTGTTGTATTTCAAAATTACATCCACCAAACTAAAAAATGTGCATTAGTAAATAATCATAACACGAGGAGTTCCCAGTGGAGAATTATCATAGTGCCGGATTGGTGATGACAGAACACCAAAGTGACAAATGATGTGATGGTTAATGAACTCACATATCTTCTCAACTTTTGTGGAGATGAGTTGTATGGCTTCCACCCATTTTGTGTAGTATTCGGTAACAGTTATGATCCATTGATGGCATTGGGAAGAATGAGGATTGATTTCTCCGATAAGATCCAAACCCCATTGAGAGAAGGGCCACAGGTCACGAGTGATCTGTAAGGCATGACTAGGTGTATGATGAAGGTTGGAATGTTGTTGGCATTTCACACAATGTTTGACATAGTGGGAACAGTCATGGTTAAGGGTCAGCAAATAATAGCCCAGACAAAGAATGTTCTTAGCAACAACAAGGCCACTAAAGTTACCCCCACATATGTCATCATGAACCTCCTTAATGGTATAAGGAATTTCAAAACTTGTGAGGCATCGTAAGAGAATACCATAAAAGTCATGTTTATATAGGAGTCCCCCTAGAATGATGAAATGGGAGACCCTTTTAATGAAGGTGCGTTGTCCATTATGGGTGAGATCCGGAGGTAAGATGGAGAGGGAAAGGTAGTCAAAGTATTGTTTTTACCAAAGGTCACTCAGGTCAGGGGTGTCGTTTTCGATTAAGTAAACATCGTGAGGTAAATAAGAAGGTGAATGGAAGCATTATATGGTGACAAATATTTTGGAATTGGTAGGGGAAGCAAGTATTTGGGAAGCTAAGCAGGCCACGGTATCTGCAAATTTGTTGGTTAAATGTGGGATGGTTTGAAGGGTGTAACGATCAAAGGTGGTCAAAATTATGTCTACATGATGTTTATACTTTTAAAGTATCTCGTTATGAAATTGGTACATACCATTGACTTGGTTTACCACCAATTGTGAATCACCAAAGATTTGGATTGATTTGACATCTAGGGCATATGCGGCCTGGAGACCTAGTACGAGTGCTTCGTACTCGGCAATATTGTTGGTGAATTCAAAGTCTAGTTTGAAATACAAAGTCATGGGTTCCCCATCTAGGGGAATGAGGGTAACACTGGCCCCTCCCCCACGTTGACACTTGGAACTGTCGAAAAATAGTGTCATTTGGTAAGGGGGTTCATCCAGGGAAAAAGTAGCTATTGACTCATCGGGAAAGTAAAAATTAGAGGGTTGATCCCCAAAAATAGGTGCATCAGCTAGTTTGTTGGTGATATCTTGGCCCTTGATGGACTTTTGGTGAATGATTTAGAGGTCAAGATCAGCTAAAAGCAAAATCCATCACACAGTGTGCTGATTTTGATAAGGTTTGGTGTACATGAAGTGTAAGGGGTCAGTGTTGGTCACGACATAGGTTTTTTGGTTGAGTAGGTAATGGTGGAGTTTGGTGGAAATGAAAACTAAGGCTAAGGAAATATTTTCTGGATGGTTGTATCGGGGTTCATAGTCCAAAAGAGTACAGATTATGTAATAAACCACCTGCTCCCCGTGTTGTTCATCGCGATGAGCGAGCATGGCTCCTAAGGAATGATCGGTAGCTAATATGTATAGGTAAAAAGGTTGATCATCTTTAGGTGGAATGAGTACAGGTGGTTGGAAAAGGTATTGTTTTAGGGCCTCAAAAGCTTTGTGATAGTCATCGTCCCATTTAAAGGAGACATCCCTCCTAAGCAGATGATGAAATGGTTGACACCAATCGGATAATTGTGAGATGAAACGGAAAATGGATTATAATTTACCTTGTAGGCTACGGAGTTGTATAAGGTTAGTGGGTGGAGGAATTTCCAGAATGGCCTTGACTTTAGTAGGGTCAACTTATATACCATGGAGGGAAACAATAAATCCCAACAGCTTTCCTAAGAGAACCATGAAGATGCACTTTTTAGGTTGAAGGCAGACGTAATATTTAATGAGGTGGTCAAAGATGGTTTTGAGGATGGTGAGGTGCTCAGCACAACATTTAGATTTAGCCAAGAGATCGTCCATGTAATCTTCCATATATGATGCATGATATCATGGAAGATGTAAGTCATAGCATGCTGATATGTAGCACTAGCATTTTTAAGGCCAAAAGGCATGACTCGATAGGAAAAGGTTCCCTAAGGGGTAATGAATGCGGTCTTGTGCTGATCTTCTGTGGCAAATAAAATTTTGTTATAACCCGAGAATCCATCCATGAGTGAGAGCATCTCATGACCAGAAGTAAGGTCAACCAGTTGATCAATACCGGGCAAGGGAAAGTCATCTTTCGGGAAGGCTAGGTACAGGTCACGGAAGTCCATGCAAATGCAGAGTCCCCCTGTTGCTTTAGTAATAGGGACAATGTTAGAAATCCAACGAGGATAATCAATGGGTAAGATGAAGGAAATAGAAAGAAGGAACTGAAGTTCTTCTTTAACGAGAAGAGCAATGCGAGGGTGCTTTTTCCTTAGCTTTTGTTTGATAGGTTTGGCATCGGGAATGGTGACGATATTGTAGACCACTATGGTGGGGTCAATACCAGGCATGTCTATGTAAGACCAAGTGAAAGCGTGGTTATGATCTCAGAGCAAAGAAGTGATGGATTCATGTTTCAATAGCATCTAAAGATTATCTAATCTTTAGGATGTGGGGGTCGTCTTGAGTATGAATGTTGATCTCGATATTTGATTAATTCAACGTGGTTTGTGTCTTAGAGGGTAACGACCAATGAATATATGAGTCTTCTGCACCAAGGTAGGTGATTATGGATTCATCATCTTGACATTGAACGACGTTAATTGTGGGTGTGTTGTCATTGATCAAAAATATTAGGATACAGGAATGGAAGAGTGGAAGGGGCATCACCATTTGTGTTGATAAGTCAAAGGCCCCAAGGAAATGGTGTTTATGAAAATTTTGTTTTAGGGGGGATAGATTTGGGATCCATCGGACTTCATCAAGTGAAGGTGGTGATGAAGGTGGAGCGGGTGAAGGTAGTGATAAAGATGAAGGTGGAGGGGGGCTAGGGTCTTCAATGAGTTCAATGTGGTCCTATTTGGTAGGAGGTATCGAGGGAAGTTGATACCACTATGGTCATCATATTTGTGGGTGGTACATGGAATAACGGTATGGTGGCCTTTCTCATAATAAACCAAAACCAAAAACCTTTCCACGTACAGTGGTGCAGGAAGGTATGGGTGAAATGATAGTGATTTGTAAGTGATTAGAAGTTAGCGGAAAATGGGTGGGGTTGTGATGGGTGGATTCAAGTGTGTAAGTGGTAGTATCAAGTCCCCCATAGGTGAGAGTAGTACGAAGATGAGGAGGACCATAAAGGAGGCATTCTCTTATATGGTGATCATAGCAGAGGGTGTTGTTGAAGGCTTTCATACTCGTGTGGAGTAAGGAATGTGTTAACACTATATTGATGATACTCCCCCCAGAGTGAGACATTGAAAAAAACCTTCCAAGGGATCAGTGGTTGGTATATAGGTAGCTGGAATGGATAATGTATCAGAGGTTGATTCGGAGGTGGAGTTAATGGATTGGGAAGCTAATGGGTCACGCCGTGGATGTTATAATAGCGGTAGGAATGGAGGTGGTATGTGCGGTAGAAAGTAGTGACTGTAATGGTAGGTGGAGGGTGTAGGTGAAGTGGTATTGGTTGTCGGAGGTAGACAACATGAGGGGTATGAGCACATCATTGGGTTGGTAAAGCATGTTGCTTGTTTTAAAAAGGTGATGGGTCGGCTGGAATGGTATAAGTGTGTCCTTCATGTTCAAAATTTACATAATGATGCAAATTGAAAGGAACGCAACCCATGACACAGATCCAAGTTCTACTAAGCAACAAGTTATATTGAAATTCCCCCTCCAAAGCATAAAACAATTTTGGAATATTACAGGGGCTCACGCGAATGTGAAGGATGATAGCGCCTAGTGTGGAAG
The DNA here is from genome assembly GCA_019776745.2 of Taxus chinensis. Taxonomy (NCBI): domain Eukaryota; kingdom Viridiplantae; phylum Streptophyta; class Pinopsida; order Cupressales; family Taxaceae; genus Taxus; species Taxus chinensis. Next base: position 885,159,562 of record CM034149.1, read on the forward strand.
TGATAGTGTCATTGAATGAACGCAACATGACCCGGATGTCTATACATGCAATTGTTAGGGATTGTGAATTTGAGTAAATGCATGGGATGAAATAATGTTAATGTTAGCACCTCACATCAATCATCACATGGTGTACCTGTATGTCATCAATGTGGATAGAGATGAAGAGGGTTGGGTTCCGGGTCATCATTTTGGTATGGTGCAATCTCCTCCTCTGAGAAGCTAAGGCGAGGCCACTTGGTGAACAAGGTGAGGTGAGGATGAAGATGGTACTTTAGTGAGAGAGGCTACATGATGAGGTATGATAATGGAGGGCTATGGGTGTAGGGTCATTGGGTAAAAGCTTAATACATTAAAGAACCTCCATGAGGGCTTGACGATGGGATTCTGAGGTTTGGATGAGGTCATATAAGGACATTTTGAGAGGATATTGGTGTAATTGTTTGAGCATGGTGCGATGTGTGTCGCCATTAGAAATGGGGTATGTGGGGCCGCAGATAGTTATTTTAGGTATGGGTGCAAAAGGTATTGTTATCCAAAATGTGCCCCCTGCTCATTTTGTGGCTAACTCCTCTCATTCTTCCCTCTCTTGTGCCTCAGTCATAAAAATTTTCTTTTTAGGCACTCAAAACCTTCTAGAAATGACACCATTGGATAGAGCTCTTTCTCAGCTTTCCAGAAAGGTAAAGTTTTCATCCTAACTCCATGTATTTTTGAAGTTATGGCTCGGTGGAGGTTTTTGGGAAAAGTTTCCCCTGAAAGGCCCGCGGCCAATGAGATGCCACCACGTGGCACCTAGAGTGGCAGAGCATGGGGAAATTTTGGAAAATTTTCCAAATCACCAGAAAGGTAAAAATTTGAATTATTTTCCCATCGACCCAATTTGGCCCTGTTTTGCCCTAAAACTTCAAATCGCCATATCTTTCGATCAAGAGCTCAATTTTTCATGTTCTTTATATCAATGGAAAGATGTTAAAATTATCTACAAGATTCTAGGGTCAATTTTTCATTTTGATGGAGTTTGGAGAGAGAAAATTGAAAAAATTCTCTGGCACGTGGTGATGAACAGAAATGACGTTTCAACCACCATTTTTAATGAAGAATGGCTCGCATTCTCTCCCAGCATGGTTAAAAATGTCAAGGAATGGGTCTATTAGGGTGCCCATGTTGTTTGGATGGAATTTTGGTCAATGTTTGGACCCCTTGCATGTTTTCCTGTGTTTCTCTCTCCTGGGCTCGTCCCTTGCACTGTAAAAGCCAGATTTGGCTCATTTTCAAAGGGTTTTGAACATTTTTTGTGTATTGCAGGTCCCCTTTCTCACCTTGGAAGTGATTTTGGTGGAATATTAGACCTTTTCTAAGAACTGCAACTCATTTTTACTTCCCAGGTGTTGTAATGCAAGTGATTTTGATGTTAAAATAACAATACAGACCCTGTGATTAATTTTTATCCTCTGCTGGTGTTGTTAGACTAATTTCTGATTCTTCCTTACATTTATCAGTTTTTGCATGTTGTTTTGTTGCATTTTATGAATTGTGTCAATCTGCAGAAGTAAAAAATGCTCACCACTCCTTTGGTGCATCACCTATTAGCATTAGTTTTATCTTTTTTGCATTCTCTATCTCTGTCTCCTTTGGAATTTAGGGCAGGGTTAGGAATATAGACCTCTGCAACTTGTAAGTGATAAATCTGACCAGAGGAACTGAGGAACTAGCCTCTAAACTGGAGATTCCTTTCTCATTTTGTAAGTCCCACACTTGGGGAAAGGATTCAATGTTGTGCAATCACACTAGATGCTAGTATGATCAAACTAGAAATCTGATCAACATCCAGGGGGTGCTGCTGATTTGCTACAACAATAATCTTTTGGTATTCTTCAAGGTTTTTTCTCTAAGGTACTGCACTCTTCTTCAAACTTATGATACTACTATTTTTGTTTCTTATTCTTCTCTTATTCTTCTCATTTAGTATCTTGATCTCATCTAGGGCATAAATACACTCTTATTTAATATCCACTTCACCTCCAGCTTCATCATCTTCTTCATATTATAAAACCACCTCTCCTTCACTTTCTATTGCCATGAATAATTATTCTTCCTAAATACTGGCAGATTCACTTTCATCACTTTCTTCAACTGAGATATTTTCATCCTTTGTATAGATATTTCTCTTATACTTGTATAAGTTCTGAATTTTCTCATATTTTACTTCCTTATATATATATTTAGACTCATAATACTTATTACTTTCGTTCATGTTGTGATCTTCTTCATTATCGATTCTTTCATTTTTTACAGGTGGATATCTGAAAGGATAATGTCCTATTTTACCACAATAAAAATATTTAAAGGATAACATACTTTTTTATTTTCCATATCCTTTCTTCAGATTTATAAAAAAAACAAGCTTCTTCTTGATCTAATTCATTATTACAAAATTCATTTGGCTCAGATTCTATTATATTGTATGAGAGATTTCATTTTATTTAATGTTTTTAATGCTTCCTCTAACTTAGATGATTTATCTTTTTCAATTCTCATCTCTTACACAATGATAATCTCATGTAGTGTATCCATTGCTAGGTTATTGAACTCGCTCATTTCTTCAATTATAAGAACTTTGGATTTAAACCTAAAAGTATTATATCTTAGCACTTTTTACACTATAGTCTCATATTTAATTTCTTCTCTAATTCATCAAATTGTGTTAACAATTTAATCCACATGAATAATATATGATGCAATGTTTTCATCATCCTTCATCTTCAAATGATCAAATTGACATCTATGCGTTTAGATCTTTCCTTTATTTACTTTGTCATATCCTTCATCCATGTTCTTGAGTTTATATCGAATTTCCTTATTTAAAACAAAATGCATAACATTAACAAATTTTGAGTTTGACAATCCACATAGTTTTACACTCATATAGTTTGCATTTCTCTCACTTTACTTCTTTAGCTTGATCTGTAGGAGGAGTTGTTAGAGTTGTATAACCATTTACAACTGATTTCCAAATGTCAAACCTAAAATTCATTAGATATGTGTGTATCCTTATACTCCAAAAAGTAAAATTAGCTCCACCAAATAGTGGATCCTTATTTTAAGAGAATCGTTCTTTTCCTTCCATGTGGGCTACGGGGGTTCTACCTTCTAGTGGTCAAACAATTTTGAAATAACCTACTCTTATACCAATTGAAAAACACACAAATATTTATGGGTGGTTGAATAAGTATTATATAAACTTTTACATATATTTAATACATTAAAATTCGTAGTAGCAACAATCAAATAAGATAGAATAATTACATGATTTATGTGGAATGATTTCAACCATAGTGGACAACTTTGAATCTATTGTCTAAATGAAAATCAATATGTATTTACGCAGAAAAGACAACTTGAATCTATTGTCTAAATCCAACCCAAAATATCTCAATATGTATTTAGAACTAACCTACTAGAGACACTGATCCCAAAATACTAATCAAAATCTCACTCGAGACACCAATCCCCAATGTTGAGCACCAACTTAGCTATTTAGTAGGAAACAACATACTAGAGACAATGATCCCCAAATTGTGAGTCACTGACCTCAATAATATACAAATATACCTTTTGTAGTTCCATATTCAACCTAATGATGTAAATTCAATCATTATGTTTAAATATACATATATCAGATCATTCTTCCAACATGGACGCTGGTCCAATTAATAAAATCATATTTCTTTATATTTTTGTTATTCTATGTTATTCCATACTTTAATTCACTCACTCCACTCACACCTATAATTTCAATCAAGATTATGCTTTTAATGATTTCATCATAATTCTTCTCCACCTTTTCTTTGACTCATAGTACTCATTCCATTCTTATTTACACAATCAATCAAATCTTCTAGGTAATGTCATTTTTCTTCCTAATTCATTATCAAATATTCATTCTTTGTTTGCTCTTCATTCCTCTTTATCAAGCCTCCATTATTCTATACTCTATACAAAAAATTGAGCTTTAATAAGTTATCTTAATGATATATCTCCATAAATTCCTTATCTACTTTTCCATTCTCTCTATGCAGGAACACCCATCACAACTTAATTCTACTCATATCCCATGCTCTCCACACAATGATTATACATCTCCTTTTATATTTATGCATTATTTTAAACATTCGCACCAAGACAAGATGATGGTTGGCATGGTTGCTACAGAATAAGTTAATTCCAAAACACAAGAGGGGTAGACCTGTCAATTAAATTTAAATGTATGTAACATTTTAGTGCCAAAACAAATGAGGTTGACCAAAGCAACAAAATAGGATGAAAATATAACCATATATGATAAACATGTCACTCGATATGTATCATAGTGGCCCCAGAACATTCAATTTTATCCTCAAACCAATATTTTATCTTAGATTTAATTCATAAATCAACACCTAACCATCATAGAAAAAAATATCTCTAAAACAAAAGATATTGCTTGCGAGATCCAATCCAAGACTTCAAATAGTTCCAGTTTGATCATGCTACGAGATATTCCTAGCTCACCCAAAACATAGTTTCAAGCTATTAAACATTAAAATTCAAGAACCTTGATTATTTACATCAGTGAAAGCTCTAATCATACTTTGAAGCTACAATAGGAGACTCCAAAGCAAGATAAATACAATCTAAAGCTATAGGAAGAGATTTTGAAGCTACAATCAGAGACTCTAAAGCTATAGTATGATACTACAAAGCTATAGTAGTGTAACACTCTGAACTATTGTTACTTCCTCCTGAGCATTCAAGTGTTGATATATGATTTCTTTTGTATAAGGATGTGTTCCTTTGATTGTGAAGTCATGCTTGATATTGATTGTATCTTATTTTCTCTTGAAGATCTTTGACTGAGTCAGGATATGCTTGGAATCTTTTATTTCTTTCATTTTTAGCACCTGAGTTCAATCTGATTTTGGGATGAATTGTGGATTTACCCATATTTATGACTTAGCCTTGGATCAGTGGCATTGATCCAAGAGATGTTTTAAGTTTATTCTGGATGAACAAAAATTATAGACCTTATAAAGGTTGCAAGGTCTGAATGTGTTGAATAAGCAATTCTGGAGTCTAACTCAGGCTGATTGTGTTAAATGAATTGGTTCCCGATATCGTAATATCAGGAAGGCCTAGACCTTGAGCCAGGTAATAAATTATGGTATATACTACTAGCTTATTATCAATGCTGGATAGAATCCATTTCAGGAATGTATATCTGTTGGTTCTTATACTGAACGATTCTATTTGTTAGACCTAGACTGGATTTATTAAGGTTATTAACCTAAACCTAAACTATAACCTATGGGTTGGATTAGTGCTAATATAACCTAGCCCTAAACTATAAGCTAAATGTTCCTAAGGTTAGTGACCTTAGCACTAAGGAAGTTAGACTAAAGTATCACCTTAAGATCTAACCTATGTTTCTAACCTAACTAATGATAGTGGATGAAGGGGGACCTATGAAGGGGTGCGAGCCATGGGTGGTAGTTTCTATGGCATTTATGAGATGGATAAGTATGAAGGACTTGGGATTTGGCGGAGGTTGTAAATATCTATTGGGACCGATGTGGCAGAGTTGCCAAATCTAGAAATGGTCTTTTGTTTGCATTTGTCAATCGCCAACTATGGCGGTCAGTGGCAATGGAGTTTGGGCGAGAATTTTGGAGTTAATGTCATTAATGAACTCGATTCCCGAGCACAGATTGCTCGAGAAGGCATGCAAAATGGAAAACTAGTTGGTTGTTTGTTTTTCCATGCACTCCGGTTTTCTCTCTGTTTGATCACTGGTTCTTCGAACCAGTCTACTTGGTGTTGCATGGCAACTATGAGAATAACTAGCTCTTTTCTCTGTCAAGGAAAGTTTATAAGGCATGAGGGTAACAAATTATTGTTGCTAAATCTATCGTGGAAGAAGAGGAGAAGTCTCGAGCTCATTTAGAGGTCTTCTTCAGATTTTTAAAGTGACATTACCAGGCATGATAGGCCCTAACTTTTAAAAATCTTGCTTTACTTCAAATGCTTTCATTAAAACAACTTTGTTCAGGTGATTTCAGTTCAGTTGGTTTGAAGCAATGTTTTGGTTCTTCTTTTCCTGTGGAATTATAAATCTCAGGTTTTTCAAAGACCTTGATGGAATGGTTACTGTATTTATTCTTCCTTTTGGATTCATTTGGATTAAAGACTAGCTGTGCTCTTATTGTTGATTGAACCCTGTTTATTCTTGTTGTGAATACTTGAAGTTCTTCTGTTGGGAATGCTTCTGTGATTATTCTACTTGATTTTGACGATTGTAGAATTACTTACTGAGTTTTTGATTTTGGGTTGGAATCTGTTGAAAGTAGCAAGGATTAAATACGAAAATGACTCAGTGAGAGTCTTTGTAATGTTTCGTATGTTTCGACTTCTGTTGAAGTTTTGTAGAGGATACTTTTAGCATGATATGGTTGGAACTCTTGAAATTGATAGTATGTTACGACTTCTATAGAAGTTTAGTTGAGAATGCTATATGGTTTCGAATCCTTTTGAATCCTTGAAACGTAACTTATGTTTTTAACTTCTGTAGTAGTTTCTTTGTGCATACTGTTGGAATCCTTGAAATGGGAAGTATGTTATTGACTTCTGCGGAAGCTTGTTGTGGATACTCATTGGTTTTGAGTTTGTTGGAGCCCTTGAAATGTAAATAGTGTTTTCGACTTCTGTATAAGCTCAGTTGTGAATAATTATTGATATTGATTCTGTGGATGATCCTTAATATGTATCTTGTATACGACTTCTAAAGAAGTTTAGTTGTGTATACTGTTGGTTTGATTCAGTTGGAGTCTTGAATGTTTTCGTATGAATTCGAATTTAATCTTAACCCAGGCTGTGAGTTCTTGTGGGATACAACTCCGTTGGAGCCCTTACAGTAATTCCATGTGAGCTTGACTCCTGTTGTAGCCCTGATGTGTTTGCGGGATGGCTCTACTTAGGTTAAAACTTGGATGAGCTTATGTAATGGATGCGACTTTTGTAAAGTCCTTGCTGTACATTCATAGAGATTAGATTCAGTTGAATGAAGCTATGCATGTTTGTGTTTAGATGTAGTATGAATATCGCTGTATTTGCATATGGAACGTCATTTGTTTTAAGTGTTATCTAGTCTCGTGGCTGACTGTGATAAAAAGCTCCTAGCTGTGCTCTGTTAAACAATGATGATGGGTATATTCATGTTGTTGAATGTTATAAAAAAAAAAGAATTGTTGAGTCTGTTATGGTTGGATTACTTACTGTTGCTTGGTGCAAGAGCTCTTGAATCGCTTAGTAGCTACAGGTGACTTTTATAGGATTGGATTTAGATGGAACTGTAGTTCTTCTTGTAATCTCGACTGTTTAGTCACATGCGTAAATGTATTTGCATTAATCTAAAGGAATCGCTACAGTTTAGAATGTTATTGACTTAGGATTTTGATGGACTCTGTTTCTTTCTTCTAGACTGTAATTTATATGTTGATGTATAAATAAATTGAATAGGAAAATTCTCTCTCTCTCCTATACAGGAAACCTTGTGTGCTTTCTTCTTGCATCCTTTTGCGATCTCTACGGTAGGGGCATAACAAGAATAAATTGTGGTATTGTATGGAGAGACTGGTATAAAATGTGTGTTGTTGTATAAATGGGTTATACTTGTCAATACCATTGAAATGTGTTATGATGATAAAAGAATTAAGACAGTGAGCTTGTTGAATGTTTTAACTGCCTTTGAGAAATTGTTAGAAACAATCTTGTAGGATTTTTGTTGTCTTCTACTAGAATGGTTGTATTCATATGTTCTTAGTCTCTAACATATAGGATGATTAGCTTGATTTAAGTTTGGTATGTGAAGAAATGATTTCATATAAACAGGTTGTTTAATGAGAACAATTGGTGGATTGCAATTGTTTTAAGAATTAGTGCTTATCATGCTCAGTTCACCGAACTAACCCGTGTTGAAAATTTTTGTAGATGGTTGCCGTAAGTGGTAAAGACATGCATATCTGATGTGATTTTCAGATTGTTTAATTTGGTTTTATGATGAATTCCAATTTGATTCTCTAAATGTACTACTTGAAGAAAGATGTTCTTTTGCTATTGAGTATTGTATCAAACATGCTGAATGTATAAAATGTATTTGATTAGCTTAGATAATGAATGAAATGAGGTATTTGTTACGTATGTTTTTGCATTCGTATCTTGATGGATTGAACTTCTTCGGTTCGAATGATTTTAAGAGCATTGTTATTATTGTATACCTTGGAGACAAATGAGAACAATTGTGTAACATCCTCATTATTATACATTAGAACAAGTAATTTTTTTATTGATAAATGCTTCCTAGTTCTAAATACATAATTTAGAACTCACAAATCAAAACAACCATTCTTATAACAAATAACCATATGCAGCTGTAATGACTCGGAGTACTTCCGATCTATTCATTCCATGACTCGGTAATCTACCGATCTATTCATGAGTATCAAAGAGTTGGCGTTTTTATTTTAACACAATACTCTTGCGGTTCTCTTCCCTAATCTGGGATTTAGAATGCTCTGTCCAAGGAACCTGTCTGAATAATTGTTACCATTATTCATTGGCATCTCATCCCTTAGACTAGGTGACTTAGGACAATGCAATCAGTAGCTTGTGATACTTTGGCCAAAAATTTGAAACATACTGCTTATGTCTCGTATTCCTTGACGACATACTCGTCATTCTGGAATACGTCCTTCACCCCATTCCTATGTTATGTAGAATGTCTTATACTGACTTCTGTCAGTCTCTCCTGCCCCAAGTTATTCACTCAGGAACGGATTAGTAATATGACAATGTTATAGGGATGCTCTCGAGGACTAGGGATACGCTGACATACTGGGTCAACCCTAGTTAACCTAGTGTGTCAAGATACCCCGAGTCTCCTGGGGCAGCCTTATAACATGACCACATTCCTAATCAGTCCCAAAGTAAAACTTGTTCAAGTTTAAGGTGTAAATCTTAATGATCAATGCAAAGGGTGTCGCCATAAGTCACCTATATTGTTGTATCTTCGAGAAGATCCTAATCTTTTTGAAGGTACAACCTTGTAGTTGACTTGTGCCATCAACCTTCAAATCTGCCTCGAAAAGATCTACTTATTTATAAGTGTTACATACGTTGAGTTAAATTTATACTTTAAGACTCTCCTTTTAGGGTAGTATTTTCCCAACCCCTGGGTTCCTCACATTAGGATTACCTTTCTCAATAAAACCCATTACGCAAAGAGAAGTTATTAAGAATCGTGGTCTCATCAAGGAGTTCATCGAAAAATAGTAATCTAAATCAACGAAACTGGGCAATAGCCCTAAATCTTGCCATAAGGTTGCTAACCATACCCTTTTAGGTTTGTATCAGTTCTCATAACTGAAATATATCTTACTTATTAGAATTGAGATATAGTGGTTAAAAATCCAATTAAACGTTGTCTTGACTTAGATCAAGACTAGGAAGTAATAATTTATTCAGCCCGTTTAGCTTCATGTTGAGGTTTATTTTAACCTTAGCTTCTCGAAAGACAGTGATCTAATTTCCAATTTAGCTTTAGATAGAACATAACAGATCTACTAAACATTCACAAGTATTCAGTCACATAATCTTTTCAAAGCTTACTTAGAGAATCCCCAAATGTCTCCAAGGTATACAATAATAACAATGCTCTTTAAAATCATTTGAACCGAAGAAGTTCAATCCATCAAGATACGAATGCAAACACATAAGTAACAAATACCTCATTTCATTCATTTCTAAGCTAATCAAATACATTTTATGCATTCAGCATATTGGATACAATACTCAATAGCAAAAGAACATCTTTCTTCAAGTAGTACATTTAGAGAATCAAATTGGAATTCATCATAAAACCAAATTAAACTATCTGAACATCATATCAAATCTACGTGTCTTTACCACTTACGACAACCATCTGCAAAAATTGTCAACACGGGTCAGTTCGGTGAACTGAGCATGATAAGCACTAATTCTTAAAACAATTGCAATCCACCAATTGTTCTCATTAAACAACCTGTTTAAATGAAATCATTTATTCAAATTCCAAACATAAATCAGGCTATTCATCTTATATGTTAGAGACTAAGAACAAATGAATACAACCAATCTAAAGACAACAAAACTCCTAGAAAATTGTTTCTATCAATTTCTCAAGGTATTTAAAACATTCAACAAGCTCATTGTCTTAATTCTTTTATCATCATAACACATTTCAATGTTATTGACAAGTATACCTATTTAAACAGCAGCTCACATTTTATACCAGTCTCTCCATATAATACCTCAGTTTATTCTTGTTATGCCCTTACCGTAGAGATCGTAAAAGGATGCAAGAAGAAAGCACACAAGGTTTCCTGACTAGGAGAGAGAAAATTTTCCTGTTCAACTTATTATACATCAACATATAAATTACAGTCTAGAAGAAAGAAATAGAGTCAATTAGATTCCTGAATCAACAATGTTCTGGACTGTACCGACTCCTTGAATAATGCTAATACATTTACGCATGCGACTAAACAGTCGAGATTACAAGAAGAACTACAGCATCATCAAAATTCCAAATATAAAAATCACCTGTAGCTTATTGAGCAATACAAGAGTTCACGCGATAAGCAATAATGAATAATCCAACTCCAATAGGCTCAACAAAACTTTCCATATTATTCAACAAACATGAAAAATATCCAACGCCATCGCCTGTCATGGCACAGCTAGTAACTCTTTACCCTAGTCAAGCACAAGACTAGATAACACAATAAGAGAAGAGGTAACCATGTACAAACACAACGACATTCCCACTAAGTCGAAACACTCAGCAACATACAGCTGAATCTAATCCCTACTAAAATACAGCCAGGACTTAAATCAGAAGCCGAAATAAAGAAAGAATAACCACTACAAGGACTTCATAGAAGATGTCATCGTATCATTAATTTCATCAAAGTTTTATCCAAAATTGAGATAATACGAATACAGCAGGGAATCATACAGAGTCGATTTTGTAAAGAAAACCCATCCCTTAATTCCTCATAAATGAAATGAACATAAACACAATAATATTAAGAAGAGTCAATTTCAATATGCATGCACAGTGAAGACTTAAATCAGGAATCGAGCCAACACGCATCATATTAAGGACTTTATCTGGAGTCGTGTTTAAATGGAAATACCGCAAGGACTCCGACAGTGTCAAATCCAACCAGTACTCGCAACCAGGGTTTGATTAGAGTCAAATTCATACAACAACAATTCAAGGACTCCCACAGAGTCAAAACCATTAAGCATTCATAGCAAAACTTCTTCAGAAGTCAAAAACATACTATACATTACAAGGATTCCAAAAAAATTCACAATAAAACTTCTTACCGAAGTCGAAACATTAATTACGTTTCAAGGACTCAAAAGGAGTCGAACCCATATAGTATTCTCAATTAAACTTCTACAGAAGTCAAAAATACTATCTATTCAAGGATTCCAACAATATCAATAACATATAGTATTCACGACTAAACTTCTACAGAAGCCAAAACATACTATCATTTCAAGGATTCCAACAATATCAATAACATTTAGTATTCACGACTAAACTTCTACAGAATTCGAAACATACTATACATTTCAAGAATTCCAACAGTATCAATTTCAACAAGTGTAAACAGCAAGGCTTCGACTGAAGTCGATATCAAACAAGAAAACATTTCATGGACTCCAACAGAGTCTGTTTCATACATTATCCTTGCAAGCATTTCTTCGGAATCTACCAAAATGCAAAACACAGCATGATAATTCAACAATATGAAACCAAATGTACACCCAACAAGGAATCAACTGAATAGTCGAGCTAGCATGAAAACACAGCAAGATACTTCATACATTGCTACCATAAAAACCAACTGAACCAAAAATCATCTGAACATAGTTGATCTAATGAAATCATTTGAAGGAAAGCAAGATTTTTAAAAGTTAGGGCCTAACATGCCTGGTAATGTTGCTTAAAAATCCGAAGAAGACCTCTGAATGTGCTCGAGCCTTCTTCTCCTCTTCCATGATAGATTCAACAACAATAATTTGTTACTATCATGTCTTATAAACTTTCCCCGACAGAGAAAAGAGCTAGATAATCTCATAGTTGCCATGCAACACATAGTAGACTGGTTCGAAGAACCAGTGATCAAACAGAGAGAAAAACGGAGTGAATGGAAAACCAAAATACCAACAAATTTTCCATTTGCATGCCTTCCCAAGCAATCCACGCTCGGGAACCGAAGTTCATCAATGACATTAACTCCAAAATTCCCGCCTAACCTCCATTGCCACCGACCGCCATAGTTGGCGATGGACAAAAGCAAACCAAAGACCATTTCCAGATTTGGCGACTCTGCCACGTCGGTCTCGATGGCCGTTTGAAATCTCCGCTAAATCCCTTGTCCTTCATGCTTATCCCCTTCATTTAATGCCATAGAAACGACCGCCCATGGTTCGTACCCCTTCATAGGTCCTCCTTCATCCATGGTCATTAGTTAGGTTAGAAACATAGGTTAGATCATAAGGTGATACTTAGTCTAACTTCCTTAGTGCTAGGTCTCTAACCTTAGAAACATTTAGCTTATAGTTTAGGGCTAGGTTAGATTAGCACTAATCCAACCCATAGGTTATAGTTTAGGTTTAGGTTATTAACCTTAATAAATCCAGTGTAGGTCTAACAAATAGAATCGTTTAGTATAAGAACCAACAGATATACATTCTTGAAATGGATTCAATCCAGCATTGATAATAATCTAGCAGTATATATACCAGAATTTATTACCTGGCTCAAGGTCTAGACCTTCCTGATATTACGATATCGGGAACCAATTCATTTAACAAGATCAGCCTCAGTTAACTCCTGAATTGCTCATTCAACACATTCAAACCTTGCAACCTTCGTAAGGTCTATAGTTTTTGTTCATCTAGAATAAACTTAAAACATCTCTTGGATCCATGCAACTGATCCAAGGCTGAGTCATAAAGATGGGTAAATCCACAATTCACCCCGAAATCAGATTAAACTCAGGTGCTAAAAATGAAAGAAATAAAAGAGTCCAAGCATATCCTGACTCAGTTAAAGATCTTCAAGAGCAAAGAAGATACAATCCATATCAAGCATGACTTCACAATCAAAGGAACACATCCTTTTACAGAAGAAATCATATATCAACACTTGAATGCTCAGGAGGAAGTAACAATAGTTCAGGGTGTTACAGATTCTCTAAGTAAACTTTGCAAAGATTAGGTGACTGAATACTTGTAAATGTTAGTAGTTTGGTTATGTTTTATCTAAAGCTAAATTGGAATTTAGATCACTGTCTTTTGAGAAGCTAAGGTTAAAATAAACCTCAACAGGAAGCTGAACGGGAAGAATAAATTATTACTTCCTAATCTTGATCTAAGTCAAGACAACGTTTAATTTGATTTGAATCACTATATCTTAATACTAATAAGTAAGATATATTTTAGTTTTGAGAACTGATAAAAACCTAAAAGGGTATGGTTAGCAACCTTATGAGAAGACTTAGGGTTATTGCCCAATTTCATTGATTTAGAATACTGTGTATCAATGAACTCCTTAATGAGACCTCAAATCCTATTAACTTCTCTTTGTGAAATGGGTCTTAATAAGAAAGGCAATTCTAAGGTGAGGAACCCAGGGGTTGGGAAAAGACTACCCTAAAAGGAGCGTCTTAAAGTATAACTTTAACTCAATGTAAGTAACACCTTGAAGTTAAGTAGATCTTTTCGAGGTGGATTTGAAGGTTGATGGCACAAGTCAACTACAGGGTTATACCTTCGAGAAGAATAGGATCTTATCGAAGATACAACAATGCAAGTGACTTATGACGACACCCTTTGCATTGATCGTTAAGATTTACACCTTAAACTCAAAAAAGTTTTACTCTGGGACTGGTTAGGAACGTGGTCATGTTATAAGACTGCCCCTGGAGACTCGGGGTATCTTGACACACAGGGTTAACTAGGGTCGACCCAGTATGTCAGCGTATCCCTAGTCCTCGAGAGCATCCTTATAACATGGTCATATTATTAATCCGTTCCTGAGTGAATAACTTGGGGCAGGGGAGGCTGACAGAAGTCAGTGTAAGACATTTTACATAACATAGGAATGGGGTGAAGGACGTATTCCAGATTGACGAGTATGCCATCAAGGAATACGAGACATAAGCAGTATGTTTCAAATCTTTGGCCAAAGTATCGCAAGCTGCTGATTGCGTTGTCCTATGTCACCTAGTCTGAGGGACGAGATGCCGATGAATAATGGTAACAATTATTCAGATAGGTTCCTTGGACAAAGCATTCTGAATCCCAGATTAGGGAGGAGAACCACAAGAGTGATGTGTTAAAATAACAATGCCAACTCTTTGATACTCATGAATAGATCGGTAGATTACCGAGTCATGGAATGAATAGATCCGAGGTACTCCGAGTCATCACAGCTGCATATGGTTATCTATTATAAGAATGATTATTATGATCTGAGAGTTCTAAATTATGTATTTAGAACTAGGATGCACCTATCAATTTTTTTTTTCTTGTTCTAATGTACTAAAATGAGGACGTTACAGAAAATCAAAAAACGTTTCTGGCACATGGTCATGAACAGAAATGATGTTTTAACCACCGATTTTAATGAAGAATGGCTCGCATTCTCTCCCAGCATGGTTAAAAATGTCAAGGAATGGGTCTGTCAGGTCGCCCATGCTGTTTTGATGGCATTTTGGTCAATGGTTGAATCCCTTCCATGTTTTCCCACGTTTCTCTCTCCTGGGCTCGTCCCTTGCACTGTAAAAGCCAGATTTGGCTCATTTTTCAAAGGGTTGAACATTTTTTGTGTATGGAAAGCTCCCTTTTTCACCTTGGAAGTGATTTAGTGGAATAACAGACCTTTTCTAGAAACTGCAACTGTATTTTTGCCTTTCAGGTGTTTGAATGCAAGTGATTTTGATGTTAAAATAACAATACAGGCCCTGTGATTAGTTTTTATCCTCTGTTGGTGTTGTTTGCCTAATTTCTAACACTTCATTACAACTATCAGTTTGTGCATGTTGTTTTTGTTGCATTTTATGAACTGTGTCAATTTGCAGAAGTAAAAAATGCTCACCACTCCTTTGGTGCATCACCTATTAGCATTAGTTTTAGTTCTTTCTTTTTGCATTTTCTATCCTTGTCCCTTTGAAATTTAGAGTAGATTTAGGAGTTTAAACCTCTGCAATTGTGCAAGTAAAATAGTTGATTAGAGGAGTTGAGAAACTAGCCTCTAATATGGAGATTTCTCTTCCATTTTTGCAAGTCCCACACTTGGGAAGAGGATTCAATGTTGTGCAATCACACTGGATACTAGTATGATCAAACTAGAAATTTGATCAACATCCAGGGGGTGCTGCTGATTTACAACAACAGGTATGTTGGGTATAGGATTGGTTGGTGGGTCAGCTGCCTTTTCTTTACCCTTTTGTGCACGTGTAGTGACGTGTACCATGTTTATTGTAGGGAAGTTAGAAAATGGAGAAGGTGTAGGGTAAGTGGTATAATGACATGAAGGGGAAAAACCTACTGGAGGAGAAAAGACCTGTGAGGTTAGTTGGGCACAACGAAATTTGGGTGGTGGTGTGGCAAGTTCTCTGATGCGAACCATGTTAATATCAATTTTTGTGTGTGGTTCTAGGAGCTGTGAGGGTGGAGGTTGTGGTTGTTGAGTGGGTAATGTCGGAATGGGTGTTGGTGAAGCAGGCTCCTCGTCAAGAAGGTCGTCATCATCAAAGTTGGTTTTTGGTGGACACAATTTGATAAGGACGGTTTTCAAGGCCTTGCAGCTTTCCACGTCGTGCCCTGACACACAATGATATGCACAAATTTTAGTATCATCAAATGCTTTTGGCTTGGGTTTGAGGAGGTCATAAGGTCGGAGTGGTGGTAATGTGATAACAAAAGTCTCGAGGGGGTTGGTTAAAATTTTGGCATAAGACCCTTCTAGTGGATCACAATGGGAAGTGAATGTGGGTTTGGGTGTAGGTGTGGTTGGTTGTCTGGGAATTGTTTTTGGAAGAGTAGGAATGGGTTGAGTGATAGGTTTAGGTGCCGGTGTGGTTTGAGGTATCGTTCACGTTCATTCGGGTAGGGGTACAATAGATGGATGAGTATGAGGGTGTGGGGTTGTTGTGACTACCTTATTGTGGGGTAGTGGGGTTTTGTTTTTGGGTCGCACCTTCTTGGGTAAAGGTGATGTGGGTGTACAAGGTCTCAAAGGAAAAGTAGATAGACGAAGAGGGCGAGTTACCCACGGGGATAATGGGGGTGCTACGGAGGTAGATGACGTGGGTCATACTTGGGGTGTGAGGGACAATGACTGAAGTGTAGTGGGTAGTGAAGTAATAGCTGAAGGGGTTAGAGGTATTGGTGGTAAAGAGACTGTAGGTGAGGGTATGAGTCATGTTTTGTGCTTGGATAGGTTAGAGGTATGTGAGAAAGGAATGGGTTGTTGTGTTATTAGTTTATGGATGGGTGAAGGGTGCTTAATCATGTTGGGCAACTGAGGTCTTAAGGTAGACGGGACAAGTGCGGGTGTGATTGGTGCGGTCAGAGTATGAGGTCGATGAGTTTGGCTTTTGGGTGGTTGGGTTTCGGAGTAGTATGGTTTTTGATGTGGAGATGTGCTAAATCTAGTTTAATAGGTGGATAGTAAGGCTGGTGGTGCGGGGTGACCCTAAAGTGATAATAGGGTTTAGTGGAGGTAAATGTTGTGGGTATGGGTTGGGGTTTAGGCATAGGTCGGGTTAGTGGGTAAGGGTGTGGTGTGAGTACTATGGGTATCGTGGAAGGGGTTGTGACAACAGTGGTTGTAGTTGGTTTTGATGGGTGAAAATGTGTTTGGGTAGATAGTGGAGGTTGTCATCAAGGATTGTTGCATCTGTGTTGAGACAGGGGAGTAAGAGGCACCCGCCATAATAAGCCCTATCCAAATAATCTAAGTGATATGCTCCTCTATGGGTGGAGGAGGTAATGGGTGCTCCTCTATGGGTGGAGGAGGTAATGGGTGCTCCTCTATGGGTGGAGGAGGTAATGGGTGCTCCTCTATGGGTGGAGGAGGTAATGGGTGCTCCTCTATGGGTGGAGGAGGTAATGGGTGCTCCTCTATGGGTGGAGGAGGTAATGGGTGCTCCTCTATGGGTGGAGGAGGTAATGGGTGCTCCTCTATGGGTGGAGGAGGTAATGGGTGCTCCTCTATGGGTGGAGGAGGTAATGGGTGCTCCTCTATGGGTGGAGGAGGTAATGGGTGCTCCTCTATGGGTGGAGGAGGTAATGGGTGCTCCTCTATGGGTGGAGGAGGTAATGGGTGCTCCTCTATGGGTGGAGGAGGTAATGGGTGCTCCTCTATGGGTGGAGGAGGTAATGGGTGCTCCTCTATGGGTGGAGGAGGTAATGGGTGCTCCTCTATGGGTGGAGGAGGTAATGGGTGCTCCTCTATGGGTGGAGGAGGTAATGGGTGCTCCTCTATGGGTGGAGGAGGTAATGGGTGCTCCTCTATGGGTGGAGGAGGTAATGGGTGCTCCTCTATGGGTGGAGGAGGTAATGGGTGCTCCTCTATGGAGAGTGCTTGCTGAGAGGTAAAGGTATCTCCACTAGGTCTATGCTGGGTGGAAGAGATGATGGGAGTTCCTCTATAAGTGGAGGAACAGATAGGTGCTCCTCTGTGGGTTGGGTGCTTCTCTATGGGTGGAGAAGGTAGTAGGTGCTCCTCTATGGGTGGAGGAGGTAATGACTGCTCCTCTATAGGTGGAGGAGGTACGATAGGTAAAGGTTCTCTAAGTGGAGAAGCTAGGGGTGAGATGGTCTCAATGTTAGCAGAAGACTCCTCTGTAGGTGATGTAGGAGATGAAAGGTGTTCCTCTATTGGTGAAGGAACGGTGGAGGTTGGTTTAGATGTGGAAGGAGGATTTTGAGCTAGGATTTCCTCTATGGAAGGGATGTGAGGTAATTGAGAGGTGACAGGTACCTCGTTAAAGATTGCACATGAACCTCACAGGTATGGGTATCATGAGTGGATGTCTCACCGGTTTGATTGGATGAAGGGGCATGATTGGGAAATAGGTTTTTGAAGATTTGTAGATTTTGGTTGGGGGTAGCATTGGGATTATCCATAGTTAGCTCACCTTTCTCAAGAATTTCTTGGACAATATTCTTGAAAGTGATGCAGTTGCTATCACTATGACCCTTCACTCGGTGATAGTTACAGAAATCATGCTCTTTATACCATGCGGGCATGGGGCGAGCAGGGTCAAAACCAGTGTGTGGTTTTATGGGTGGAAGGGTGATGGATCCAGCTTTGATAAGCTTTTCTAAGATAGAAGAGTAAGGTTCCCCAATTGGGGTATATTTTCGCTGCTCTTGTCTGAATCGAAAATCCTGGATAGGTGATAGATTAGATGAGGGTGTAGCTTGATTGGATGGATGAGCTGGGCCAGCCTTGAGTACCACTACGTTAGTGGTACCTTTAGCCTTTGAATAATTGGTTGGTGGTTTGGAAGAAGAAGAGGTTTCATTTGACTTGAATGCCGAATTCTTATTTCACAATTGGATTTTCTTCTCTTCGATGGCCTGAATCTCTAACTTTTGTGCCATAGTGAATGCCTCATCGAATGTTTGGAAAGTTTGGACTTGCAAGGTCAGGGAGATATGTCTGGCACAAGCTCATGTGAAGAGCTCGATGAGTTCAGTTTGTGGTAGTTGGAAGGTAAGTTGATTGATCAAGGCTGTGCCAGCGAGCGACAAAATCTGTGATAGATTCATCCTCGTACTGACGTGTGGAATATAGATCGGTCATGGTAACCTTCTTGGCGATATTGATAGAGAAATGATCCAAGAAAGCTTGGGCTACCTGATTGAATGAAAATATAGAGTGTTTGGGTAACCCACTATACCAATCTAATGCAGGTCCAGTGAGGACATGGGAAAAGTTCTCAAAAGCAAGGCATCATCATGAGCAATCAAATAACACCCATGTTTGAACGAGTGCAAATGTTGTTGTGGGTCTTCCTTACTATTGAAGTGGTTGAATTTAGGCATTTCCCAATGCACAGGGTATGAACGGATAGGAATGGATGGGTGAATAGGCTCATTGCAAATCTCGTCGTAGGTGAGAGTGTTGCGGGAGCCGGAAACTGATGCCTCCAGTGTTTGCATCTTATCCAACATCAATTTAATTAGGTCATTGGTGGGTTGTGATGATTGGATGCCTCTTATAGCATGAGGAGGTTGGTTTTGGGCATATAATGGGGGTGGACATTACTAGTGTATGGGGCTACCATGTAAGGTGGTGGAGAAGAAGGCAATGAAATAGGGGGTATGTACCTCGGAATGAATGATAGATGAAACACGAGAGGTTGTTGGTAGTATGTATATGGGGGTGGAAGGGTCGTGGTAACCCTAGTGGCAATAGGGGCTAATGATTGTGGAATGGAAAGAACCACATTCTGAAATGGGGTAGGGGTCACCGATACTGGAGGTGGGAATGTAGCTACAGGTATGTATGAGACATTAGGGGTAGATGAGGTTGTGTTTGGGGTGGTTGTCGAGGGTATGGTGGATGTAATGGGTGCCACAAAATAACAGACACAACAGTCATGGCGGGTATAGAACCTAACTGTCGAAATGACTGGGGGTAAGGTGGATGTAGGTAGCACTAGAGCCAGATGGGGCCGATGCGGAAGTGGGTGCGAGAGTCGGGGGGATAGATATGGGCATGCCGTATATCAACTGACCCGAGGCGTCTCGAGTGGACGAGTGAGGAGAGGTAAAACTGACCAAGGTGACCTCAGGGTTCTAGTCAAGGAGTCGTGCAAACTCCTCATCTCCAGTAGCGATAGTAGTAGGCTGGATGGGATCCATGGCTGGTGATAAAATAGAAGGTGGTGAAGGACTAGGTGGGAGTGGTTGGCAACTGGTGTGGAACATGAGGGCACTTCACTTGTCTTCGGGTCAGCACCATTTGAACCAGTATTGATCAGGTAGGGCTGCTTCTCTGTAAATGATACAGAGAACAACAAGAACATGTGAATCTGGTGATAAAAAATGGATGAAGTAACAAATGGTGGGTGGAATGTGAAATAGGCTAACCGATGCTGGTTAGGGAAAACCAACGTCGGTTAGGGGTAACCGTTTCCGGTCACTGTAGAAAATGGACAGTGAGTAAACAACGAGGCAGAAGGAAAAATTTGACAAGTATGCCAAATCTGGGGATGTGTAAAATGTCAATGAGAAAAATGATAGTGACAGAGACTGTGGAAAGTGGAAGAAAGTGAAGTGAAAATGTCCTTTTGATTAGGTTAGCAAAAGGACCTAGAACCAACGTCGGTTGGGTATAACCGATGGCGGTCAGAGGTAACCATGATGACGGTTACGATGATGGTACTGTGAAATTGAAACATTGATGAAAGAAAGTGGTTGTGAATTAAAATCTGATGTGGAATCAGACCCAGAATTCTAGAAATGATGATGATATGGCCCAGGCACACTTAGGTGAAGCCGGAATACACCAGCTATGATGAGGAGAGTGCAAGGATGAACAAAAAAAAGTGATGAACATGATCTTTCACCTCAAAACATAAGCCAAGCAGAAACACTAAGAAAATGCGATCCTAGGAGTGCCCTTTCTATTATGTTTGTTTAGCTTATGCTATTTAGGGATTGACACATGAATTGTGAAATAGAGTTTTTGGTGAGGATGGCTTCCTACAAAGAAGGAGATCTAAAGGGTGAGGTTTTAGGTATGTTATGGTGGGGGCGGGCTTCACTCTGAAGTATGACTCGACAGAGCAGCGAGCTAGGTGCCTACTATGCCGTGATCATGTGATCACCTACAGCTTCTTCTAGGTAAGATGTTGTTTAAGAATGTATGTATTTGAATTTTTGTGTGGTTTGGTAAGACTCAGAGAAAGAGAAAAGGATAGAAGTGCTTTTCTATGATTCATTTGTCAACCATCAGCTGGTCATGACCTCCAGCATATAGGTTGCCCTCATTTAATGTGAGCTAATGCAATAAATCAGAATGGAATGCAATTGTTTTTAAACCCAAATCAAAAATGTGAAATTGGATGACACAATAAGATGAAGAGGAAGAGGGATGCTCTTTCACTACAATGCAGAAAACATGAAGAAATGATTCTTTTTAATTACACCAAAAGAAAAGTTTCCTTTAGAGCAAATAGAAAGGAGATGTGGATTACCAGGGAAGAAAATTAGTGTGTACACTTTTTAGAAGGGAAACAAACAACACAATTTTTTCCTAGGAATGAATGAAATGCAAGGAACCCCGGATGGGTCCCATCGGGTGTGCCAAAATGTTTCACCTTTTTCTTAGATTGTTTCTTTGAAGTGTTGATGAAACAGATAGGGTAACGGGTGTAGGAGGAATACCTGTTCAAATGTCAGTTGATGGGTTGTTGCGTGCGTATGACTTACGATTCCATAGCTGACCATGAGAGCTTCCTTTTGGCTAGGAGGAACTACCTATGATGAAAACAAGACCACCAGAAGGAATTAAACAATATGGGCAGTGAACTGCCTAGCGTGAGCTAGATCCGGGAAGTATGATACTTCCTAGATGGCTGTTCAGTCCACTGTTTTAAACAAATTAATGCTATAAACAAAGTAATCCTATTGTTATTTTAAAATGATTTAGGTATCTCACTTAAAACACAATAAGAAAATAGATCTAATCTAACAGGCTAAGCTAGAATAGAATCCACAAGGTCAAATGGTTGGTTCTGGGTTCTGCAGGTCTGATAAAGGTCTCGGGTAGGTCACAGGTGAGTGAGGGTGAGGTAAAATTAGGTGGGTAGGTCTCTATTTAAGGCTATGTGGGTAAACACAGAGACCGGTGTCGGTCAGGGGTGACCGACGTGGTTAGGTATAACTGGCGCCGGTTACTGTGAGATCTGGAAATGTCACAGAACAGGGTTTTGGTCTCCTTTGTGATTGCACAAAGGATTTTGGTTGGTCGGGATGAAGTATTGGGTGACTGGAATAGGCTTTTGCGAGGTTTTAATGGGTCTATGGAGGTGAAAATGTTGGAGAAGGTCAATAGGGAGCAAGATAACAATGGGTGATAAAATAATGATGTAATGAAACAAACCGGAGAAGTATGATGTTATACTTACTTGGATTTCATTCCTAAAGGTCTGTGTGTGAAGGATGGAGGTGCTGATGATGGGTTTGAAGGCTGCAAGTGATCACCAACTAAAGAAAAGCTTCTGCATGGGCTGCATGCACACTCCTCTTTGCTTGGATAGATCAGATCGTGGCTGGGCTGGCTGTGCAGGAGAAGATGCTCAATCTCCTTCCTTGGATGTGAGTTTTTGCTGGAATTTTGCTCTTTGAAGATGCATTATCTCTCTAAGATTTGTTCTTGCTCATCAACTTTCTCCCAATGTTTTCCAACCTTGAGAATAAGGTTAGTTTAGGGGTTAAAAGGGGTAACTGACGGCAGTCTGTCTTAAGTGGTGATGGTTAGGGGTAACCGACGTCGGTCAAGGTGGGATTTCCTAGGTTTACTAAACTTAGGGAGATCCTCCTGATTTTCTTCAGATCTCATGTCGTTATCCCATGGATTAGACTCGAAGCCTCTTGTGAGCATGTGGGAATGTGGTTAGAGGGAATGTAGGCATTGCTTTTTAGGGTTTGGGTAAGTCTTAGTTAGTTATGGTAACTTGCTAAGAATAGGTCTTAGGTTGAGTTGGCTTGGTGAGGTGTCTAAGTGAACTATATGTGTAGATATTATTTTAAATAAGATATTTAAATAATAAATATAGTGAGGATAATGCATTAATTTAATTAAATTAATTAAATTAATATTAATGGGGTGAAGGGGGTCATGGCTAGGTAAATGTAATAAAGGGTGCTTATATGTCGAGGGACAAAAGGGGGAGTGTGACCTAATTTTAGTGTCTACAGATGGAGTTAGGTCATAAGCATGGATGGAGTTAGGTCATAGGCATGGGTTGAGTCAGGTTGACTTAGGTATGATGAAGTTACAGGTTGGTTTAGGTATGGATGGAGTCAGGTCATAAGCATGGGTGGAGTTAGGTTGACTTAGATATGATGAAGTTCAGGTTGGTTTAGGTATGATTGAGTTGAGGTTGGTTGAGTTTAGGTTGGTTTAGGCATGGTTGAGTTTTTAACTCATTAATTTTTGCAATTAATGATGATATGGGGTCATGTTAAGATGGTTTGTAGGAAAAGGTATGATAATGGTAAATAAATGGTAGACAAGGTGAAATGAATGCATGGAAGTGATGATTGTAAAGATGTGAAGTAATTGTTGTTTGTTTAGTTTAATTTCCAATTATTGATATAAAAAGGAAACTAACTAGGGTAGAAGGTGACTAGGAAAGGGGGAGAGGGAATTGGTTAGGGTAGAGAGTGGTCAAAAGCTAACCTCCAAGGGCCCCATGCTCTTGAGAGTGCTGCCTAGTATAGTCCTGACGAGAAAGGGACCTTAGGCCGATGTAGTTCTCCCATAAGCTAGGGAAGATTATGGTGAAGGGGTAGAGGAATGGTCTGGTAGGTGTTAGGCATGGGTGACATAGGTCATAGGTATGATTGAGTGTAGGTTATAGGTATGATTGAGTTGATTTTTAAATACATGTGCCGAGGATCTGGTCATGTATAGGATAATCAATAGGTAATGAGGAAGGTAGAATGGTAAGAAGTGGTAAAAGAGACCACCTAATTGATAAGAACCTTGATGAGTATATCATACCTTATATGGGCTTATGAATGTAAGACCCTACAAGCCTTGCATAATGGAATGTTTTAAGGGTGAAGAAAAGTCACATGATCACAAAATGTCACATTTGCGGCAAGTCCCTTGAGTAATGAGGAATTTAGGTAGAAATGTTCAAGGAGGTGAGAATGAGAGGTTTAACGTAACTTAGTGTATGACGACGTGTATTCTTTGGAACAAGAAACACAAAATCCAAAATAGGCAAGTCCATGACAAAAAATTCATCTTTTTCTTGATTTGTTTGTTTTTAATAGACTGATCGATGCGGGAAGTCTATATGGGATGAATATATCATCTCCTTGAGGTCTTCGTGAAGCTGATCGATGCGGGAAGCTTCTAAATATTTATTAAATTTTTGTAATGAGCTTTTACATAGCTGTCCTTTGAGGGATCAGTCTATTGATAGTGGTAGAATATGGAGAAGAGATGTCCCTTTTGAGGGAGTCATCTTTTGGCTGGAAGTTTGACTCAAGGAGTTGTATCCCTTTTTGTTTTTTTAGATGTTTAAGTCATGGACAAGATTATAGAGGACGATTAGGTTCCGGTTTCAGAAGACAAGATCATAGTACACAAAGATTAATTAGGAAAGAGGTGGTTTCGAGTGATGAATGACCATGGGATTCCATCTTGAAGAAGATGAAAAGTATCCATGAGAATCATGCTATGAGAAAAGCCGTGGTACTCATATTGAAGACAAGGCTAAAAGGTGACAGGTAATCACATGATTCTTGTTTAATCGTGGATCCTCAAAATGGGTGATAATGGAAGGTGAACAATTTGCTCAAGGGATGAGCGAACAATGGATAGAAAGTGATATAGGACTTGATATCAACAATAAAATGGTCAAAGATGCAAGGTGTTAAGGGGATCAGGTTTGGGTTTACCTTCGAGTGAAGACAAACGATAAGCACTTGATCCATAGACATGGGTGACGATATAGGGTCCAAGCCAATTAGGAGAAAATTTTCCCCGTTTACTTTTCTCCTGCTTTGGTTACATGTTGATTTTCCTTCAGGACGAGGTCACCGAATTGAAAGGTTCATTCGTGAACATGTTTTTCATAGGCATGTTTGATACGTTTTTGGTAGATTTGAAGATGGTCCAGGGTATTGAGACGACGTTCATCTAATAATTCAAGTTGTGCTAAATGATCCTAGCGAAAGTCATCATCGTTGAGCATGTCTTGTAGTGAAATGCAGAGGGATAGAATCTGGACTTAGAGAGGTAAGACAACCTCAGTACCGTAGACCAAAGAAAAGGGGGTGGCAGCAGTCGAAGTGTGAATACTAGTGCGGTAAGCCCCACAAGGAAAAAGGAATGTGCGTATGCCAATCCTTCCCAGTATCGTTGACCACCTTCATAAGAATTTTTTTAAAGGTTTTATTGGTTGATTCGGCTTGACTATTGGTTTACAGGTAATAAGGTGATGAGAAACTGAGTTGGATGCCAAAAGCATTGCATAGTTTGTGTAGGGTTTTGTTTTTGAATTGTTTTTTTTGTTATCAGTGATAATATGGTGAGGGACACCAAAGTGAAAGATTGATGTGATGGTTGATGAATTCACATATTTTCTCAGACTTTTGTGGAAATGAGGGCAATGGCTTCTACCCATTTAGTGTAATATTCAGTAGCGATTATAATCCATTGGTGGTGTTGTGAAGAATGGGGGTTGATCTCACCGACAAGATCCAAACCCCATATGAGAGAAAGGCCAAAGGTCTTGTGCGACCTGTAAGGCATGACTAGGTGTGTGATGAAGATTAACATGTTGCTGGCATTTTACGCAACATTTGACATAATTGCAACATTCACGGTTTAGGGTTGGCCAGTAATAGCATAGGTGAAGAATGCGTTTAGCGATAGCGAGACCACTAAAGTGACCACCAAAAATCCCATCATGGAATTCCTTAATGGTGTAAGGAATTTCAGAACTTGTAAGGCATCGTAAGAGAATTCCATCAAAACCACATTTGTACAAAAGACCTACCCATGATGATATAACGAGAGACACTTTTTAAGAAGGCACGTTGTCCATTACGAGTGAGATCAGTGAGGTAAAATGGAGAGGGAAAGATAGTCTATGTATTGCTTATACCAAAAGGTCACTCGGGTCAAGGAGCAATGGTTTCGATAGAGTAAACCTCATGAGGTAAATAAGAGGGTGATTGTAGTCTTTGTATGGTGACAAAGATTTTAGAGTCAGTGGGTGAAGCAGGTATTTAAGAAGCAAAGCAGGCCATGGTATCGACAAATTTATTGGTCGAACGTGGGGTAGTTTGAAGGGCATAACAGTCAAAGGTGGTCAAAAGTATGTCTACATGATGTTTATACTTTTGAAGTATCTCATTACGACATTGGTATATACCATTGACTTGGTTTATGACCAATTGAGAATCACCAAAGATGTTGATTGACTTAACATCTAAGGCATAAGAGTCTTGGAGACCCAATACGAGTGCTTCGTATTCAACAATATTGTTTGTACAATCAAAATCAAGTTTGAAAGATAAAGGCATAGGTTCACCATCAAGCGGAATGAGGATAACACCAACCCCACCCCCCAAGCTGACACTTGGAACCATCGAAGAAGAGTGTCATTTGGTAAGCGGGTTCATCCAGGGAAAGGGTAGCAATGACTCATCTGGAAAGTCAAAGTTAGAGGGTTGATCCCCAGAAATAGGTGTGTCAGCCAATTGGTCAGCGATAGCTTGCCCTTGATGGAATTTTGATGGATGAATTTGAGGTCGAGGTCAGCCAGAAGCATAAGCCATCATTTGACACGTTGATTTTGATAATGTTTGGCATACATGTAGTGTAATGGGTCAGGTATTAGTAATGACAAAGGTTTTGTGGTTAAGTAGGTAATGGCAGAGTTTGGTGGTGACGAAAAATAAGGCTAGGCAAAGTTTTTCGATGTGGGTATATCTAGGTTTCGTAGTCTAAGAAGGGTACGACTTATGTAATAAACTGCTTTCTCTCTGTGTTGGTCATCGCGATGAGCAAGCATGACACCTAGAGAATGGTCAGTGGTATGTAAATATATAGGTTGAAGGTTTGGTCATCCTTAGGAGGAATGAGCACTAGGTGGTTGAAGGAGGTATTGTTTTAAGGCTTCAAAGGCTTTATGGCAGTCATCATCCCATTTAAATGAAACGTCTTTCTTGAGAAGATGATGAAATGGTTGACACCGGATCCGATAGTTGGGAGATAAAATGATGAATTGATTGCAACTTTTCCTTGTAGGCTGCGAAGTTGTTACGGAGATTAGTGGGTGACGGAATTTCATAGAATGGCCTTGACTTTAGCAGGATTGACTTATATGCCACGCAAAAAAATGATGAAACCTAGGAGTTTCCCTGAAAGTACCGCAAATACACACTTCTTTGGTTGAAGATGAACACAATACTTGATGAGGTGGTTAAATATGACTTAAAGAACAGGAAGGTGTTCGGTCCAATGTTTATATTTGGAAAGCATATCCTCGACATAATCTTCCAATATGTGATGCATGATGTCATGGAAGATGTAAGTCCATGGCTCGCTGATCTGTAGCACTGGCATTTTTGAGGCCGAAGGGCATGACTTGATAACAGAAAGTCCCCCAAGGGGTGATGAAGGTAGTCTTGTGTTGATCTTTGGGAGCTAGTAATATTTTATTATAGCCCAAGAAACTGACCATGAGTGATAACATTTCATGGCCAACGGTGAGATCAACTAGTTGGTCAATGCCTGGTAGTGGGAAATCATCTCTTTGGGACAGGTGAGGTTGAGGTCATAGAAATCTGTGCAAATGCAGAGTTCCTCCTGTCGCCTTTCATGACAGGAACGATGATAAGAAATCCATTCGGGATAATCAATGGGTAGAATGAAGGAAACCAAGAGAAGACGTTGAAGATCTTCTTTGACCAAAAGAGCATTGCGATGATGCATTTTTTGTAGCTTTTATTTGATGGGTTTGGCATCAAGAATCGTCATGATATTGTGAACCATGATTTTTTGGGTCAATACCAAGAATATTGGCATGGGACCAGGGAAAATGTGTTGCTATAGTCCCAAAGGAAAGAGGTGAAGGGTTCCTTTTTAGTAGTGTCTAAAGATTGGCCGATATTTAGAATGTGTGGGTCATCTTAGGTATTAATGTTGATTTCGATGGTCAATTTGTTCAACATGGTTTGCATCTTGGACGGCAACGTTTGGGGAATATAAGAGTCCTCTGCACTAAGGTAGGTGAGGATGGACTCATCGTCCTAACATTAAACGACATTAATTAAAGGCGTATCGTCATCGATCATGTTAGGATATAGTAATGGGAGAGAAGAGGGAGCCTCACCATCGCGTTGATAGGTCAATGGTCCCAGGGAAACAGTGTTTATGAAAAAAAAATGTTAGGAGGTATAGATTCAGGATCTATGGACTTTGTGGGTGAGGATGGTAATGTGGGTGAATGAGAGGGGGAAGATGCCTCGTCTTGAATAAGCTAGATGCAAACCTTCTTATAAGATGGAGCGTCAAAACCAATGCCACTATGGCCATTGTTTTTACAAGAGGTACATGAGATGACAGTGTGGCGACCTTCTTCATAAAAACCAAAGCCAAATCCTTTCCAGATGCACCAGTGGAGGAAAGTGTGAGTGAAACGATGGTTAGTGAGGGAGTGTAGGTCGGTGGAAAATGGTTGGGTTTGGGATGGAGGTTCGGGTTTATAGGTGGCCATATCAAGTCCCCCATACATTAGATTTGTGCAGAGATGGGGAGGGCCATAAGGGAAAACATCACCAATGCACATGTCATAATTGGGGTGTTGATGTAGATTCTCATACTCTTGTGGGGTGAGGAAGGTATCAATATTGTATAAGTAGTACTCCCCCAGAGTGAGGCGTTGAAAAACACCTTCTAAGGGATCAGTAGTTGGTATGTGGGTAGTGGGTATAGATGGATCACTAGATGAAGGGGAAGCAGGGGGTGCTAGTGGTAAAGGCTATAGTTGTAGTAGGGATAGTAAGGTTAGACGCAACAAAAGTAGTGGCAATTTTGGTGGATGGGCATATGGGTGGAGGTGAAGAGGTTTTTGTGGTGGATGCCTTGATCGGTACAAGCACATCATTGGGTCGATATAACATGTTACAGGTCTTGAAAGGTGAGGGGTCGATAGGGATGGTGTAATTATGTCCCTCGTGTTCAAATTTGAGGCATCGATGTAACGTCGAAGGGACACAACCCATAATAAGAATCCAAGGTCGGCCAAGTAACGAGTTATACTGGAACTCCCCTTCTAGGACATAGAAAAGTTCCAGGATGGTGCGGGGACCTACGCAGACATGGAGAACAACGGTAGCCAGGGTAGAGGTTATGGAATCATTTAAGGAACACAACATAACAGGGTTACTATACATGTAATTGGTAGGTATTTACATTTGGGCATACACATGGGAGGAGATGATGTTAATGCTAGCACCACCATCGATCATAACACATCGTATGCATATATTATCGATAAAGATAGAGATGAAAAGAGTGGGATCAGGGTCATCAGACTGGAAGGGAGTGATCTCTTCATCTACAAAAATGAGGGCGACCACTTAGCGAGTGGGTGAAGGTGTAGAGGAAGGAAAAGACCTAGTGAGAGAGGCTGCGTGGTGAGGGGTAATGATGGAGGCTACAGGTGTGGGGTCATTTGGTAAGACTTCGATAGATTGAAGGACCTCCATGAGGGTTTGATGATGTGATACTAAGGTCTGGATGGGGTCATATATAGACATTTTGAGGGGGGATTGGTGTAGTTTTTTTAGCATTGTAAGATGTGTGGCCTCATCAGAAATGGGATATGCAGGACCTCGAATGATGACTTTGGGTGTGGGTGCAGATGATATATTGGGTATAGGGTTGGTTTATGGGCCACTTGCTTTCTCTTTTCCTTTGTCTTTCTGAGCACAAGTGGCAATGTTGATCATGTTAATCTGAGGGAAGGGGGTAAATGGAGAAGGTGTAGGATGATTGGTATAAAGACATGACAGGTAGAAACTTACCGGGGGAGAAAATCCTTGTGAAGTGAGCTGGACACAACGAAATTTGGGTGGTTTTTTGGCCAACTCTCTTATGCAAACCATGTTAATTTCGAATCTCAGGGATGGATCTAAGAGTTGTGTGGGTGGATATTTTGGTCGTTGAGTAGGCAATGAGGGAATATCTGTGCAAGTTGGTGCCAACAAAATGGGGTCCTCATCAAGAAGATCATCATCGTTAAAGTTTTCTTCAGGAGGACATAACTGGACAAGAGAGGCTTTCAAAGCCTTACAGTTATCTACATTATGTCCTCACACATGATGGTAGGCACAAATTTTGGTTTTGTTAAATTCTTTTGGTTTGGGATTGAGTGTGTAGTTCCCACTTCCCTTTGACACTTTTAGATACTGATTTTGATTGCTATTGATCATATTATGGACACTATTATGTTTTATTTCAATATGATGGTTAGATGTTAGATCATGGGTTATTATTGATCTGAATACAGTTATTATGCATGATGATTACAAGAGACATTTTCTATATGTGGTTGATGATATACTGTTTGACATGGACATATTATAGATGTTGATTTGGACTTATGATATTGGATATTTTGAGTAGATCTGGTATGGTAGATTTTGATGATGATATAGTTGAATTATTTAATTAAAAATAATAATGTTGAAATTATTAATATTGTTGTGATTTGTGTGTTTGGATGATTTTGAGATATTTTAATATCATTTTGGATGTTTTGATATGGCGACGAGGCCGAAGGAGGTGTTTGCATTTTGTAGGTTAAAAATCACAAAAATGTCGGAGGGACTGGAGACTAACCATATTGAAATTCTTGGTGAAATCAACAAGGTCACCATGGCAACTGTGTTATGAGTTTGTGTGTTGTGTTATGTTATGATTTCCCAAGGGGAGGATTTCCATTATATGTGACCATGGGATATGTGTTTTAATTTATGTATTCCTTTTTAATTATTGTTGTATGTATTTTATTTGTAATGTGTTCCTTCTTTTAATTAATTTAAATATGGTAGATTAATGTGATAGTCATATAGTTAAATTTTATTTAAATTAAATTGGGATGTGTAATGTAATTAATAAAGTTTGTTGACTTAGATATTAATCTTGGAAGAGTGTGTAAGTTGTCAGTTAAGAATGTGTAAGAAATTGTAAGAGTATGTAAGGCAGATTTTGGAAGGTCTAGCACTCCATCTTTTATGGAATTCGAATTTGACCTTGGAGGCCAAATTTGGAGGCTTATGGGACAAGTTAAACTTGTCCCAAACCTCTTAAAATGATCCACCAAACCATGCATATGGTTTGAAGGTTAAATGTAGGCATTCATAATGCATTTTGAGGTGACAATATGTAAGTTTTAATTACACTTCCCTTACATAATTTTAATTCAGTCCTTTTTGGAGTATGGGTTGTTTCGAAGTGTGGAAGTCATTTTGTCATTTTTTAGTTATTGTGATTTGTTGGTTGATGTTGATTTCCTCTTGGGGATGAGGAAAAAATGATGTGGCATCCCACTTAACTCCACATCATCCTCTCTCTTTCGTTTCCTATAAAAGTGTAGCTTCTTGCTCATTTGGAGGTTGTTGAAACTTTGTTATTTCCTCTTGGGGGCGAATTTTTTTGCTGTTTCCTTTGGAGCTTGTTTGAGGAAGAGCTTGGAGTCTTTTTGTATGCACATACTTGCTTGTTTTAGACTACACTTTGACATTGTGGAAAGCTTGTGAGCTGGAACAAACTTCAGTATGGAGAGGTAGGATCTGGAGATGTATTTTATTTGTCTTTCCTTCTCTTGGCAAGCATGCTTTAAATGGTGTTTGTGTTTGCATTCTTGGCTGGTTGGGTAAAATGATTAGGGCATGGTGTAGGAGAAGGATGTGGGGATTTAATATGGGGGGCATAAGGGATTGCCAATGGCATAGTTTTTATTATGGAAGGAGTTTTGGTTTGGGATCCACCTTGGAAACGAAATAATGAAAATTTCAAATGCCCCACTAAAACTATCACAGGGATAAGATCTTGTATGATTCAGATAGGATTTTAACATAAGATTGCAACAGGAATAAGAAAAACTATCTAACAACATTCTGAAATAAAAAGCAGACATAAATTTGCCCAAGATCACATAGATTAATTCAAGATTTATTAGATTCATTAGTAGGGGAAAGTTTCTTGAAATAATCTCAAAGCTTGTCAATGGTTGTACACTTGCAACCATCTTGACTTGATCAAATCTAAAACACAAGAAATTAACAAGTATCTCATATGGTCACTCAGGAAGATAGGCTTTCTCAAATTTTCTCATAAAAATTAACCCCCGACCTTTTGCATGACTACATTCATGTGTTTTTATAGCATTCAATTTAAATCCAAATCTTTTCCCCCAAGCAAAGAATATTTGAGGAACCTTTGTTTGTTAGATATTTGATCATGATTTTCAAAAAGGGACGTTATAACAGATTTAAAACAAAAAATTTCCATGTGTGTTCAAAAAGGTGAATCATTTCAAATATTTCCATCATTGCTTTAACTGGGAGCACATTTTTCACCCCTCCTGCATGCAGTTTCCATCATCACATCCTTTTCCTTCATCATTTTATTCTTTTCCCTCCATAATTTTGTTCTACTAGATCTAACTCCTGCTGGTAATTCACGTTTTTTGTAAGTTCAACCAAGAAAATCTTGATTCAAAATATCAACCTATACATTCCTATCAAATTCACAAATTCGATCTCTATAGAACACCCAATTGCACTTCATGGCAATAAAAACAACAAGAAATCATCAAGATATTGATGAAAAATCAATGCAAAAATCACATTTCCTAGAAACCTTAGAGAGTTAATGGTTGCAAAAAATTAGATGCATAATGCACAACAGTCAATTGATTCTTTCAATTTTACTGAACTGTTAAATTAGAGTCATCCACATGGCAAGATTCTGATTTGAAGTGGTCATGGGGGTGACGTTTTTGAATTTTATGAACTTTTGAAGGAAATGTATAATTTTAACATTTTACCCAGCACCTCTCCACCTTTGAATATAGTCCCTACACGTGGCTTAATCCTGGGCATTGATAGAGTCGATGGCTAAATTCTGTCAACTTTACCCTCTTTTTACAAAAAAGGGCATGAAATTTCCACATTTCCCTCCACGCTCTCACGCCATCCAGCTGTTGAGCTTTTAAAATGGCTACGTTTCCTTCTCTGGATTTTTTGATGGAGTCACGGTTTATGCTTTTGCAACTCTATCCTTTTTACAAATAATGGGAGAAATTTCCAAATTTCCTCTCGAAGGCCTGCACCTTCTACTTTTGACTTTTCAAAGAAGGTCTTCAACTGATTTCCTGGCGGGGCTGCGCTTCATTTTGTAACTTTTCTCCTTTTTCACAAAAAGGAAAAAAATTCCAAAAAACCTCTGGCGACCCACCTCTCCGCTTTGACTTTTCAAAGTAAACTCAAAACATGGCTTTAGTTGGGACCTGGCGGATTCGCAGCTCATTTTTATAATTTTTACTCTTTTTACAAAACAAATCCAAAAATCTTCAAAGTCTTTCACCGATCCGAATCCCCTATGCATTTGACTTATCAAACTGCCACATGTCCTTTTCTCGTTCCCTGCGGAGTTGCTAGGTTCACTTTTTAACTTTACTCATTTATAAAATAAGAGCCAAAAATCTTCAAAGTCTTCTGCCGATCCAAATCCCCTTTGCCTTTGACTTTTCAAACTGCCACATGTCCTTCTCTAGTTCCCTGCAGAGTCGCGGTTCACTTTTTAACTCTACTCCTTTACAAAACAAGAGCCAAAAATCCTCAAAGTAACTTGATGATCCACATCCCCGCCTTTGATGTAAACTCAACACGTTTCTTTACCTGGTTCATTTGTGGGGCTACGCTGCACTTTTATACTTTATTCCTTTTTCACAAAAACAAAGGAAAAAAACCTCAAATCGCTCCTCCATCCCGCTATCCGTGCTTTTGACTGAAAAGTGGCCACGTGTCATTTTGTGGGCCTTAGGCATTTCTTTCACATTTTTACTTTTTTCACCATAGTGTCTTAAAACATAAAAAAGGTTTTCCCTTCTGCCAAATGCTCAATTGATGACACATGTACATGTTCGGGGGAAAAAGTAAGAATTTTCTCCTGCCTCTTCATAACTTTGAATAACCAATTATAACTCAACAGAGCCACAGGGTGAGTTTGATATTTTTGCAAACATAGCAAAAAGTGACAAGTTTATAACATAGACCCATCAGTGCCTCAACTAATCAAAAGATACCACATATTAGAAGATACTGAGATATAATTTGATGAGGAAAACACACCCGTCAAATCGTAAAATGTAGGGGAACCACCATTTATGCCCAGAATTTTGAAGTTTTTCTTCAAGAATAGAAATTTAGCAAGTAATACCAAGCTTGAACGTAATCCACAACCATGGAGAATGATTTACAACAACATACAAATAGAGATAAAAACTTTCACGCATCCATTCGGGAGATAGAAAAGACGTCGAACCACTCATGGAAGATTGAAGAATTTTTCGAACACGTTAGGGCAAAAGATCAAATCGAGCACCAACATCGGCTCCGACTCAGGGATGGGCCATTTTTGTCTATTTCTTAATTTTTTGTTAAAGGACACGAAACAAAACAAAAAGACTATACACTATACAATGATGTGCATCTTGATTTTCAGAGAAAATAAATCAAGGAAATTTTTTCAAGTACTTGACATTCTGGATATGACCATGTTAAGTAGTTTTTATACATCTTTAACAACTAGTCATATGATTGTTTCTCTTTTCCATCCAAGTTGCTGTTTGGCCATATTTTTTTAGGCCTCTTCTTTGTGCCTAGGTCAATTTTTTCAACATTCTTTGAGGATGCATCAAATATCAAAGTTCCAAGGGAACCAAGTTACTCAAGATACCTGCATTTAATAATTTCATGCTCCTTGAAAATAACATATCCCACAAGGTTATCAATGTTGATGTCTACAAATAATACTTCATAAGAAGCATTGTTGGGGTTTTCAATGAGATACAACATCTTCTTCTCACCATATAACTTCACAAGGCTGCCCTCAAGTGCTATGGTGGCATAAGACATATCCATTTGCACACTACCACCCACATCGGCTGCCCAATTTCTAGCTAGCAACATTCCCCATTTGGCAAGACAATCAACAATAACAACATCCAGGTTTAAGTACTTTCCTGGATAAGTTGCAAGTTGCACTACCAAACATTTGACACATCCAACCACCGACACCTCCCTAGAATCCATGGCAGTACATTTCCCATAAGCTGTTGTTACTTTGATATTCAATTCATTGATGACTTCAAGAGGCATCACATTACAAGATGCTCCAGAATCAAACATGCAGTTGTGTAATAGTCTATCCTTAATAATAAAAGTAGTAAAGAATGGATCCACATTCAGCTGATACTTAACCAAAGAAGTTCCCAAATAAACATCTGGTGGCTCCCCGAGTTCCTCTAATGCTTGTGGTTTTTCTAAATCTACAATAGTAGGAGGAACCTCTACATTGTTCAAATTCTTTCCCAAGGAAATATTTTCTTCTTCAAATCCCAAATACTCAAAAGCCCTTTTCTTATGCTTAGAAATTCTAAGCAATTCAACAATAGGAATAGAAACCTTAATCTGACTCAATATTTGGGCTATGTCATAAGGAACATATTTGGGCAAGGCATCATTAGGATGAAGATTGAAAAAATCTCATCAGATGGCATGGGAGCTTTTCACAGTTCTTAGCATGGGGAGGAATATAAGTTTTGTCTTGGAGTACAATAGGGCCTTTTCCAGATGCATCTTTCTTGAGGGGTTTCCTTGGTAATAATTTGAGTTTTTTATTTGTCTTGGGGCCCTATCCCTTTGGTAACCATACCCTTGAGTATTATATTCCTTTTCTTGGGTAACCACAAAATTCATTAACAACTTCCTATCTGTCCTCTTCTGAAGGGATTCCTCCATCATAATTTTTAATCATTAATGCCCTCAAATATTGAAAATCATTATTGGGAAATTCAAAAGCTTGTACCACATATATTTCAAAAGTATGAGTTGGAGGAAGAGGTAATACCTGGTGAATGTAATCCAAAAAACTTCAGAAGCAGTTATGGCACTTGATTAATTCAATTGAAGTTTCTCCTTTTTGTGAACTTGTAAAGCAATCCCAACATGCATGCATCATCATCATCTTTCATCATCATCCAGCCTCTTCAACTTTTTTTTCTACCTTGCATGGAGAATGGGGCAAGAAACATCTATCACACCATTCAATCTCATTGGCCTCTTCCACAGCAGCAACTCTAGCCGTCAAAGGATCTGGCACTATTCTATTTTCCTTGAAGTTGGGGATGTCTATTTCCTAGATCCCATAGGTCCTTTACCTCTGTCATCAGATCTGTGATCACCTCTAGGATTGATTTCCAAACCTCTCTTGACCTTGTTGCTTATGCTAACCTTGGGAACTTTGTCCAATTCCTTTCTCTACCCTGGCTAACTTGTAGGATATTTCTTTGACAGCTCCTACCAAGGTTTTTACAACCTCCTCCAGATCAACATATTTTCTTGACTGCAGGATTCTTATGGATTGATCAGTTTGATACACCTTCCCTCTTAGGAAGTTTACTAATTACTTTGATGTTATTTTCAATTTACAAAGCCATGGAAAATTCTTGCATTAAAGTTCCAGGGTTTTTGTCCCTCAAATAGTATGCAGTACCTTTTTGTCAAATGCATCAGAATAGTTTATCAAACATGATTCATCACTAGGCCTCAAGATTATAGGTAATCTTCTCAAGGTTTTTTTGAATCTAGTATTGAAATCATGCACAGATTCATTAGGAATTCTCTTTATATTTTAAAATTCTGATAAAATAAACCTAGGATCTGTTTTATCCCCATACTGTAATCTAAAGGTATTTTTCATTTCTGTCCATGAATCTATTGAGTTGTCTGGCAAAGATTTATACCAGTCTCGTGCATCCTCCTCTAGAGTATGAATAATCAATTTTATGTACACATCCTCAAATTCAATTTCAAAGTCTTCCATCATATTGACAAAAAGCTTTAAGTGTTGATATCAAGTTATAGCATTATTTCCTTGAAACGTAGGCAATCTATTTCTAACATCTTATGGCACAACATTGGGATATCCAACCATACCTCTAAAATTTATACGACCAAAGGTATTGACAACAAATGGAGGTCTAGGTGGAGGTTGGGCCATATTTCCTTGAGGTGGTGATCTCGCAGGGGATACAAATTGATGAGGAACGTGAAGGGTCTGTGGGGCACAAGAGTTTAATTTTCAAAATGAATATCCCCTAATAGCTCTGTTTATTGGAAAAACCTATCATCTTTAGAAAATACATGGGATAGAATGAGACGCAAACTTTTCAAACACAAAAGATGGCCCATCTCCAGTTGGAGAATTCAATTCTACAAAAAGTCTACCTGATTCAGAAGTCACTTGAAGATGTATGGCAATCCTCAATGACAGGCTGATCACCTTTCCACAATTGATAACTCTTTTCTTGAGTTCTGATCTCCAACAACTTTCCAGATTCTTCTTCCTTCTGAATTTGACTTTCCTATTTCTGGAAACAACCTTCTAGCTAGGGTCCTTGATGAAGAAATATCTCCTTCCTTCCATACTTGCAAAGATTAGTGATAAATTTCACATTGACAGAGGTTAAGAAAATGGCATTTATCAAAGAATTAAATCAACATGGAGTCGCCACTAAGGATTTTTACTGTAGTTATGCAAATGCACTATAAATGATTAAATGTCAACACTAAATTCATGCAAAGCTTTACATATATGACCTTCCTTTACCCATACTTAACAGTGATGATGGAAACTTAGTGCAAAAAACCACTATGAAACTAGAAATATTGTACAATGCACATGTAACTTTGCTCAATTCTTACAAATCTCTACATAGGATGACATTTCAACAATGTATTTGCACTTGAAACATGTATGAAACATTACAAGGGCCAAATAAGAATGCACTTTGAAGAGTCCCTGGCAACGACACCAGTTTGTTGTTGGTATCCAAATTGATTCTCCCTCAGAAGCTAAGCAACATCACAGATTTTGCAAGACATCTTAGAGACAAACAAATCATCATATATGTCATTTTGTAGCTAGGGAGGTGATTCAGCTAGCTCTTTGTCACTCAGATGTTGGAGAAATGGATAACACCTACAAAAGGATTTGAGCTATCCTTACTACTTTAGGTTGTTCCTTTAAACCAAGGTGAGAGGACCCGTTTTGTTACCTCTATTGATGAAGGATATGAAGAGATCCTTCTTTGCACACTTTTAAAGAGAACCTTGAGAAAATATGATCAATGCACCATAATTTAACTCTCACGAGTTGTCACTTCTAAAGAATGGAGATATTTTCTAAAACAAGGTTAAGGTTACTAAAAACATTAAAACCTGATTGCTTCTGCATATTTTTAACAATGGAAATTTTGCATTTGTGGGTATACAGGAAAAATAGGGGTAGTTTAGGTAGGATTCATGGTTATTTGAAAATTTTGGTGGGAAATTAAGCAAGATGAACTTGATTTTTCTAGATCTTTGAGAACCTGTTATCCAAAATTAGCCCCTACTTATTTTGGCTAACTTGCCTTCATTCTTTCCTTCCTTATTCTTCAAATTCAATTTTTTACACATTACAAACACTCAAAAGATTCTGGAAATGGCTTCATCAGATAGGATTTTTCTTCCCCTTTCCAAAAAGGTAAATAAGTCCTCCTAACTCCTTGTGTTTTTTGAGTTATGGCTCGACGAAGTTTGGAGGGGAAATTTTCCTAAGGCTGGCCCGCGAAGCTTGGGAGAGTTTTGTGCCAAAGAGGCTCGGGCTGGCAGAGTAAAGGAAGAAATTGAGAACTTAGAATTTTTTGGGATAAAAGCGTAAAAGTCATTTGCGCTCCCGCGAGCCCTCAAAGGAAAAAAATTGCCTAAGACCCGCAGCCAATGAAATAATGTCAAGTGTCAAGGCAGAGCGGCGGGCGTCAGAGGGACTTCTAGTTTTTTGGCGTTTGGTCAAAATGTGTCATAGGAAAAGATGGAATTGCATCCCCACAACTAATCAGAGGTTACTACGTGTCCACATCAGTAGTGGGGATTTCACCGGTGAAAGACCTTGGAAAAATGTGCCCTTACGGGCAAAATGGGCAGAATGTGATTTTGAGACCCACGGACCAATTAAAAATTACCACGTGTCATCAGAGCGGCGAGGCCGCAGAGAATTTTGGGAAAATTTCCCAATCTTTTGAAAAGGGAAAAAGTTCAAATTTTGGCCCGCAGACACGATTTTTGCCCTAACTTTGCCTTGTTTTGCCCTAAATCTTCATAGAGGCATATCTTTCGCACCATAGCTTGGATTTTAATGATTTTGGTATCATTGGAAATCTTGGTGAAATCCTCTACACGATGGACACATCAATTTTAAATTTTTATGGAGTTTTATGGGAGAAAAATGGGAAAATGTCTCTGGCATGGAAAAATTGTAGAAAACGACCCCAACCACCAAAATTAATGAAGTATGGGCCTCTTTCTTGCTCTGCAAAGCAATGTACGATGAAGTATGGATTTTTTAATGGAAACCAATCATTTTTCAGGCTAATTAAATGGATCTTGTTGTTGGTTGGAGTTTTAAAATAAATTTTCCCATGTTTTCTCATTTCCTTCATTTTTTGTTTGAGCGATAAAAAGCCAGTTTTGGTTCATTTGTAAAAGGTTGTTCATCTATCTTCTCTGCCTCTCCCTTAATTTCTTCCCCAGGGTTAAAAATGGATTTTTAACCTCCTCCCCTACTCTGTAATGACATTTTTTCCTCTTAGCCGTGAAATGATGCAATTGTCCATCCTTGGCTCATTTTCTTTGTTGTTTTCCTTACCTCTCTTCATTACATGGTATTTGTGCATGTTTGTATGTTCATTGTAGGTTTTTGAGCTGTGTTCATGGAGTTTTGGAACATTTCTGTGTGAAATCCATCTTTCATTTGTGATGCATTTTTCCATCCTTTCCATTGTTCACCTCTTCTTATTCCATGGCAGTTTTGATAGATAATCAACACTTTCCTTCTCTAGTATATCACTGTTTTAGTGTAGGCTCTATTTTTCTCCTTGTTTTCTTCCTCTCCTTGTCTCCTTGGAAGTTAGATTAGGTTAGATTAGCTTGCCTGCACTGGAATAGCTTGTGGTAGGTAGTTTAGGAAGAGGAACCAATCTTCTCTGGAGACGCTTTCCCCATTTGCAAAGGTCCCACACTTGGGGAAAGCTCAATGTTATTCAATCACACCAAATGAATTTTCCTAAGAAAATCATATCCATAACTCATTTGGGGGTGCTGTGAATTTTCATTAATAGTTTTGGCATGCCCAGTGGGACCAAGAGGTCTTTCACTTCATTTTTTACAGGTTGATGTGTTCCTGTTTAAAATTTTAGCCTTTGTAGGCACTTGCAAACACATCTGGCAAATGCATTTGATCAGCAACCCATCTCTGAAGTAGCAGACCTTATTTCCATTCATTTTCATTCCATTTTCCCTTCCATATTGGGCATTCTTCTTTCATTCCATGAATTTGTGTAATCATGACTTCATTGTCCCCCATGGAATCTACAATTTCAGTAGTAGCAATGTTTCCCACCTCCAACATGTTTTTCAAATCCTCCAGATCAACATTTTGATAAAATTTAAAACCAATATGCATACCCATCTGAGCAATGCCAAAGTCAATTTGGCTATAAATCATGTCAAGCACAAGAGTACGCAGATTGTGAGGGCAGTGAAGAAGAAAATACAGATTTGTTGGAGAAGATCCAAAAGATGGAGGAAAACATGGTGCAATCCAGGGCTCAAGCACAAATGAAATCTTTTGGAATCGGTTATAGGGCACTGTCGACAATAAAATTTTCC
This sequence comes from Taxus chinensis, assembly GCA_019776745.2. Taxonomy (NCBI): domain Eukaryota; kingdom Viridiplantae; phylum Streptophyta; class Pinopsida; order Cupressales; family Taxaceae; genus Taxus; species Taxus chinensis. The sequence continues at coordinate 885,200,497 of CM034149.1, forward strand.
TCCGTAATTTCTATTTTATTATGTATGTATTAGGAATAGGATGTTGTTAAGTATGATTAGTAGTGGTGTCTGATAGAAGATAACGATGCCGTCAGTACAGATGCCACCAATAAAGTAGAGTATGGTAATAGTCAAAGTACAATAGGAATGTTGTGGTAAAAAGTAAATATTTTTCGTAAGTGGTTCAGTAATGTTAAAATGTCAAAGTTGGGGTAAGTAGAGAAGTAGGGTCTACATGATTAGGAATTAGAAATATTATATTTGTAATAAGGACAAAGAGTGATGTCATAAATATTTTGTGTATTTTATTTGTGGAAAAGACTAAAAAGGTGGAACCCATGTGAGATGATAAGGTTTATCTTATCTTAGAAGATAAGCCTACATGTAAAGGCAAGAGTTTAGGCATGGAATATGATTGGCCGGAAGAGATTTCCTATCCTATCTTAGAGATAGGGTGGATAAGCCTGAATTCCTATAAATAAAGAGGTCACCTTCCCTCATTTAATATAGAAAGAAGTAGTGAGAAATATTGTATGAGTAAGTGTGTAAAGGAAGCCATCATTTAGAAGGTGTGTTAAAGAATCCATTGTGAAGTTTGTCCCATAGTTATTATTGGAAGGCAAGTGAAGTCAGTAACACTTGAAGTACCTCATGGGTGAGATTGTAACAATTTCATGTTGATATTATAATTTACACTTATATTTCAGATTTGTCATCATTCCTTCTTATCATAGTCTATGGTATTCTTGTGTTATGTTTGTTGTTGTGTTTCTAGATTACATCCACCAAACTAAAGGTTGTGCATTAGTAAATAATCATAGCACAAGGAGTTCCCGGTGGAGAATTATCATAGTGCTAGATTGGTGATGACATTTTGGTTCCATTGCCGGGGACCATTCCTCATTGGTGGATTTTCTGGAGAGATATTCCCACTTAGTCAGAAAATCATTTGGAGGGTAACCTTATTTTTACTGTGCATAGTAGTTACCATGGTAAAGTCACTTTTTACCATGAATAGTATTTACCACAGTAACTTTAATTTTTATCGTGAATAGTATTTACCACAGTAACTTCATTTTTTACCGTGAATAGTGTTTACCCCAGTAACTTCATTTTTATTGTAAATAGTGTTTACCACAGTAAAGTCAGTTTTTACTGTAGTAAGTCAAGTTTTACCATAGTAAATGTAAGATTACCGTGGTCATTCCTATTTTACTGTAGAAAGGTGTAAAGTCACTTTCTATTATAGTGATTCCAATTATTTGTGCACATAAGTCTTACTGATTGTACTTGTGAATTGGTATTTCACTGTGGTTACTTTTGAAAATGGGAAGATTCTTATTTTTTCAGCCCAATCTAATGAAGATGCTTCCTCTTTCATTCAAGAGTTTAAACTATCTTGCATTTGTAATGGCCTCATAAGAAGGGAACAATGTACTGAATTTTTTTCCTACCTTTTTGGATGGTTTAGCCCTTAGGTGGTTTGAAACACTAGGTGATAATGTGAAAAATTCATGGGATTTATTAACTGAAAGTTTTCTTGAAGAATTTGGTGAACAACAGAAATATGTAGATCTCATGATCGATATCACAAAGTTAGCCCAAGGAGAGAAGGAGAAGATAAGGGATTATCATGCTCGTGTTCTAGAGCTAAGGAGGAAGCACGATGCCTAGATCTGGAAGGAAGGATTAGCGGATGGGTTGATGAATGGTGTGGATAATCTCCTCTGTAAGCACTTTCATTCTTGGGATGAAGCCAGAGATCAGACAACGAGTGAAGTATGACCACCCAGCTACCCTTGAACAAGCAAAGGAGATTGCAAGAAGGCAAGAAGAAAGCATGGAAGAGGAGCCCAAAGAAATTGTTGCTAAAGTAGAGCCTACACCAACACCTTTGGTCTAGAATCCACAACCACTCTCGGTGAGCTCAAATATTTCTCCTAGTACATCTACTGAGTATGAAGATCTGCTCATGAAGATGGGCCAGTTAACTATTAATCTTCTTCAAGGAAAAGAATTTAGTTCTCAGGGAGGAGATAGAGGTCCAAAAAGAAATATTTCTGAAGTTGTATGTTATGGTTGTTATAAAAAGGGTCATTATAAGTATAATTGTCTAGATAGAGCTTCTACATCTGGTACAAGAGATAATGATAAAGGAAAATCACCTATGAATTATTTTGATGTAGTAGATAAGAGCATAAATAATGAAGTAGATGTTTTTGTAAAAAAAAGAAAGAAAGAAAAGATAACCAAGATGGAAATGATCCTAAGAAGATGAAAGGAGAAACTAGTAAGAAACATAGGAGAAGAAAGTTGGGTGTGCAGGATTTTCTGATTTCACAAGGACAAGGACCATACTCCATCTTAGAAGATCTATCCAAAAGGCCTACAAATATTACATATGGTCAACTCTTGGCTATGTCTTACTGAGAAGAGGCGGGAGCTGCGAAGTGGACTCAATGCTTGACAAAGGAAGGAGGTTGAGGTCCCTGTTTTGGAGGTAGAGGCGGATCCCTATGCTCCACAAGCTGAGGTATTATGTAATGGTATTTCAATTCATGATGTCTTAGTTGATGGAGGTGTTGCAGTTAATGTAATGATCTGAGTCTGTAATGAATATGTTGGGTTTAAAAATTGATTGCACCCCTCAACACTTATGTTAAGGTCATTAAATAAGGGAAAAACTAAACCAGAAGGTGTTGTTTCAAATGTGGCAATATCTGTTATGGGTGTTGTATGTGTGGTAGACTTTCAGGTGATGAAAAATGGTACTGTTGCGTACCCAATGTTGTTGGGAAAGACCATGGCTAAGGAGAGTTCATGCAAGAAACTATTGGAATGAAGGCTTCATGACACTTGGATGTGGTAGAGAGAGGGTGAAGATAAATGTGATCCCTTGGCATCATAAGACAGAACCTATGGATTCAAGTGATGAAACTGATGATTAGACATCCTCTGATTACTCTAGTACCAGTGAAGTGGACACAGAAGATGAAGAAAGTGAGGTTGATGTTTCAGTCATGGATATCCTTCCAGTCACACTTGACTCATGAACCCATAAAATTATCTGAAGAATAAATTGATGATCGTCTCCAACAAATAAAGATTGGTGATGCTGTGATGGAGAGTGAGAAGGAATCCTACCTCCAGCTCTTTCGAAGGTACATACACCTATTCACTTTTGATTACAAGGAACTCCATCAAGTAAGTTGGGTAGAACATTCTATTGAGCTGGTAGATGGTGCTAAGCCCATAAAGCAAATGCCATATAGAATGAATCCTAATTTTTCCAAGACTGTAAAAGAAGAAATAGATAAGTTGCTTGATGCAGGATTCATATTTGCTGTGGAGAATTCAGAATGGGTTTCTCCCATTGTGATCTCAATAAAAAAGAATGGGAAACTATGCATTTGTGTTGATTATAGGAAGCTCAACAAGGCAACAAAGAAGGATCATTACCCTCTTCCATTCTCAGATCAGATCTTGGATGAAGTAGCTGGCCAGGAGTGCTATAGTTTTGCTGATGGATATAGTAGATACAACCAAGTTCGTATAGCAGAGAAAGATCAGCTGAAGACCACGTTCACCACTCCTTGGGAATGTTTTGCTTATAGAGTTATGCCTTTTGGGTTGTGTAATGCTCTGGCAACGTTCCAGTGCTTGATGAATAAGGTGTTTGAACCCTACATTGGGAACTTCATCAGAGTATTTTTGGATGATTTTTGCATCTATGGGAGCAAGATGGACCACCTGCACCAGATGGAGATAGCATTTCAAAGGTTAGATGAAGCACAAGCCTCACTAAACCCTACAAAGTGTGTCTTTGGATGTTCTAAAGGTGTTTTGTTAGGGCATGTTGTATCCAGAGATGGTATTGGTACTGATCCTGATAAAGTTTCAAAAATCAAAGAGTTACCATTTCCTATGAATAGAAGTAAGTTGAGATCATTTTTAGGCCATGTGGGTTACTATAGAAGGTTCATCAAGAATTTCTCAAAGATTGCACAGCCACTAACCCATTTCTTGAAGAAGGATGTTACTTATGAACCAGGAAATAAGGTGCATGAAGCTTTTGAACAACTGAAGGAAGCCCTGGTGTCTTCACCTGTTTTAAAGAATCCAGATTGGAGCAAGCCATTCATTGTGTATACTGATGCCTCAGATGTAGCACTAGGAAGTACTCTGAGCCAAAAGGATGAAAATGGGAATGATCATCTAGTTTACTTTGGGAGCAGACAAATGAGCAGTGCTGAGGTAAATTATACTGTAACTGAAAAAGAGGCTCTAGCTATCATTTTTGTTGTAAAGAAGTTTAGAAATTACTTGCTAGGGCAGAAATTTATAGTTGTAACAGATCATCAGGCTCTAAAATATATTGTAAATAAGCCTAACCCATCAGGGAGGATAGCAAGATGGATAATTTTGCTACAAGAATTTGAATTTGATATTATAGATAGGCCAGGAAAGAAGCATGTCAATGCAGATGCACTCTCTCGAGCCTATGATGGTTTAGGTTCATCTTGTGATGATGATGATTTCCCAGATGCAGCATTGTTATCCCTTGACACAATCCCTAGTGAATACATAGATATTTGGAATTATCTGAATGAATTCAAGTTTCCTGATGGTGCCAATGCAAAGACTAAGAGGAAGATTACTCAAGCCAGTCGTCCATATTCTATTCTGCATGGAGTATTATTTCGAATAGGACCTGATGGACAGTACAAGAGGGTAGTTGGACGTGATCAAGGGAAGGAGCTGATAGAAGAATTCCACAATGGTACATGTGGAGGACACTTCTCTAGACAACTTACAACAAGAAGGATCTTGGATGCAGGTTATCACTGGCCCACTCTTTTTAGAGATTGTTATAATTATTGTAAGACATGTGATATTTGTCAAACACATGGTAACCGTAAGACTTCATCAGCTCCATTATGCCCTATTCTTCCACTTGGTCCCTTTGAAAAGTGGGGAATAGACATTGTAGGTCCACTTCCAACTACCCCATGCCAAAATAAGTATATTGTAGTTGCCACAGATTATTTAACCAAGTGGGTTGAAGCTAGGCCATTGAAAACAACTTCCATGGATGAAGTGGCAAGGTTCATATATGAACGCATTGTCACCAGATTTGGTTGTCCATTAGAAATTGTAACAGATCAAGGAAGCCACTTCATTAATGAGGTGGTAGAAGCCCTAGTCAATAAGTTTTCTATTAAGCACAGGAAGGCAACAACATACAAGCCAAGCACAAATGGACAGGTGGAACGAACAAATTTTGTGTTGTGTCAAATTCTAGCAAAAGATGCAGCCTTACAGGTACATAAGTGGGATAAAAGGATTCATGCAGCATTGTGGGCATATAGGGCAACATCAAAGTTCAGCAACAGGATACTCCCCATTTCAGTTGGCTTATGGCATTGATCCAATTCTTCCTATTGAGTTTGATATTCCCACTATGAGAGTTATGAAAAATGAAAGGATGGATGAAAGTGATTCAGTAAAAGAAAGGTTGGTACATCTTCATTTGCTAGAGGAAATGAGGGAAATAGTGAAGGATACAAGCTATAAGAAGAAAATGAAGCAGAAGGAATACTTTGATCAAAAGATCCATTGGTCTCCATTTCATGTGAATGACTTGGTTCTAGTATATGATTCCAGATACAAAAAAAGAAGGCAGAGAAAATTTCTTCTCAAATGGATGGGGCCCTACAAAATAGCAGCTGTGCATGAAAATGGTACATATCGACTGGAGGAATTGGATGGCACTCCCATTACGAAATGGGTCAACCACGACAAGTTAAAGATTTTCCAAGCACCAGAATAGTCTACTCCGAGGATGGAGTAGAAGCTAGGAAGGGGGAAAATGTCGACATTAAAATTTTCCTCCGTAATTTCTATTTTATTATGTATGTATTAGGAATATGATGTTGTTAAGTATGATTAGTAGTGGCGTCTAATAGAAGATAACGGTGCCGTCAGTACGGTGCTGCCAATAAAGTAGAGTACGGTAACAGTCAAAGTACAATAGGAATGTTGTGGTAAAAAGTAAATATTTTTCGTAAGTGGTCTGGTAATGTTAAAATGTCAAAGTTGGGGTAAGTAGAGAAGTAGGGTCTACATGATTAGGAATTAGAAATATTATATTTGTAATAAGGACAAAGAGTGATGTCATAAATATTTTGTGTATTTTATTTGTGGAAAAGACTAAAAAGGTGGAACCCATGTGAGATGATAAGGTTTATCTTATCTTAGAAGATAAGCCTACATGTAAAGGCAAGAGTTTAGGCATGGAATATGATTGGCTGAAAAGAGATTTCCTATCCTATCTTAGAGATAGGGTGGATAAGCCTGAATTCCTATAAATAAAGAGGTCACCTTCCCTCATTTAATATAGAAGAAAGTAGTGAGAAATATTGTATGAGTAAGTGTGTAAAGGAAGCCATCAATTAGAAGGTGTGTTAAAGAATCCATTGTGAAGTTTCTCCCATAGTTATTATTGGAAGGCAAGTGAAGTCAGTAACACTTGAAGTACCTCATGGGTGAGATTGTAACAATTTCTTGTTGATATTATAATTTACACTTATATTTCAGATTTTTCATCATTCCTTCTTATCATAGTCTATGGTATTCTTGTGTTATGTTTGTTGTTGTGTTTCCAGATTACATCCACCAAACTAAAGGCTGTGCATTAGTAAATAATCATAGCACGAGGAGTTCCCGGTGAAGAATTATCATAGTGCCGGATTGGTGATGACAGCACCTTGTCCATGGGTGGGACCTTTTCCAAGGCATTATAACCCACAAGAGGAAACTTGACCTCATTGGTTTCAACGTTGACATTTTTGCAAAGTGGACTAAAGTAATAGAGGTGTATGAGAGGAGTATTCAGCAACCTTTTCAAATGGGTAAGCACACCATCTCATGCTTTTTCTTTTCCTCTTTCCCAAACTGTTTTATCTCAGCAGTGTCAAGTTTTAAACTCTCCATGAATGCTAGAAACCCTAAAAGCTAATTTCATTTCTTCACTTAATCTAGTCTCCCATCCCACGTTTCAATTTCTCTACTCTTTTCCATTCAAAGAAGCCATCCCCTCCAAATAAAAATGAAGTTTTACCTCCTCCAAAACCACAAATAATTGCAAGTTACCAGTTGAGTCACAACCCACCCCTTTTGCATTCCCCAAATCCATGTTGGGAAGAAAAAAACCAAAAAATCAATGAAGGACTATTGCAATGTGAAGAAGAAGTGATCTGTTAGAATAATAAATGATTAAGATTTTAGTGAACTTGGCTCTAGATCTTGGGATTACAAAAATTCCTTTGTTGGTTAAGCCATACAGAGGAGGAAAAGGTTAAAGAAAAAGTGGTGGCCAAGGCTGATTTTATAGCAAGCGGAGAAGCAATGAACCCATCAGAGAGTCATCAATTTACTATAAGAATGATAGTGTCCATGTTGGCACTCTACTTGAAGGAAATGATGATCCAATTCAAGTTTCACAATCAGTCATGGAAGAGAAAGAAAAATCAACTCCAAGCCCCATTGGAAGAGGAGCAGATCGAAGAAACCAGATGTTCAGAGATTTGTAGTATTTCAGAAGAAGAAGACATCATATCATTGATGTTTTCTTGCTTTCACTTTGAAGGGCCTAATTTGTTCAATGAATCCATGATGGAGGAAAGCTCTAAAAGAGATTTTGCAACCCCAAGATTGTCCTCTAGAATAATAGATTGGAGAGTTTGATTTGACAAACTTCATGTTAGAGGAAGAGTTCAATTATGAGTAAGGTTGTCTTCAAGTAGTAGAAGGAAGGAGGAGGTGCTCCAACTTCCTCATCCAAAATAAGAGGAGTACATTTCAGTTGTGGAGGAGGAAAGTGTAGATCTAATGCATTTGAACACGAAACAGGCAATAGAAGAACCTTTAGTTCTTCCTTATACTTCATTCTCTTCAAGCGTCCATGTTGAAGAAGAGTTTGATCTTTCAAACTTCATCTTTGAGAATGAAGATAACAATGGTGATCAAGTTGCAGATCAAAAGAACACCATGGAAGAGGTTGAGCTCCATTTGCAGCAAAGGACAACAAGGAGGTAGTTTATAGTGTCAAATTTGGAGGACTATTTTGATGAATTGACCAGGAACCAGATTGAAATCAGACATTGTTTTCAAACCTTCATCATCCATCTTCCAAACACAAGAACCTACTCAATTCATAAAGGAGATCATTCATTTGCAGCACTCCTGCATTTTATTCAGCTCTTTGGAATCAACCTTTAATGGAGATTAAAATTTTCTATGTGACTCTCTTCATTAGCGGAAGAAGAGAAAGATTAGGAGAACTTCATCATTTCTTCCATGCCATCCATAGATTGTGGAAGATCTAAGCAAGAAGACTCCATTTTTGGAGGAGAATTTCAGAGCTATGGAAGCATATCAAATGGATCAGTACCATTTTCCCAATCCAGGTACTTGGCTTCATTAGAGCCAAAAAAGGAGTTTCCACTAGTCATGCTTGCATTCTAGGCATGAGGATGATATGCAATTTTTACCAATGATCAACTACAATACCTGGTACAATCCAAATGCAGAGCAACTAAAAGAGGTACCTCAATTTGTTTTCAATTGACACTTTGATGAAATGGGTGGAGGACAAGATTCTTCTGAAATGGGTTCCACTCATACTAATGATTAGCCATGTTGAACTCAAATCATTTGAATGTGTGTGCATGTGTTGTTTTCAAAATAATGCTAATATGAGTAAAGACTAACACCTAAATAGCCTTAACTTAGCAAGAATTGAACAACAAACTAAACACCATCAAGATAAGAATTAAACAAGGGTTAGATGCTAGCATTCATCAATACAAACTTTGAAACTAACAATGCTAAATATCTAAACTCCTCTATTCTCTAACAACAAATAAATGAATGGACCTAAGTAAGCTCCATGGCTATCAAAATAGTTGTCCTTAGTATGCCAAGTAACCTAGGAATGAGGGCCTATCAAAGTTGGGCTACAAGACCCCTTTGACACCTCCCATATCACCTAAGCACTTAAGAAAGAGGCTTAACTCTTCAAGATGATGAACTCTCAAAAGGGTAAAAGGCAAGCTCTTAGTCTCTTTGCTATATGTTTTGCATTCACTCTCTTAGAAAGTTTAGGTGTAAGTAAAAAGGTAGGTGGAGGGCTCTTTATATAGCCCAAAGGATAAAGGATTCAACACATTCTCATGAATGTGGAATAAAGGTAAAACATGATTAGGAATGGATAAGGTTTCTTTATTAAAGGTAACCTTACTTTAGAAGGGTTTAATACATGTTTAGCAAGTCATGGGAGTTGAGGGGTGTTTTAATTAATCAAAGGTGATTAACTAATAGGTATATGTAAGCTTATAGAAGGTAATTAGAGGAATATTGGTATGATTTAGGCTATTAGAAGGGGATTAAATCAATTAAATATTGATTTACTAGTTAAATGGAAGGGGAAGAATAATTAATAATAATAATTAATTAATCTAGATAGAAGAGGTGATTTATTAATGGAAGGTCGTTAATTAGGGTATTTGTTGGATAGGTGACTTAATTAATTAGCTTAGTGTAATTAATTAATGATGATATGAGGAAAAATGAGCACTTTTGACGATATATCATCGATTTGCGAGAAATAGGATAATTAGTGCACAATTTAAGTATTTAAATTACTTCGGGCGTAATTATAGGTGTCTACATTTGCCCCTCTTTAGGGTGGCGTAAGTGATGCCACTTCAAAGATAGTAGATAGAAGAGATTTTGAAGGGATAGAAAAAAAATTAGTAGGAGGGAGAGATGCCCCCTTGAGTATCGATGGGGTGATGGAAGAAGCCGATCGACGATCGAAAAAGGTGAGATATAGGCAGAAGAAGGGGGACAAGGTAGGATGCCTCAATGAGAGGGAGAATTAGGGGTGAAAAGGAAGTGGTGTGGAAGAAATATGGATGAGAGGGGAGAAGAGCTTAGCCTCTAGCCGTGTATTTGTTTGAAACAATTTGGATGTCATCATATTGCCATAGGAACTATGTCATCCGTCCTTATGAAAAATATAAGCATACGACAAAAGTAGAATGACATGAAAAGTCATAATATGAAAAATTGTCCATTACTAAAAATACCAACTCAATGCAACATACAAAAATGTAATGTAATACGAGAAGAAAACAAGCTCATCTAACAGGGAAAACAAGTACGAACGCACATATCCAACCCAACAACAGTCAAAACAGTTGTACAAATATTTTATTATCAGTGTTGGAGAGATCCACAAGTTCATGATTGATAGACAAGGGTTAAAAAATGATGCCCTAAGAAAGGATACATGCAATGGGAAATGAAAATGGACACGGGGTCCATGAAAAGCGTTTGTGCGCAACGAAATAGCACCAAGGAACCAAAAGTGCCCCAAAGTACAAACGAAGCAAGCAGCTAGCTTTTGTGAATGGTTATGAATCTGGTGATCCGAGAGTCATATTAATTGGGGAAGATGTGAGAAAAACCAATAGGATATGGGGAAAATACCATGCACAAGACACAAGTTTCAGCTGTAAGAAGCAAGTTACCATTTTGTAGGGTGTTTTGATTTTTAGGAATTTTTTGAAATTTTTTGCTTTGTTTTTTGATGTTTTGGATATAGTAAATGTTTGTATTGATTTTGAAATTTTTATGAAACTATGTCTAGCAATATAAGGAAGCGTGGATGCCCCTAGCGATAGATGGGATGTACAATGGCATAAGGCCACGTGCGTACCAAAAAGGTGAAGATGAAAAAAATCCCCAACAATTAGGTGGGAGTATTCAAAGGTAAACTCTTCACAAGTAGAAATGGGACCCAAGGCCATTGTGGATAGGTTCAATATGATGGTGAACGTAAACCCATGAAGTGCTGGGAAGGGGCAACGATGCCCGCAGCATAAGTTGGTCTAAGAGCACGTGATAGAAAGGAAGGAGAAGATTATTTTTATGGAAGGGGACAAAGGTGTCTGAAAACATGGAAAAAAATTAATCTTATACACATAGATTTTCTAGAGGAAGTAGAAGAACGATGTGAATGATATGAATGTAGCTTAGAAGCCTCGCGAGGAAGAATTAATTAACCAAAGGCACAAATCGTGAGACAAGATAAGAGTCTGAACAAGGTCCAAAAAATACACTTGGTAACATACTAATCCTGTTTACTCATAGAGATCTAGTTTGTGCACATGGAGTTTATCACCTCTTGAAGTGAAGATTTAATAGACAACAAGTGAAGACCACCCTAGCCAATGTGTAGGAATGATTTATTATGAAAGGTGATTTTGTGAATGGATGGTGAAAGGATAGCGGTACATTACTCCACTGCCAACCAAGCGTCCATAGCCCAGATGGAGATGTATTTTATTCTAATCACAACATTGCTCTACTGCCAGTCAGGCGTACATAGCCCTGATAGATATTATTCGAAATACCCCAAGAGAGAGTTATATATTAATTTGTTTTTGCTTTGTAGCTTTTAGCTTTTGAGTTTTGATTGATTTTGATTTTTTTACTTTCTGAAAACTTATTTCAGCTCTCTTGTTTGACAAGGGGTTAAGAACCACTGATGGCTTGATGGAAGGAGGTGGAATTGATTGTGATGATGACATTGGCTAGTGTCAACAAATATGTCTAAAATTTCTTCGCTAACAAGTTTATTAGATGTTTAAATGTGAAAGGATCTCCATGAGGTCAGTCGTTCTTTACTTTACCAAGGTGATAAAAGACTAGGGGCAAACAGATACCATAGAGATAAATGTCGCAAAATGCGTGCAAATAAGCTAACCAAAATATCACTTAAGGGATGAAAATGGTAGGAAGACTTGCTGAAGAATAACAAGGAAGGGAAAAAAGAAATATCCATGTGTACGTAACACCTGATTGCAATGTTTGATCTTTGTACCTTTGATTTTTGTTGTCTTTTTTGTTTTTTTGTTTTTTTGTATTTTTATATTTTTGCATTATTTTTTATTTTTAGATTTTTTCTCTTTTTTCTTTTTTTGGGAACCGTTGTTACTAACAAAGTCACTCTGTGTGATAGGATCCAACAACGATGTTTGTGACTTCCTTGATAAGGGAGACTAAGCGGTGTTTGTTTATCAAGAGTCATGTTTTCCCAAATCTCAATGAACGTGGTGAGTTCACACTCAACAAAGGACTGTGATTTATCCTAAAACATGGATTTTGTATGTGAGAGCTTGAGTTCCCTATCCAGAGGTTTATGCACTTTGCGCCATACTTGCTGGTTATGTTAATGTGCGTTCTTGAATCATGCTTGATTTACAACTTTGAGAGTGTTCCAGTTGTTGGGGGATTTTGAGCTCTTAGATGTTTTGACCTGAGCTTGATAATGAACCTATTTGGATTTCTTATAAGCTGACACTTGAATTTTCTGACCTCGAGAAGGAGAAGAATGCAAACATTTACGATTGATGATAGGAATGATAGAAATGGTAGTGAGCTTGCCACAACCATTGATAGAAGAAATATGTGATAGATGAAAAGGATACGGTCCAAGAATTGAAGAGGATGCGCTACCATGAGGTGAGCCACAGATAGAAGGTGAAAGGCTACTAGGATGTGGCCCAAGAATAGAAAAATAAGGGCTACTAGGATGTGACCCATAAATAGAAGATGAAGGGCTACTAGGATGTGGCCCAAGAATAGAAGAAGAAGGGCTACTAGGACGTGACCCATAGATGTAAGATGATAAACTATCAGGATGTGGCCCAAGAACAGAAGATGATGGACTACCCAAGGGTGATCCATACATAGAAGATAAGGGGCTAGTTGGACGTGCCCCAATAATTGAAGATAGTGGGCTACTCAAAAATGTCCCACAAATAGAAAAGGGAGGGCTATTAGAAGGTGACCCACACCTAGATGAAGATGAAGGGCTACTTGGCGCTGACCCCACCAGATATTGTGATTGAGGAATTATGATAGACGAAGAGTTATTGGGTGATGAGAAGATAGGCCATGGATCTATGTAAGACCAAGGAGTTTCATCACATAATGAAGAATGTGAATATGGAAGAATAAGAGGAGGATCAAGTTGCATGATCTGAGGCTCTTCCTCTGTTTCTTGATCAAAGGAATCAACCTTTTCCTCACAATATGCAGACGCATCAAATTCTAAAGAGAATCCTTTTTGTAATCTACTAAAGGAATATCTTCATATGCCCCTATAAATACCCTGATTGTTTCTTCATTCTGAAAGAGATCAATCGGTATGGGTTGTTGATCAATCCCTGGGGGTTTATTGGAAGAAATAGGTTCACTTGGTGTGGAAGAATTAGAAGAAGCTTGATGATTATTAATAGAAGAAGATGATGTGGGGGACGAAGAATATGTGCAACTAGATGTCTCGGGAGTAGAAGAAGGTGGTGTGGACCTACCTATACATTGGTATGTCGTATGTAAAATAGTAGGATTAAGTCCAAAGTTTGTAGATTGTGACACATGGGTCGATTCAGATGTTTGTCTCGAAGGAATTTGAGTCACACGAATTTTCACAGAAGGAAGATTCTGTGGGGGTGATTGATGAAGAAGGTCCTGCAAAGAAGGGGAGGACTATGATTCAAGCATCGCATTAGATGAATGATGACAAGGGTCCTGTAAAGAAAGAGAGGACCACGATTCAAGAATTGTACTATACTTCTGATTGGAGGGATTTGGAGTCACGTGTATCTTCAAAGGAAGAAGACGTCATTGGGGCGACTGATAAAAGGGGTCCTACGAAGAAAGGGAGGACCGTGACATAAGATTCGCATTAGATGATTGATGAAGAGGATCCTGTAAAGAAAGGGAGGATGATGACTTAGGAGTCACATTAGATGACTTAGGAGTCGAATTAGATGAATCTGAATAGTAGTTTGGATCTGAATCCTAAGAAGAGTCAGAGAAAATATTTGGATTGGAATCCTTAGAAGAAGAGGAAATGTTTGGATTAGAATTAGAAGAAGGGTGGGAGGAACTCGAATAATAATTTGGATCAGACGTGTCCAAATCATACCACCGAATGTGAGATGAAGGTGGGGAATGAGTTACCTGTATGGGCTCTCTAGCATGAAGAATCAAACGAGGTTTAGTTGTGATGGGAATCCTATGATTTGAATTGTTGAACCTAGGTTCTGTATTTTTGTAAGTATGGGGAACTGCGCGATAGGTAGCCATTTTTGGCATTGTTTTAAGCACAAATGTCTAGATCTAGATAGTGTGATGGAACTCCTTCAAAGGGAAGGAAGTGACATGTTAATTTGGGTAGCATAAGAACAACCAACTAGACATTTCGTAAGTATTGATATGTGTGCGTGATTTTCTGAAGAAGGTGTAAGGAAAATAGACATCGTGATGATGCAATATCGATGAGATCTAGAGGGATTGTCCTAGAAAATAAGTTTTCTGAATGAATAATCACAAGGAACAATCATGTAAGTGTGAAACACAAAGCCAATCAACAAGGAAATACACCATGTGAAAATGCGATGCAAAGATGATCAACAAGATGTTTTCACTTATGCCAAGTTCAAGGGAATGAACAAAACATAAGTAAATACAAGAAGTCAATGTGACCTCCTAATCAAGATATACTATGAGCGAGATCAAACTTGATTAAGACCTATATCTCAAAAAGTGCCAATTACAATTCGTGAATGACACACCAATATTACTAAGATATGTTAACCCACTTGGCGAGAAAGTGAAGGCATTGATATCAAGGTGTTATTGATATAACACGCACAAATGTTAACACCTAACACTCTTTGAAATCGAGGTAATAGTAGAACCAAACTAAAAAGCTCAAAGTATAGCTAGGAATAGTTAAAAAATGTGTGCAACGCAACCCTTACAATATATAGGTATTTATGTTGAGTTTGCAAGAAACAAGACGTAAATAATCAAAATTGTGGTGATACGATACAAACAAGCTAAATCTTCTAAGGAAGTCTACGGTGATGAATCAGGCCTAACTACAATGACAATCTTGACATGGGTATCAAGATCACAATGGATACAAATGACGTGAATATGCCTCCGCACACTTTAGACGTTTAACTTACCCAGCTGCAAACATGGATGGGTGTAAATGAACATAAAAGTGATAGAAACAGGCGATTGGTAACACAAAGGTAGTCACCCTTCTTCTAATTAACAAAGTGTTAAAATAATGTGAAGGAAGCAAATCAAAAAAAGGATGAAAAATGCTAGCTTTAATTCGGTAGAGTTTTGCCTCGCCCTAAGGAAAGCAAAAACTAGGCGAAAGTAACACGTGTCACACGTTTCACAATAAAAATACGGATCACAACTCAAAAATGTTTTAGAATGGTCAAAGTGCACTCTTGGCCAAAGTATATTTTCCTAGGTGGTTCTCTCACCCTAGGTGCTATAAAGATTATCCACGAGTGAGTGATGATTTACCCAAAAAGTCGCACTGACTAGTTTGAGAGTATCTCGAATTTACTTTTCCCCCTTCAAGACAGAGTGGGCATCTAGATGCATCCAATTGTGTACTATCACTAGGGTCACCACAAGGGACAAACTATGCAACGCTATCTCACAAAGGAATCACTAGTCAAGTAGGCAGTGCAGAGCACTTCCCGTTTCGTCCACAAGGTTCCCTCTTGTGTGGACTACTTTGGGGTTCCTGGAACCACCCCCATTGTTGTAGCTTAAGGCGTTATGCTGAAGGGGTTATGTTTCAGTTGAGCGGAGAGGGATGTACCCTTTTCTGAAACCTGAAATATAGTGTTTTGAATATGTTGTTCATTTTATATCTTGTTTAATTAGATGTGGTTTGCTCGAACACCGTTTGGTAGCCTGTATAACAATTGTATTATTATTTTTCTAACTTTCTGTTTTGATTCCTCCATTCATTGGCAAGTCTTGATAGGTCGTTTTGCTCAAGTGTATGATGTAGTTCTCCAAGAAAATCACATTTTTCCATCAAAAGAGGATTAAGCAGTTGCTTTCTAATTCTTCAAGATCGTCCGAAGATGCAAGAGAAGAGCATACACATGTGATAATGCCTTCTAAAAAGTCCAGAAAATCTTATCAATCAATGGACCATACAACATGCTTAATTCAACTATGTTCAAGTTAGCCTAATTCCAAAACTAAAAGATGAAGTTTCCTAATTTACCTCAAATGTTATGAAAATGAAGACTTAAGAATCATTTCTGATTCTCCCAAGATCGCCCCAAGGTGACATGAGGGAAGAGCATATGCGATCTTTATCCCAACTATATAGAAATGGAAAACTTCAACATCAAAGGACTATTGAAAAATGCTTTGTAATCAGATTCATTCCCTTAAACCACATGTGAAAAATGAAGTTTCTAATTTATCAAATGTTAAAAGATGAAGACTAAAGTTACTTTTGATTCTCAAGATAACCCTAAGGTACAAGAGAAAATGTTACACAAACTTTATCCCAACTACCTATAGAATTTCAAAAATACAAATCAGGAAGGACCATTGAAACCCCCTTTGTAAAAGGTTCATTCCCTTAAGCAAAATGAATAATAAAATTTCCAGGGTGTATATCGCCAATGTTAAAAAGATATAGATCAAAGTTGTTTCAGATTCACAATATCACCAAAAGCGTGCACCCGAGAGGTGTGTGCACACACTTTGAAAACTAACATATGAGGAAGCATGGAAATACAACATGTCATGCACCACTTTGCAGATTTTTTTGAAATTTACCAGTTTGCACCTGCGCCACCAGAGAGGCATATTGTGCCAGTATAAATCTCAAATTTATGTTGTCATTGCATAGTTAACTTCACTACCTTTTTAGACACAAATAGATAGAGTCAACTGCGTTACCGGAGCAAAACGTGTCTGTGCCACTCAGAAGATGGTTTACGCATGTGCTGCTTATGGTTAGGTTGTGTGCGCCGATTTGACAAGCACTCAAAGAATGTCAAGTGAAGGTACTCTTAATTTACAAAATGGGAAAAATTTTACGCAACCAAGGTTCAATTTTGACAACAACCCATCACATCAATATATGGGTAGAAAACTGCAACGGGTATCAAGCATGTATGCATACGGGGTCAGAAGATAGAGTAAGAGGTTTTACCAGAAATGTGACAAAACTAACGTGTACCATGATGAGACATGTAAGCACCACAAAATGACAACGTGATAAAATCTTGAAATTTTCTCACCAAGATTAAATTGTGACTTGCAACCCACTACATTAATATGTACCTAGAAGACTCAACACTATGCAAACACTAAAATACATGCTCAAGAATTTAACATTTTCAAGAAATTAATGAAACTAGTATCTCAGAATTTTGAACAAGTTAGCTCTAAAAATGAAAACATGAAGAAATCTTGAAATTTTTCCATCAATTAAAATTATGACACCACTTCACCTCCTTGATACGTACAAGGAAGGCTCAACACATATCAAACTCAATAGCAAACAAGTTCCAAGAAAAATGGACAGTTAGATTACTACATGTGTATATCAAGAGGAATTAGTAGCCAAAACAATGAAACTTAACTACAAAAACTTGAAATTAAGTGCATGGGACTAATGGAGTAACTCCCACCGGGCATGCCAAATGTGTACCATGTATTCTTTTTCAAATAATGTTATATATGAAAGCAAGAGACTACCACATAAAATAGTTCCCTAACCCAGCTAGAATTGAACAAGAAACTAGAGTACCATCAAGATGAAGAAATCAACAAGGCCTACATGCTAGCATTCATAACTTTGAAATAATGAAACTAAAACATAATACAATATCTAAACTCCTCTATTCTTCTAATTGCAAAAATTAAATCAAGTGGACCTATGTAAGCTCCAATGGAAATCAACAATAGTTGTCCTTAGCTTTGCCAAGTAACCTAGGAAGGAGGGCCTATCAAGGTGTGAGGCTACTAGACCTCTTTGACACCTCCCAGATGGACCTAAGCACTTAGAAAAGAGGCTTAACTCTTCAAGATGATGAACTGGCGAAAGGCTTTTAGTGCAAGCTCTTAGTCTGTGCTATATCCTTTGCATTCACTCTCTTAGGGAAGTTTAGGTGTAGGTATAAAGGTAGAAGGAGGGATCCTTATATAGCCCAATGGATAAAGGAAGCAACTTCATCTCTCATGCATGTGGGATAAAGGTAAAACATGATTAGGAATGGATAAGGTTGATTTATTAAAGGTAACCTTACTTTAGAAGGGTTTAATTTATGCTTAACAAGTCATGGGAAGTTGAGGAGCGTTTTAATTAGTCAGAGGTGATTAACTAATAGGTGGATGTAAGCTTATAGAATCCAATTAGAGGAATATTAGTAACGATTTAGGCTATTAGGAGGGGATTAAATCAATTAAATATTTATTTAATAGTAAAATGAAGGGGAAGACGAATTAATTAATAATAATGAATTAATCTAGATAAAAGAGGTGATTTATTAACGAAAGGTTGTTAATTAGGGTGTTAGTTGGATAGGTGACTTAATCAATTAGCTGTATTGTAATTAATTAACGACAATAAGAGGGAATATGAGTGCTTTTGACGATATGTCGTCGATTTGCGAGGAAGGGGATAGATTAGTGTAATTTAAGTATTTAAATTGCTTGGGTGTAATTATAGGTGTCTACAGCATGGCTGCCAGATTTTGAGGAATTGAAACTATTTTGCACAACCAAATGCAGGGTTTGTTTAGCCCACCTTTGCTTCCAGTTAGAGTAGAGTAGGTAGGTTTGCTTTCAAAAAAAGAAGTGCTTGTGCACACTCTACATATCCCACTTGGGGTATGTATGATTTCTATTTTTGTACATAAATTTTTGGTGTTGTTTTGGTTGCACTTGCACAGTGCATCCAGTGGCTTTTGGTGAAGAACAACTCCAAGTTTTAGTGGTTTTCAAAGTGGCTCAGAGGTCAGATTTTCATAGTTCAGATCAGATTTGGTTATCAAGCTTGACTCCATGCCTAATGGATGCTTCAAAAGGCCACTAATGATTCATCTAGCAGGAAGATGACCCCTCTGAGTCGCCAAAATTTTTATCCAAAATGAGCCCCCTGCTTATTTTGGCTAACTTACCTTCATTCTTTCCTTGTGCTTCAAATTCAATTTTTACACATTGCAAGACTCAAAAAATTATGGAAATGTCTTCATTAGATAGGATTTTTCTTCCCCTTTCCAGGAAGGTAAAGAAGTCCTCCTAACTCCCTATATTTTTTGCGTTATGGCTCGGCACGAGAACGTATTTTGGAGGGGAAATTTTCCTAAAGCGGGCTCGCGGAGCTTGAGAGAGTTTTGTGTCAAAGAGGCTCAGGCCAGCGGAGCAGAGGAAGAAATTAAGAACTTAGCACTTTTTGGGCTAAAAGTGCAAAATTCATTTGCGCTCCTGTGAGCCCACAAAGGAAACGAAATTGCTTAAGGCTTGCAGCCAATGAAATGATGCCACATATCAAGGCGAAGCGGCAGGTGTCAGAGGGACTTCTAGTTTTTTGGCATTAGGTCAAAATGTGTCAAAGGAAAAAATGGAACCGCATCTCTATGAGCAATCATAGGGTGCTATGTGTGCACATCAGTGGCAGGGATTTCACCGATGGAAGACCCTGGAAAAATGTGCCCTTGTGGGAAAAATGGGCAGAATGTGATTTTGAGACCCGCAGACCAATTAGAAAGCATCACATGTCATCAGAGTGGCGGGGCTGCAGAGAATTTTGGGAAAATTTCTCAATTTTGTGAAAAGGGAAAAAGTTCAAATTTTGGCCCACAGACCCAATTTTTGCCCCAACTTTGCCCTGTTTTGCCCTAAATATTCAGAGAGGCATATCTTTCGTACCAGAGCTCAGATTTTCATGATTTTGGTATCATTGGAAAGATGGTGAAATGATCTACATGATGAATGATAAAATTTTAAATTTTTATGGATTTTTTTGGGATAAAAATGGGAAAACGTCTCTGGCATGGAAAAATTGCAGAAAACGACCCCCAACCACCAAAATTAATGAAGTATGGGCCTCTTTCTTGTTCTACGAAGAAAATGTATGATGAAGTAAGGGATTTTTCATGGAAACCCATCATTTTATAGGCTAATTAAATGGATCTTGTTGGTGGTTGAAGTTTTAAAATTGATTTTCCCACGTTTTCTCATTTCCTTCATTCTGTTCGAGTGATAAAAAGCCAGTTTCGGCTCATTTGTAAAAGGTTGTTCATCCTTCTTCTCTGCCTCTCCCTTATTTTCCTCCCCAAGGTTGAAAATGGAGTTTGAACCTCCTCCCATGCTCTATAATGGCATTTATGCCTCTTACCTGTGAAATGATGCACTGTGTAAATTCTGAGCAATAAAAAAACATGTTTTTGTGATGCATTTGTCTATCCTTGCCTCATTTTCTTTGTTGTTTTCCTTACCTCTCTTCATTACAGGGTATTTATGCATGTTTGGATGTTCATTGTAGGTTTTGGAGCTGTGTTCATGGAGTTTTGGAACATTTTCTGTGTGAAATCCATCTTTGGTCTTTGATGCACTTGTCCATCCTTTCCATTGCTCACCTCTTCTTGTTCCATGGTAGTTTTGATAGATAATCAACAATTCCCTTCTCTGGTGTATCACAGTTTTAGTGTAGGATCTATTTTTTCCTTGTTTTCTTCCTCTCCTTGTCTCCTTAGAAGTTAGATTAGGTTAGATTAGGTCACCTACACTGGAATATCTTGTGGCAGGTAGTTTAGGAAGAGGAACCAGCCTTCTCTGGAGAGCTTTCCCCTTTTGCAAAGGTCCACACTTTGGGAAAGCTCAATGGTGTGCAATCACACCAAATGACTTTGCCTTAGAAAAGCAGATCCATAACTCATTTGGGGGTGCTGTGAATTTGCACAAACGGAACCTTCCCAATAATTACAAAACTCAACAACAGAAAGCTTCAGAATAGCCAAAATATTCCTTAAACATGAAGGTGTGCATCAATGGAGGCCCAGATATACACGGTTTCACACAAGCAAGTCGAGAATCCAACACGGAGGCTCGAGTTGAAAGACTCAATTAAAAATTATCAATCTTTAGTTTATCACGCCTAAGATACCCTCATAGGCTTACAGATAATCTTTGTCAACAAGTGAGAGTAAAGTGATTTTAAATTGTTTATTTTATTATAGGATGAAATTTCTTCTCATAATATAATTGTAAATGCCACTAAATTATCACAACGGATAAAATCTTGTGTGACTCAGAGAGATTTTAACATAATATTGGAACAGGAAGAAGAAAACCTATCTAAAAACATTTTGAAATAAAAGAAGAACACAAATTTTCCCAAGATCACACAGATTAATTCAAGATTTATTAGATTCATCAGCAAGGGAAAGTTTCTTGAAGCAATCTCAAAGCTTGTCAATGGTTGTACACTTACAACCATCTAGACTTGATAAAATCTAAAACACAAGAAATTAACAAGTTTCTCAGATTGTCACTCAGGAAGATGGGATTTCTCAAATTTTCTTATAAAAATTAAACCCCGACCATTTGCATGACTAATTCATGCTCTTTATAACACTCAATTTACATCCAAGCTTTTCCCCAAATAAAATAATATTCGAGGAACCTTTGTTTGTTACAATTTTTATCATGATTTAGAAAATGACATTTAACAGATGTGTAAAAAAAAGTTTCCAGTTGTTCAAAAAGGTAAATTATTTCAAATATTTCCATCATTGTTTTAACTAGGAGAATTTTTTTTATCCTTTGTGCAAACAACATCTTTTCCATATCCTTTCCCTCTGCAATTTGCTCTGCTGGATCTTTCTCTACTAATAATTCATTTTTTTGTAGGCACCCGAGCAACTCTTGTTTTAAAATATCAACCTTTGCACCTCGAAAATTCACAATTTGAGCTCCACAACCATTCAATTGCACTTCATTGATAGAAACAACAATAAATCATCAAAAAATTATGAAAAATTGATGCGCATTTGCATCTCCTGGAATCTTGGAGCGTTAATGGTAGAAAAATTAGATGCATTGAACAACAACCATTGATTCTACCCTTTTACAACTTTAAATTAGAGTCACCCACGTGGAAAAAATTGATTCAAAATGGGCCTGGGGTTTCTTTTTTCATTTTATAACTTTTGAAGAAAATGCGCAATTTAAACATTTTGCCCCGCCCCCTCCGCCTTTGAATACAGGCCCTACACGTGGCTTAATCCTGAGCGTTGACAGAGTCGCGGTTCAATTTTGCAACTTTACCTATTTTTACAAAAAGGGAAAAATTTCCAAATTTCCCCCAGCACTCCGCCCTCCTGCTTTTAGCAATTGATGTGGGTCCCAGCGGAGTCACACTTAATTTTTATACTTTTACTTCCCTTTCAAAATAATGTTAAAGTTTCAAAATCCTTTGACGGCCCGCTCCTCCACCATTGAGTTTTCAATGCATGCTTCATTTGTTTCCTGGCGGGGCCACGCTTCATCTTGTAACTTTTCTCCTTATTCACAAAAAGGAAAAAATTTCCAAAAAGCCTCCGGCGACCCGCCTCCCCGCTTTGACTTTTCAAAGCAACTCAAAACATGGCTTTAGCTGGGACCCGGCGGAGTCGCGAATCCCTTTATAATTTTTAATCTTTTACAAAACAAAGCCAAAAATCTTTAAAGTCTTCCACTGATTTGAATCCCCTCTGCCTTTGACTTTTCAAACTGCCATGTGTCCTTCTCTGGTTCCCTGCAGAGTCGCGGTTCACTTTTTAACTTTACTCCTTTACAAAACAAAAGCCAAAAATCTTCAAAGTCTTCTGCCAATCCGAATCCCCTCTGCCTTTGAATTTTCAAATTGCCACATGTCCTTCTCTGGTTCCCTGTGGAGTCGCGGTTTACTTTTTAACTTTACTCTTTTACAAAATAAGAGCCAAAAATCCTCAAAGTAACCTGATGATCCACATCCCCGCCTTTGATTTAAAATCAACACGTGGCTTTACTTGGGCATTTTTGGGGTCGCGCTACACTTTTATACTTTATTCCTTTTTCACAAAACAAAGGCAAAAAACCTCAAAGTGCTCTACCATCCCGCTCTCACCCCGCTTTTGACTGAAAAGCAGTCACATGTCTTTTTGTGGGCCTTAGGCATTTCTTTCACATTTTTACTTTTTTCACCATAGTGCCCTTAAAACATAAAAAAGGCTTGCCCTTCCGCAAATGCTCAACTGATGACACGTGTACACCTTCGGAGCAAAAAATAAGAATTTTCTCCGCCACTTCATAACTTTGAATAACCAATTAGAACTCAATGTAGCCATAGGGTGAGTTTGATATTATTGCAAACATAGCAAAAAGTGACAAGTTTATAACATAGACCCATCATGCCTCAACCAATCAAAAGAGACCACGTATTAGAAGATGCTGGGATATAATTTGATGAGGAAAACATGCCCGTCAAACCGTAAAATGTAGGGGAACCACCATTTTTGCCCAGAATTGAATTTTTCTTCAAGGAAAAAGAAATTTGCAAGTAATACCAGGCTTGAACACAATCCACGACTATGGAGAAGGATTTACAACAGCATACAAATAGAGATAAAATTTTCACGCATCCATTCAGGAGATAGAAAATACGTCGAACTAGGCAGATTGAAGAATTTTTCGAACAAATTAGGACAAGATCAAATCAAGCACCAACATGTTATATTACAAATAACAATGAAATCTTAACTTGTAGGGATGATTAGAAATACATGTAATCAAAAATAGAAAAACTTATAGAAATATGATTCTTAGCATCCAGAATCTAGTTTCTTAACTACTATTTTTTAAAAAAACAGACAAATTTAGCTATATTAACACACTCAAAATTCAATGACTTGGTTTTTTTTAAAAAAAAGCCTATAAGATTGTAGTCCATTTGCCCACAATTTAGATGACCAAAAATTGATATATATTTTATTCCTTTGGTGAAACTTTAGATGCCATTGTCTATCTTGGGATAGATTTTATTTTGTATTTTTTTAGAAATAGATTTTTTATGATTTTTTTCCGTGAAAGTGATTTGAAAACATAAGGAAAACAAAGCACTTTTTCATTTTTCCAACCATAACTTCATCAAAAAATATCGAAATCAAATACTTTTTTTTGAAGGTGTATAGAAATTTTTCCATGGTTGGGCTAGTATAGGTTTTATCACATTATGAAAAGTGAAAAAAAAGTTTTCAGTCTTAAACGTAGACATGAACATTCACGGGAAAAAAGTGTATTAAAGACCTACTATTAGTAAACAATTATAAAATGATATTTATCATATTCTATTCACTTTTAGATCAATTTTTCTACAAATCTAACAGTCTCCTTTAAGCGATGGTATAATTTTTGTGACATGTTTTTTATTTTTTGGCATTGTTCAAGTCTGCAGAAGAGCAAATTTGATGTTATGTTGTTTTTGATGGAAAATTTAGGATTTGATGTCCACTTTTTGGTCCCCCAACTTACAGCACTTACCCTCTTTGTTATCAATAGTATTTGGAAGGGTTAAGAGAAAATCAAGCCATGGATTTTATGGGACGAAGATGATTTCATAAAATACATTGATGTCAATTCTCACTTGATGTGGTTGTCACCAATTACTAACTTCCACAATGTTCCTTTAGAATAGATCCCATGGATGCAAACCCTCAAGATTTTTGTATAGTGTAAAACATCTATAGTTGGAATCTCATAAGAATTCAACTTTGACATAAAGTTATTATTAAATTATCTTTAATGAATGGTGACCAAGAGTCCTATCTTACAATTAATGAAGTAATTGTGGACGACATGTGTCATAAGATTCGTGTTATTTCCACTTCAACATGGTGGATGGATTGGAAAAGGTGTCCATATACACCTTTTCCCAATATTCACCCACAAAGGGCTATGATATGTTATCACCCAAGCTTCATATGGTGGATAAAATCAACTCCAATTGGTCTCTCCACTCTTTTAGATTTTGTTAGCAATGTATATTTTCTACTATATGGTCATCGTTTCTACAACCCAAGCTCAGGAATTCTACTTGGTGCCCTCTTTATAGGGTTTACCCATAAGATGCACACATATTAAAATAGATGTTTTGGACCCCCTTACCCATGCTATAGGGAAAATTGAAACCATCATGCAACTTTTCTAGTTTAAACAAAAATTTCAAATCATTTTGGCTTATATTCATGAAGTTTTCCAGTTCATTTTGACCCGGCCCTTTTCACTAGCAAGATATTTTGTTAAGTGATTTGGCTAGCATACCCACAACCTTCATTCAAGTCTGGTATGATTTCAGAGTAGAAATCCTTTTCTTCATTTAGAAAGAGAGAAATGTCGTTATTTTTTTCTCATTATATTGTTGATTTTAATCTTTGATCTTTTAACAAAGTGATGATTGTGTATAATATTTTTTCTACATATTCAAGTGCAAGTGCAGAAGGTGGTGTTGAAGGTAGCTCCCACCCAGAATCCATTGGACCATTGGGGAGATGCCCCCTACATTGTTTCTTTTACACTCGGGGTAATTTGTTGAGGGGTAGAGGCCGTCGGCGTAGCTTTTCGTAACTTCTCTATATGGGGTTTGTTTCCTTGCCACCACTCTCCTCCACATAACCATATTAGTGGGTGGTGCTCAACATGCCCTCATAATTAAATCATGATTCCACCTCCCACAAATGGGAAGTTCATTCAACTGGGTTTGGAAATTTTGCCTCCCAGGGGGGTAGGATAAAGAATATGAAAAAATGAATGACTACACTAAAATCATTATCATTGGCTAGGAGCTCATTCTTGATGGGAATGACATTCCAGGTGGTAGGTGGGGGTAAACCCAATGATAAAGACCACCCTCCTTCCACTCTCTTCATAATTTCTACCTAATTCTACTTTGATTAATTGTTATGATGATTCATTCAACCTAGCGTCTTGATCACATCCACTCAACAGTTAGTTCAGTTTACTATATGTACCCATAAATGAATTAGTGATTTTCTTGTTCCTTGTTACTCAAGATATCTTTAAAGCTTATACTTTTACCTTAAATGATCAACTAGATTAAGGACATCCCCTCAACATATTTATGAGTCTCATACCAGGCTAATGCACTCCACTAATTGATTCCAACAACCCAAATTCAACCTTTTGATTCACCTTGGAACAAACTATCCCATTTAGCTTCTTGTGATAATGTTATTGGATTGGTAAGGGATAAACAGATCTACAAGGTCTTTGATGAAATTGCTTCCGATAATATGATCATTTCAAACAACTCAGCTTAGCTCCACTCATCAATTCAATCACTGTACACAAGTAGTGTTGGTTCTTGTCAACTAAAAAAAAAAGCCTCAAAAGCTTGCAATTTTGGCTTCACATGGGAAAATGGGATATTGGCACCTAATCAAAAATTTCAAGAGTCTCTATTCATGCTAACCATCCAAAAAATTGGTTCTCATTGCTAGAATTAGTCATCAAGGTTTCTTCTTACGAAATTTGCCTACTACTTGTCTTGAGAACTAGATTGATAGAATAGTATAAGCCATAACTTCCCACTAGTCACCTGATCAAATCAATAGCATTTATAAGCACCATTTTCTAATTCAAAGGTGTGGGTGGAATTGGTTTGTTTCAACTCTCTTTGCAAATGCTACTTCCTTTAAAATCCTCTTCTCTTTACCTTAATGTTGCTACTAGACCTGGTGCAACTGATACAATGAGATAACTTTTAACCTAGGGGTTATTTTTTATCAATTAAGAAATATTTCCACTGCCCATTTGGATGTAATTTTTGTGGGAGAAGTTTCACCTTAAGTTTATTTGCAACATATACTTCAAATTCCCTCCTCTAGCCTCCAAAATGGGGTCTACCAGGTTACTACAATGCCCTACAACCAACTGTCATGGAATTCAAAGTTTTGAGCAATCTTTAAGAACTGAAACCCTCATTATTATTCTTCATTATCTAATCATAGTTCTTTCCTCCAAATTTCAAGAGAGGAGCACTTAATATTATCTATATATAAGGATTTTTCCTAAAACCCTAACAAACCCTATCAAGAAGCCCGAGAACACAAATTCTTTTATCATTCAATTAGAAATGTTTGTCAATCCCTCTAGTAACTTTGAATAGGTCTGCACAAAATACTAGAACCTTTTAATCTTACCTGTTATCATTATTTGTTTGAGGAAGTTTGTTTTAATTCTATCTTTCCACTGTACTCTTCCCAGGTTTGTCACAGATTCATCATCATGCCACTAGACCTTCTCTACAATCTTCAAGAAGGATCAAAGTCTTCTTAAATGTCATGAGCATGTGTCTTTTCACTTCCATCATTAGTATCACCTTCCCAATCCCGTTCTCACTCTTCAATCCTAGCCTTAATTCAACAAAATACCGTTAACCCTCAAGTACAGGATTCACCCACTTATTTTTCTCTTTTTGAATTACATAACTAGTAAGTTAATCACATAATTATCCACACAAGATGCATTCCAAAAAATTTTATCAGTAATTAAGTCCCTCAAGGTTTGATGACCTCTGTAGAATGGTAATTCATATGCAAATTCACTTACATACTATATGCATACAATAAGATACAGAAAAGAAAGCTTTTAACTACAACTTTCTTTCTTTTTGGAGCCCCAAATTTCGAACTATTATTGATTGATCAATAATTCAAATCAGTTATACAATGGAATATATATCCTCTTGGCTCGAGTTGTAACCACCTAACCACAATTTAAACTCTAGTTCACATGCAAGTTACCTTATGAAGAGGTTATATGGAGGCTTAGCTTGCCAATAGGGCTTACATGAAGTTTTTATGAGCTTATTACACCAATTGCACAAAAGGAGACTCCATTAACACAACTTGACTAAAAACAACCTATGACATAGATGAAAAACACCTATAAATCCCTTACACCACCTAGAAAGCCAAAAATTTGGCTCCAAGAAGATTCAAATTTTCAAAATAGGACAAATAGAGAGAAACGCTGCAAATTGAAATTTTGAACCTCCAAAGCCTAAAAAGACTATCTAATGACAAGTATAATCCTTTAATGACACTTCTAAGACCTACACAATCCAAAATTTGACTAAATACCACCATACCATCCCTAGGAGTGATTCTCTTTTTGGTTTCTCCCATTCCTTTGGGCTAATT
This sequence comes from Taxus chinensis, assembly GCA_019776745.2. Lineage (NCBI taxonomy): Eukaryota > Viridiplantae > Streptophyta > Pinopsida > Cupressales > Taxaceae > Taxus > Taxus chinensis. Next base: position 885,228,666 of record CM034149.1, read on the forward strand.
TGGACTTCATTGTATGCTTCCATACCACCAGATTTTTCTTTGAACAGTTGTATTATTCTAGTTTTTCATAATATAGCATCCATTTCATCAAACAATTAAAAAAAATTACACCAAATAATAGTCCGTGGAAAAAATTTAAGATTAAAAACCAATACGGTTAAAAAGCAATACCCTCATTACCCTATCCCGATACATACGTGGAAAAATCTTCGCTATCGAGGGACGAATGTGTTTGCGCTGTCTTGACTACGACAACACCGTCACTGTAAATTTGTAAATTATTTTGCTCGTCACAATCCATTCATTTCATTAACTTCGGAAGCTCGCGTTTATGACTTCTATGGGAAAAACTTATTGACGATGACGTGTGAAATTGAAAGCATACCCATCTCCCCAGCCACACTGTGTACGTGGAATTGTGACAAATGCCGGAATTATTGTTGAGGCCATTCTCCACATAACTGTTTCCCCTCTCGTGTCTCACGCCTATCCAGCCTTTACAATACTTTTTGAACGGTAGGTTTGCTACAGAAATAATTGGAATACATTGGTTGTTCGCTCGTGCCCTTTATTTCATTCAGTTTCAATTCTCTGGCAAAACGCTCATTGAGGATGAAGGGAGAAAACGTTCCCAGTCCGAGTCCCACTCCGCACGCAGTGGTTGTGCCGTTTCCAGCGCAGGGTCACGTCAACGCTCTTCTTCATTTTGCCGATCTGCTGCGAGCACGCGGATTTTTCATCACTTTCGTCAATACAGAATGGACGGAGAAACGCATCTTACGATCTTCCAAACAGTTTTTAGACCGCTCAAACTTCCGCTTTTTGTCATTCTCGGACGGCTTACCGGCGGAGGACGGGCGCACCACTCAACCGGGCGAGGTTTTAGCATCGTTGCCAAAGTGTGGGGCGGCGTTGGAGGAAGTTCTTCGCAGTTGCGGTGGCGTTCCTCCGGTGACGTGCATCGTGACCGACTCTTTCATGTCATGCACTGTGTCGGTCTCTGTTAATATGGGAGTGCCCAGGGTTGTTTTCTGGCCTTTGTGTGCAGCTGCTTCTATTACTCAGAAGTACGCCAATTTGCTGATTTCCCAGGGCCATATTCCTGTTAAAGGTACCTCTTCATCTCCAACTCATCAACCTTCAGTAATTGTCTTCTGGTTTTTAGTAATTTTTCTAAATTAATAATAACAGTGCTATTCAATAAGACTTAATATTAGACGAAATAAGGTGAAAAAATGAACCATAAACTGCGTCGTGTGCATTGAGATGGTGGCGGAAGATCGGCCAGTCAGCCAGGGGCTCAGTAAGAAAAATCCCGTGTGGACGAAGACAAAGATGTGGAACACTCTGTTCCATTCCGTTTCTCTCCTGTTCTGCCTGGTGACGCTCTGGTTGAGGAAGAACAGTGCGGAACTAGGGATCCACAACACTGGGTTTTGAACGGATGTTGTTGACATGGGTGGAGAGGATGTGATCGAGACTGAGTGCTATTTTAAGGGCTGTGGTTTAATTTGTCACGTCAGCAGCTTTTGACCTGGGCTTCGTGTCCACAATTCATGGATCTCCATTCAATGGCGCATGGCGCCCCTTAATGGAAGGTAAAGTTGATTTTTACCCCTGCGCTAGAGCCATTTTCATCATAATCTTTGATGTTGTGAAAAATCTATTACAGTTACTGATTATTAACCTCCTATCTTGTAAGATTATTTGATCAACAAATATTGGAAAATAACACAACTGTAACTTCACAAATACAAACACATAAAAAATACCCAACAAGGTGAACACAATATTTTCGGACAATTGTCCCTGGAAAAACCCCTTAGGGAAAACTAGTACTACAGATGAGAAATATATTAAACCTCAGCAAATCAAGAGATACAAATACTGTTTGCCTCTTACTGGCAGAGCTCTGACAATCTCCTAATCCTCCTGCTGATATTCCTCCACGGCTATCTCCAACGCTATCACTGCGCCCTTGCTAACACTGCAAGACTACTTGGTAACACTACAAGTTTCTCTAAAAACTTCCTTGTTACAAATGACTCAATGACCCCCTTATATACTACTCTCGTTGAAAATCAACGGCCGAGATTAATACAAATGAACGGCTGAGATTAAGACAACTCCATAACCATTAACAACCTTGGTTATGAGGTGTCACCTAAAAGGAGTCAATATTAGATAACAATTGTTCTTATCCTAACAATATTTGTTTGACAAAAACAACTATTTCTCTAAATTCTAGGCCAGAACGAATAGCTTTCCAAACTACCCATAACAAATGGATGAGGACAAACAACTATCCAAGCTGTTTTGCATGACACCCAACATCTCTCTGAAGAAGATGAATTTTGCCTTCCCCAATGCCTTTGTCAGAATGTCTATTACCTGCTGATCTGTAGGTACAAATTGTAGCTTAACAACCCCGTGCTGTACACAATCTTTGATGAAGTGATACTTGATGTCTATATGTTTTGACCTATCATGAAACACCGGATTCTCATTCAACTTGATGCAACTCTGATTGTTGCAGTGTATCACCATAGTCTCAACCTTCTGACCAAACAAAGCTACCAGCAACTTCCGAAGCCATATAGCTTCACATGTTGCCATGCTAGCTGCTATGTACTCTAAGTCTGCTAAACTCAGAGCCACAAACTTCTGCTTCTTGCTGAACCAAGATACAACTCCTGATCCCAGACTGAAACAACACCCTGAAGTGCTCCTCTTGTCCGTTGTACTACCTGCCCAATCTGCGTCCGTATAGCACATCAACCTGATTCCTTCACCTCGAGCATATCTAATTCCATACTCGATTGTACCTTGTAAATAATGTAGCACATGCTTTGCCGCAGTCCAATGCACTCTCTTTGGCTCAACCATGAACTGACTAAGAGAGTTAACTGCAAAAGCTATATCTGGCCTGGTATTGACCAAATACATGAGAGAACCAATCAACTGCCTGTATAAGGTGGGGTCTACATCCTTCTCCCTGGATGTGTCTACCTTCCTCCAATTCATGATCATGGGTGTAGATATGGCTTTGCAATCTTCCATCCTGAACCTTTTCAAGATTTCCATGCAATATTTCCCTTGCCCAAGGAAAATCTCTCCATCTTTCTGCCATACCTCCATGCCTAGAAAGTAGTGAATGAGTCCCAAATCCTTCATCTCGAACTCCGCTGCAAGATCCCTCTTGCATTCTTCTATGAGCCCCAGTGAACCTGTAAGAAACAAGTCATCTACATATAGAACAAGAATGAGAATCTCACCTCCAACTACCAAGTAGTAGAGATTAGCATTTGCCTCACTCTTCACAAAGCCAATTTCCTGCAAGTAACTATCAATGTGCTCATACCATGCTCTGGGAGCCTGCTTGAGTCCGTACAATGCTCTCTTCAATCTACACACGTGGGGTATCTTTACTGTGTGCTACAAAGCCTTATGGTTGTTCTATGTATACCTCCTCTTTCAACTCACCATTAAGAAACGCTGTCTTGACATCCATTTGATGGATCTGCCATCCCATCTGTGCTGAAATTGAGATTACAGCTCGTATAGAAGTATACCTGGCAACTGGAGCAAATGTCTCCTCGTAGTCTATTCCCTCTTTCTAAGAGAACCCCTTTGCCATGAACCTTGCCTTATATTTCTCAATGCTACCATCTGCAACGTGCTTGATCTTATAGATCTAGCGTGATCCAACCACCACCCTATCTATTGGTCTAGGCACTACCTCCCACACATCATTCTGCATAATTGAAGTATACTCCTCAACCATTTCTTCTTGCCACACTTGATGTTGTGCAACCTCCTGATAGCTAGAAGGTTCACTATCTACCAACATACTAATTAATGCAACATAGTCATCATACATGGCTGGTGGTTTCCGTTGTCTATCACTCCTCCTAGGAGTACCCACTTAATTCCTGAGTATTCTTCTGTGTCTGTTGAACCTCACGGTTCTTGCTGCCAACTGTAGAGGATGAAATATCAACCTCCATGTCTTCTTGATGCATCTCTTCTTGCACCTGTTGCTCCATACTTTGAAAACTCTCTCCTCCTGAGTCTATGCTTTGTACTAGTAACTATACTCGAGCTTTGCTGCCCTTGACTCAATTGAGTGATCCTTGGAGCTTCTATTGGCTGCTCACTCTGATCATCTACTGGCAAATCTCTAGACCTTCTAAATTCCTTGTCCTCCATGAACTTGACATCACGTCGAACAATAATCCTCCTGGCCCTTGGAATGAATATTCAATATGCCTTAGAGGTTTCACTGTACCCCACAAAGTACCCTCTCTCTGCAATCTAATCTAACTTGGTACGTGTATCCTTAGGAATGTGACAATATGCCAAACTCCCAAAGATCCTAAAGTGACTGACATTTGGCTTCTTCCCAGTGAATGCTTCCTTTGGTGTCATCTTCCCTAGTACCTTATGTGGAACTCTATTCTGTATGTATATTGCTGTATTGCATGCCTCTGCCCACAGATAACAGGGTAAATCCTGGTCATGCAACATAGCCCTTGATGCCTCCGTTATAGATCGATTCTTCCTCTCAGCAACTCCATTCTGTTGCGGATTGTAAGGAACAGTCCACTCTCTCTTGATTCCTTCTTTAGTACAGAACTCCTGGAACTCATTGCTTTTGTACTTACCTCCCTTGTCTGACCGAAGAAAATTTTATCTTCCTTCCTGTCGAATTCTCCACAAGAGCTTTGAACTCTTGGAAGCGACTGAAAACCTTATCCTTGGTCTTCAAGAAGTATATCCATGTCTTCCTGGAGAAATCATCAATAAAAGTTTAACAAAGTACTCATACCCTCTGAGAGACGTCGTCGACATTGGTCCACATACATCTAAATGTACTAGATCAAGAATGCCCTTGGATTTGGTGTCACTCCTTGGAAAATATGCTTTAGCAAACTTCCCCAACACGCATCCCTTACATACATCATCGTACTCTGTGCTCACCTCAGGAACACCTGTCACTGTCTCATGAAGTAATTTAAGGGCTCCATGATTGATATGGCCCATCCTTCTATGCCATAGATCTCCCTGATCTCTAAGATTATTGTTGCTCATGAGTGCCTTAGGAATATCAAACTGCAGCCTATAAAGCCGACCACTCCTAACTCCAATAGCTATGGGTGATTTCCAATCCTTGTGCTTGATCAACACATGTGCCCCTCTAAAGAGTACATTGTACCCTTTGTCCTGAAGGAAAGATACATAAATCAAATTCATCCCTAAGCTTGGAACATGCAACACATCATGAAGGGGAATCATCTTACCACTCTCCCTTTGAAACTGAACAGTCCCTTTCCCAACTGAGTTGAGTTTGGACATGTTCCCCATAGAGATCTGGATTCTGGTGCTCTCTTCCTTATAACTGGAGAAGTATTCTCTAACTCCTGTCATATGATATGACGCCCCACTATCTATGTACCAAACACTCTGTGAGGTTGAGCTAACCATACATGCTATGAGTGCAAACTCATCTTCCATTCTACTAGAGAGCTCATCTACACTTGTTGAAGCCACAACTTGCTTCTTGCCTTTATTTTCATTCTTCTTCCTTTCTGGGGCAATCGTTGACATAGTGGTCAAACTCGTGACAGCCATAGCACTTGATCTTCGAAGAATATTTCTTCTTCTTTTCACCTTGTGAATTTGATCCTTTACTAGACCCCTTCTTTGCTTTCCATTTACCCACTAGGGCAACATTTTCCTGTTCCACCTCACTTTTTTTGACTCTTATTGTTGGCTCCATTGACAAGACTTAGTCTAAGCTCCTCTTGAGTGAAATCACTCCATAGTCGATCCCAACTCAGTAAGGTGTCTCGTCCATTGATGACTTGAACAAAGACATCCCACTGCTTAGTAAACCCATTTAGGGCTATTCGCACTAGCTCGTCATCATTTGGTTTGTCTCCAATAGCTGCCAATTCATCCTTGACAAGTTTAAGTCTGGTGAGGTAACTTGTGACGTCTTCTCCCTTATTCATCCGGGTATTCCTCAACTTTTCTCTGAGAATTAGCTTCCGGTTAGTGGTAGCATTTTGGTACAGATTCATAATGGCATCCCACATCATCTTCGCTATATCTAACTCTACAATATGCGGAACAATATGATCCTTGACACCATCAAGAATCAGCCTCCTCGCCTTTGCATCTTCCTTCTTATATGCTAAGAGTTGTGTTGCATCTATACGTACAGGTACAACAGTGGTCACATATTCCTTGATGCCATTTTCTTCCAGCAATAGAGAAATTCTGGCTTTCCAGACACCAAAATTTGAGGCTCCATCCAATCTGTCCCGATCTCTTAAACCTGCTGAGGCCATCTTAAAAGAAAATAATAATAATAATTTTGAAGAGGTTAAACTGGGTTTTATAAACCCTCACTTTCTTTCACCTAGGGTGAATCTCTTCTACCCGAACTTAGCTCTGATACCATGGATAAAATCTATTACAGTTACTGATTATTAACCTCCTATCTTGTAAGATTATTTGATCAACAAATATTGGAAAATAACACAACTGTAACTTCACAAATACAAACACATAAAAAATACCCAACAAGGTGAACACAATATTTTCAGACAATTGTCCCTAGAAAAACCCCGTAGGGAAAACCAGTACTACAGATGAGAAATATATTAAACCTCAGCAAATCAAGAGATACAAATATTGCTTGCCTCTTACTGGCAGAGCTTCGACAATCTCCTAATCCTCCTACTGATATTCCTCCACTGCTATCTCCAACCCTATCACTGCGCCCCTTGCTAACACTGCAAGACTACTTGGTAACACTACAAGTTTCTCTAAAAACTTCCTTGTTACAAATGACCCAATGACCCCCTTATATACTACTCTCGTTGAAAATCAACAGCCGAGATCAATACAAATGAACGGCTGAGATTAAGACAACTCCATAACCATTAACAACTTTGGTTATGAGGTGTCACCTAAAAGGAGTCAATATTAGATAACAATTGTTCTTATCCTAACAATATTTGTTTGACAAAAACAACTATTTCTCTAAATTCTAGGCCAGAACGAATAGCTATCCAAACTACCCATAACAAATGGATGAGGACAAATAGCTGTCCAAGCTACTAAGATTAACAGATGTCAATTCGACCATTTATTTATGAAACCCTGGTTTACTTCTTTCAAACCCACTTTGTAAGACCACCTTTATCAAGCCCATCTAGATTAGATTACCCCATCTACTGCTGAAATTTTGGAATGAGGAGTAGCTTGTATCTATTGGAAATGATCTAGGTAGATTTATTGTCATTGATCTTAAAACTATGAAATATACCTACATAACCTTTGCTCACATCCTCGTAGATGTGGATACCTCAATTGACCTACAGACAACTATGGAACTCAAAGGTTTATGATATAAATTTGACTTAGCTGCTTGAGTATGAAACGCTCCCCTTCAAATGGGGAAAGTGTTTTTCTTTTCGTCATGTTGCTTCAGATTATCATATTTTCAAATGCAAGGTGAATGGAAGAGTGTCCTGGTAGAAGGATGTCCTTCCCTATTATTTGGTAGTGAAAGGTAATAGAGAAAGTGATTTTGAATCTGACTCTGAGACAAAGAATAGAGAATATATAGTATTGGCAACACAAATCGAAGAAAATAAAAACCTATTATAAACAACATCAAAGGAAAAGACTCTTAGAGTAACAGAGTTTGATATGGATCATGTCCCTGAATTGGAGGCATGATCAAGAGCCACAATAGGAGACTTTTTGTGCATAGTTTAGGTGTCTCTACTATTGCAAGAGATGGTGGAAAAAGTGAAAGGGGACCCAAAACCTCATGATGGAACCCATCCCATCATGGAGAATGAAGTTATTCATGTTTCCTCATTAGATGAGGTTAAGGAAACGATCGCTATGGGTAAGAAGACAAAAGGACCGACAAATATGATTTTGTGTTCTAAAAAAGATGGTGACTATTGTGGAAGCTCAATAAATTATTGCTCAGTTTTGGCAGTCTTCTTGTTTCTCCTGGGGTTATAAACGGGTTATCATTTGTCATACGAGTTGTTTAAGAGGGTTGTAAGGTGGTGAGCCCTATAGGTTATGGATGATGGATGCTAGTTTTAGTGTGCTTCATAGTTTTATTTTTTGAATGGTTAAATAAAAGGTTATTGGGAACCATTCAAAATTCCTTATTCATTTACCTATTAATAAAGAGAATGCCATATACAATAATTCATATATACAAATTTTCTTTACAATTTGGATTATAGTATGTAAAGTGCCACTAATGAGAACGAAAGTGCGTATGGATTCTAGAGTCACCATCGCCTACAATCTATCATTTTCAAATTAGATAGTAATCTACAATCCATACTAATTTTCTCTCTTAGTTTGCAATTTGTACTAATTTTCTTCTTCATCATAGTAAACCAATAAGTTTTATTTAAAATGTAAATAAAAAATACAATTTTTTTAATCTTATATTATTTTCTAGTAAATGTTTTTAAAATATTTTAAATTTTAAAATAAATTCCAAAGTATTATGTGAGTACTAATAACATAAATAATGGTTATGTACTAAAATTATAATATGGGTTATGACTTGCTCTACCCATCTTTTTGTATGATTAGCATTGTATTGTATCTTTGTTATTAATACAAGTGTGCTTTTATTAAATAGTATAAATTCAATATATAAATTAAATAACAATATAAAATTAATATAGTAATAATATATGTATAACAATTAATTATAATTTTTTCAGTATATAAAATTTTAGGTATAGATTTTAGTAAATAGAGAATTGAAAATATAGATATATTAAATAACGAATCATCTAACTTGGATTTGCAATAAACATATATCATAACAATCATTAAATTAAAATTTAAATTAAAATATAGAAATGAGAATAGTTGTTACTATTTGGTTATAAACTCCAAACTAATAATAGATTTTTCATTTATTAAATTTTTTTTTTAATTTAATTCTAGCTATCAATAATTATAATTGAATTAATTTTAATTCAATTCCAATTATTAACAAATTAAAATTATCATTGTACTAAGATGCACATCCATAAAATGTCACTTGATAAAGCATGACACAATCTAGGCAATCTATAAAATCATTGACTAACACATGCACCTTTTTGGGATGCAAGGGATTCACGGATAGGAAGGTGGTGGCAAGGTGAAAGGAATCAATAGACCAAATCCTAAACAAATAATGTTTTAGAACAAATATTTTTCCTTGTAAAATTCTATTTTATTTTTTTCATTTTTTTGTAAATTAACATTTGTTTTGTGAGTGTTACGGTGAATTTTCAACATGGTGGGGGTGGTTTACCAGTGTGAGGTCGGTTTTTAGGCATTCCTTGGTAATCTATTCTCACATATAAAATATTTTAGCTAATAAATATAATTTAAAGAAATATATAAATAAGACATACAAACCACAAAAAGTGTGCAATTTTAGGTTCCACGCAGTAGAATTTTTTTTTTTTAGATTGATGGTGAGGATCTAATTTGTCGGGGTTAAACCATATAACAATGTTTCAAAAATATATAATTAGATAAAGAATACAAACAATGAGTGTGGAAATAATCCAGAAGATAAAATAAACAAGAGAAAGATATCACCAGATTTAACGTGGTTCACCTAGTGTGGGCAACGGCCACCAAGAAATGGCCAATATTATTATTCAGTGCTTTACATAGGAAATAGAATGAAAGATCTGTTCTCTTCCAACACCTCACATGATGTTCAATGCTTTTCCCTCACTCAGCTACTCTTTCTTGCTCACCAAGAAAACTAACATGCAAAACAATTTCTATTTTCTTTTGTCACACCCTCATATAATGCATACATGCATATATATATATATATATATATATATATATATATATATATATATATATATATATATATATAGATATATATATATATATATATATATATATATATATATATATATATATATATATCTATTCTAGGCAACTAAATATGATTTTATAATCATTAAATCATCTTTAAAGAAAGAAATTTATTCTAATTCTTTTTTAAAGAGAAAAGAACCATCGCATAGGTGACCAATGTCAGTTCCTGCCTGACCAATGTGGGGTAACTTCTGACCGATGCCAGTTTCCTCCTAACCGATGCCGGTTCACTGTCAAAACCAGTAACATGTAACAGAAAGTTTCTTGTGAAGAAATTAAGCTCCACACTCGACAATATCCCCCTTGGAAATCAATTGTTGCACTATTACTGTACATCACCATTCTTGGTTCTCTTTCTTTGGCTCGTTTCTTCCTCTTCAATGAACTCAAACTCAAAGACCAACAGAAGTGGAGTGAAGCTTAAAATTCTCCCTTACCAATGGCTTTCATTAGCATGTCCCTAGGGTTCTGATCTATATGGATTTTCTCTAACTTCAGTTGCCCATCCTCTAATACCTATAGTATGAAATGATACCTCAACTGAATGTGTTTTGTTCTTGAATGAAATGTTGTGTTATTTTCCAGATGGATCGCGCTCTGACTATCACTGTATAAACTGCAATCCTATTGCTCCTTACTCAACTCTTTCATGAACCTACTCATCCATATAATCTCCTTGCTAGATTTTGTAGCTGAAACATACTTTGTATCTGTAGTAGACAAAGCCACAACCTTCTGTAATCTTGAAATCCATCTAACTTCCTTTCTACCTACTATGAAAACATATCCAATGGTGCTCCTCCTATCATCCAAATCTCCATCCATATATGAATCAACATAGCTACGTAAAGAAGTAACTAACCCTCTAAAGCATAAGTCCATGCCGGATGTCCCTCTCAAATACATGAGAATCCATTGGACTTCTTTCCAATGTTATTTAACTAATTATCCATTTACCTGCTCACAACTCCCACTGCCTGTGCAATGTCTGGTCTAGTACAAACCATGACATACATAAGACTTCATACTACTGACGCATAGGGAACACATGCCATGTACTCAACCTCCTCATGTGATTAAGGAGACTGATATTTTCTAAATTTGAAGTGTCCCACTATCCAGCCATAGGTGTACTAACATGTTTTTAATTTTGCATGTTAAACCTTTCCAACAAATTATTAATATAAGCCTCCTAAAACAAATACAACTTCATGTTTTTCCTATCTCAATGAATTTGCATGCCAAATATTTTCTTTGTAGATCTCAAATCCTTCATTATAATTGTGTGACCTAACCTTTCTTTAAGTTTACCAATGTCCTTCATACTAGATCCTGTAATCAGCATATCATCCACATCCAGTAACAAAATAACATAGCTCCCATTTTCAAGCTTCTTAAAACAAACAAAAATGGCTATATTCACATCTCATATAACCATGCTCATGCATAAAAATATCAAATATCAAATACCATTGCCTTGGAGTTTTCTTGAGCCCATATAGGATATTTTTTTAATTCACACACAAGTTTCTCCTTACCCTTGACTTCGTAACCAAGCAGCTACTGCAAATAAATATCTTCCTCCAAATCACTATGAAGAAAAGTTGTCTTAACATCAAGCTGTTATAAAGAAAAATCTTCTATTGCAACCAAACTTAGAACAATACAAATAGAAGTCATATTAACTATAGGAGAAAAAATCTCATCAAATTCAATATCTGATTTATGTGCAAATCCATTTACCACAAGCCTCGCCTTGTACCTTTTAATTCCACCCTCTTCTTCCTTGATTCTATAAACTCATTTGTTCTTTAGTGTTTTCTTACCTACTGACAACTTGACCAAATCCCATGTCTAATTTTGTTCCAAGGAGTCCATCTCCTCATTCATGCCATGCTCCCATTGCTTATGGGTATCTACCTACATTGCTTCTTCAAAGATTTCTAGTTAACCACTATCAATCAATAATAAATAAGAAAAGGAAGGTGAAAATATCTCTGAAGGGTCTACTTACTCTTTGTGACCTTCTCTCTGATATCTGGGGTGTATGGGGATCATTCTGTGCATGTTATATATTTAAGTCAATCTTTTTCAGTGACCGACACTGATCAGCTGTAACCGACTATGGTTCTGTAACCAACCATAGTTCATCTATCTGCTGACTGACTGCGGTTGCCTTACCGACATTGGTTCTAGGGAGTACCAACGCCGGTTCCTGTATTTTTCTTTTCTGAACCTGATCCTATCTGTTGATGCTGGTTAGTCTGACCGACATTGGTTTTTGTAGAACTGACGTCGGTTTCTATGGATGTCTATTTTAGATCAGAAAGTTGATTTTCATTCAAAATCTTCTCAACCTATTCATGTTTAGGCACCAAAACCTGAACCACGTACATTCATTTTTTATTCCAATCAATGTCACGACTCCTAACAATATTAGAATCTTCTAAGTCCCAAAATCAATATCCAAAATCACCAGAGCCATAACCAATGAAAGTACATCTACTATATTTATAATCCAACTTCCTCCTATTTTCTCTATTAAGATGCAAAACAGCTTCTGAGAAAAAAAATCTAAGAAAAGAAAACTCTACCTCTTTTCCAGACCAAGCTTCTTTCGGTATTCCACTTTCCAGTGCTGTTGAAGGCCCACAGTTGATCAAGTACACCATTTGTATCAACTGCTTCTGCCCAAAACTTCAAAGGTAATCCGACATGTATCCTCATGCTTATAACATGTTCCATGATTGTTTTTGTTCATTCTTTCTGTAACTCCATTCTCACGTGGATTTCTAAGAACTGTTCTTTCTCTTCATATTCCATTCTTTAAAAAAATAATCATTGAAATCCTTGTTGCAGTACTTACCACCATTGTTAGATCTAAGGAACTTCAATTTTAAGTTTGATTCATTTTCTACAAGGGCTTTCCATCTTTTAAAAGTTTCGAAAACATCAAATTTAGACTTAATGAAAAAGATCCATACCTTCCTTGTGGTATCATCAATGAAAGTAACATAATATTAGGATCCTCCAATAGAATCTATCTAAGTTGGTCCCCACACATCTGAGTGCAAAAAGTTCCAATTTCTACTCATTTTTTTGTTGACCCAACCTTGAGAAATATTACTCTCTTCTGCTTTCCAAATGTGTAATGCTCATAAAATTCAAGATCTAACTATTTCAAATCTGATAACTTACCCTTATCCTTTAAGATCTGCATTCCTTTTTCACTCATATGGCCTAGCCAATTATGCTACATGGTTGCATCTAAATCTGTAGTAGATAACACAGAAAAGGAATCAGTAACAAAGGTAGACAGATATAAAGTTCCTACCTTCTTACTTCTTACCACAACAAGAGATCCCTTGGTAACATTCCAAGATTCAGATGTGAATGTAACCATGCATCTAGATCCACCAAGTTACCCTACAAAATATTAGATTTCTCTCGAGGCTTGACACATACCTCACATATTTCAATACCCATGGATTTCCATTCTGTAACTTTAGATAAACATCACCTTTACCAGTAATATGGCATGGCTCATCATCTCCTAAATAAACTTGTCCAAAATCACTCTGAACATAATTTATGAAATAACCCTTATTAGGGGTAGCATGGAAAGAAGTTCCATAATCTAAAATCCAAGATTTTAATTTATTATCCAAGGAGAGAATAAGGTCATCTTTTTTTACCTCACTTGTAACATTTTCCTCTTTACCTTTGTTTGATGTATTCTCTTTGTTTTCCTTAAACCAACACTCCTTCTTTACGTGTCCTCTCTTTCCACAATTCCAGCCAACTAAATCTTTGTACTTGGATATAGATCTACCATGTCTTGACTTTGATCTCTCATTATTATTTCTCTTTTATGATCTCTCCTAAGATCTTCCATTGCTTTCTACAATTAAAGCATTTCTAGATGATGCTTCTCCCGAGCTTTTCCTGCATATTTCCTCATTAAGGATTACACTAACCACATCATCAAATTCCAAACCTTTAGAAGAAATTGATTTATTACTAACAACCATTACCAATTTATCCCAACTATTTTGAAAAGAACATAAGAATAAAAGTGCTTTCACTTCATCATCAAACACAATTTCTATTGATTTTAATTGATTTACAATAGACTGGAAATCCTTCAAATGATTAGATATGGATCCACCTTCTTGCATCTTGGAATTAATTTTTTTCTCATCAAATAAACCTTATTCAAAGCACTAGGAGTTTCATAAAAATTTGTTAAAGATATCATCAACTCTAATGTGGTTTTTGCATCTATAAAATTTGAAGCCATCGATGCTGCCAAGCTCAATATTATAGATCCCAGAGCCTTTCTGTCAAGAACCTTCCATTATTCATTAGTCATTGTGTTCTTTTATCTATGCTCATGGAATGGTAATTATAGATATTTTTGATACAAATAATCCTCCACCTGCATCTTCCATAGTTGATAATTATGATCGTCAAATTTATCTACTCGGTATTTACTATCTTCTTCCATTGCTTTGCTCCCACTCAATCAGAAAACCCCATTGTGAGTAAATTTTGTTAACACAAAAATCCTCTAAACAAAGATCTAATACTAGTTGTTGGGGTTAAACCATATAAGAGTGTTGCACAGATGTATAATCAGATAAAGCGTAAAAATAATGAATTTGGAAATAAGCCAGAAGATGAAATAAAAAAGAGAAAGATAACACCAGATTTAACGTGGTTCACCTAGTGTGGGCTATGTCCACCAACAAACAGAAAATATTATTATTCAGTGCTTTACAGAGGAAGCACAATGAAGATCTGTTGTCTTCCAACACCTCACAAGATGTTCAATGTTTTTCCCTCACTCAGCTACTCTTTATTTCTCATCAAGAAAACTTACATGCAAAACAATTTCTATTTTCTTCTCTCATAACTTCATATAATGCATACATGCATATATATCTATTATGCACAACTAACTATGCTTTTACAATCAATAAATCATATTTAAAGCAAGTTATTTATTCTAATTCTCGTTTAAAGAAAAAAGCACTGTCACACAGGTGACCGATGCCAATTCTTACCAGATTGATACTGGTCACGTCTTAACTGATGTCGGTTACCTTCTGACCGATGTTGGTTTCCTCCCGACCGATGATGGTCACTGTCAAAACTAGTAACATGTAAAATTAAGTTTCTTGTGAATCAATTAAGCTCCACACTAAAAAAAAATTCCCCACCGGGCATTGATATTTCCTACAATGGGAAAATGTGACGAAAGTTAGGTGTAGCCTCGGCTAGCTGAATAATTCCAGAACAAGGTGTCCACATACCATTTCCAATCCGTCCACAATGGAAGAGTCTAAATAATAGTGATCTTATGGATCATGTGATCTAACATAAATGAAATGATTTCATTGATGATAGTTTTTTCTGGCAGAGCTAGTTTAAACCGCACCTTGAGCTCTTTCTAGGATAACCAAGATTGAGTGTGTTTATAGAAAAGGTTTTAGATAGTGTGAATGCTATGCTTGAAGAGGTGGAGAGCAGAACTCATAGGCACCTTGGCTAGACAACGAACCTAGAACTAAATGACATGAGACCACCATAAAGAGTGGAGATTAAATTAAAGGATGTTGTGGAAGACATTTCCAGTCCACTAGATACATGTATTGATTTACTCTAAAGATTTCAAAATGCTTTTGAGCACAAGGTACTAATCACTTTTTTATTCAAATTAAAACAATGCAATACGTACATGCATGAAATGTTTATGCAAATAAAATAGTTAATGTGAAACCATCAAGAACCTACCACCTGTCAAGTCAATATAACCGACTACATCCAAAACAATGTAATATAATCACAATTAATCTAACAGAAGACTATGGAAAAAGGTTAGTGTATAGGTTGTGTTATACATCATGCACCACCTATGTCAACACTACTCACAAGATCCCTCAAACAATATATAGTCCTCCACCTAGCATGTAATATCTATATGAATCATTCTTGTTGACAACTTGAACCCCTTCATTCTTTCTTTGTTATAATATTTTTCTCTTTCTAAGTCTTAGAGATAGCAATTTTATGTTCTTGGATATGAGGAGAGATAGTGTCCTTAACCTATTTGGGTGCTTGAAAACAATAATAATGGATGTACATAAACTTTGGGAGGATTTTGAGAGCCTTGAGTGCCTTTTATGAATGTTGCAAGTGTTTGTGTCGATAAAATCCCATGTGATTGCCAAGTTTTGGAATGAGGTGATTTTAAATTTGTTACGTAAGGTTCCGAAGGTTATTTATTGTGATAATGCCAATCTAGGAAGATACATAAACCCAAAAATGATATTTCATTGAATAAATAGTTGGGAAATATGTTGTCTCATGACCATACAAGTAATCTAAGAGTGGATTATATAATTTGACCAAGTTATATGGTTTCAGACAGGGATAAGATTAGTGAGATCTAAAAGTTTTGTTTTTAAAAGAAAATCCTAAGGACTAGTCTTGTGTACTTGTATTAAGAATTTTTTGATGCATAGGTGATTGGAATTAAGAAAGTTAGACAATGGATGGAAACATGCATTGAGTGGGCATAGGATGTGTTTTTTTCTTAGCCAAGATCCATTATTGGAATAAATAGTTTTAAAATGGTAAATTACTAAAATTTTAGTGTCTACAAGTATCAGTTTAACAAATATCGTGTTCTTTTAACTATGGGTAAATAGTTTTTTTAAAGTGACTATACCCTTGTACAATAGTTGTCAAAAGCCAAATTTTACCCCAAAAAGCCCAACAACAAAAAATAATCTGTCAAGATTAAAACCAGCAAAAGCAGTCCAGTTGTTAAAAAACAACCACTTAACATCAACACATCTTCCCAGCAGCCGCACATCAGGCCAATTGCCCAGATGTAGAAATGATATCAACCAAAAGGACAAGAATCATACCTTGTCCAGTACAGTGGGGGATTTGTATTTGGCGTTTCCCTTCTTTTTCCTATCCACCACTGTCCATTCCTTAGTTCCTGCATCCACTTAAATCGGAAGAACAACTGCAATAAATTTGATAGGGATGTGACCCGCTGGAAGGGGGTTTGAATCATCCTTGAACACTGAATCAACACCCTAAAGAGAATAATCTGGAGGTATATTTTCTGTATTATTCTGTGAACCATCCTCAGCGGATGAGTCAACTTGTGGGGGGGGGGGGTAGATTCCTCAACCGGATCTGAATCAATTGTAAGATTTTCGGGTAGAGAATACTTCCACCATGCAGGTTTGGTCTTACGTTTGGAATCTTCACAATCATCTATAATATGACCAGTTTGGAAACAACACCGACATCTAAAGGCAAGTCCCGCATAGTCTATCCTCTGCACCCAGATCCTTTCACCAAATTGTAGATTGATTTCTCCTGGTAAGAATTTGAAGGTATCGAGATCTAAAAGGATTCGAGCATAAGCTGTAGTATGGGTTTGAATGGAGGTGTTATCATCAACTTCCACACATGCGCCTAGAGTATCCCCTATAGAAATGAGACAAGATCTGTTCCAAAGCTGAAGTGGGAGTCCTGGCAAGCGAATCCAAATCGGGTAGGTACCAAAATATTCTTTAATTAAATGATCAAAAGACGGATACCATGGCTTAGACATAAGCCCGTGTTCCCCCCAAACCCAATGTTGGCTAAAAATTAAATCCCTATCTTCAGGTCTTTCAAAGACAACAATGAAATAATCTTTAGCACAAGGATAAAGCTCAATCTTACCTTGTATCATCTATTATTTATTTTTTAGATATGAAAATTATTTTGCAGATATTTTCACAAAACTTTTGAGTAAAGAAAATTTTGAATATTTGAGTGACTATTTATTTGCAATATCTATATAAATGTTCAATATTAAGGAGGAACGTTGGAAAACATAATATTTCTAACCTACTCACCTTTATTGCTATATTTCTACAACCCACTTCATGTAGATTTAATTTATTTATAACTAAGTTGTGGCATTTAATATTGAGAAATAATCTCTAAAGGAGAATATTTTTTAATGTTATAAATCACTTAAAATTTATAAGCACCAAGCACATTTATGGTGCTGCGAATTTGTTTTTAAAGTGTTTATCTAGCATGTAACTTTCATTTTTGATTCCTTTCCCCTCATATATTATATATGATGCATTTCAAATATTCAAAAATATTTATATGATCTACATCATGATTCAATACAATATTTGAGGTGATTTGAGAAAATGATATTTTTCATATCCAATTAATTTATTAACTTTCATGTTTCCTCAAAAAGAAAGTGTTATCAATTTTGAGGATGGTTTTATACAAATAGATGTTGTAAAGCTATGGAATAAGGGATTATTATCAGCCCATACTATAACAATAAGGTTTTATTTAACTGGGTTTCATTCATTATTAGTTCATATTTTTTCAGTTATAGAACATAGTATCATGAATTGTATACCTTGAGTTCTTATGCCATAAAATTTGGACTTTGGTTTTTATCTAACTACACACACACACAACACACACACACATATACAATTATATACATATAATATATATATATATACTTATATATATATATATTATATATAATATTATATATGTTGTATGTATGATGTATGTATGATTATTATGTATGTATGGTATGTATGTATGTATATGTACGTAGTATGTATAGAAGTACTGTACAGTACTAAACAACAACACCATATGATGATATACATACATTATATATTAGATATATATATATATATATATTATATATATAGGTATACATAGATATATATATATATATATTTGATATCTATATATACATATATATATCATCACATAGTATATCTGATTATCTATATATAATATAGTATATTATATATATATATATATATATAATTATAGTATGTATACATCTATTCTCTCTCTCGTTGTCTCCACATCTCTCTCTGTCCTCCCTCTCTCTCTGTCCTACCTATCTATCTGGCTCCCTCCCTCATCTCTCTCTCTCTCTCTCTTCTCTCTCTCTCTCTCTATATATATATATATATAATATATATATATATATATATGTTTCTCTCTAACAAATAACATGTGGGGTATTCCTTCTAGATTTATTGTAAAATATTTGCTTCAATTCAATGTAACTACCATTCACTAGTTTTAATGTTGGGTTTACATTTTTTAATTCATTTATGAATATGACTAACATAGACTATTAGAAAGAGGGCTACTTTTCCACAATGTTATCCACAAAATAATCAATTTGTGGAAAAAATGTGGGATTATCAACATTAAATAGATGAATTTTATAATATACAAAGTAGTTTTTTCAAAATTCTATAAAAGTTTAATTTTATTTGTTTAATATTCATAATCCTAAAATTTTATCAAGGAAATATGACAATTTCTCTATATATTTTGAAAAAGAATATATCTGAAAGTATAATTAAGGATATTCTAAATAAAATGTACATCAATATACACCTCACCATATACTAATAATTATTATTTGATATACACATATAATTTATAAACAATTTATTACAACATAAGAAGTCATTTCCACTTTTAAAAAATGAACTACTAGGTATAATATTATTGCTAATCTATGCTCTCAATAAATTAATTTTTTAAATTTATTAATAATTCTTTTATATATTTCCATGTAGCATCATATTCCAGGTTCAACTATAGTGTATCATTTCATCCTAGATAGCTTTGAACTATATTTTCTTTGAAATTAATTTTTTTGTACTCAAATATATTTATTTTATTATTGTTTAATTAATTTAATGTTATGATAAAGACTAGTCACATTGTGACTTTTTTTTCTTCTTATATATTTTTATGAAATATATTTTTAATTTATTTTCGATTTGTAAGTTGTCATTATTATTCTTCCTCTATTGTTTCATTACATTTTCCTTGTGTAAAATGCAATAAGTGGTAGATGCAATATCTTATTACAAATAAACTATAAAACATAAGATTCAAAAAGAAAATGAGCCTCAAACATAACATAAAATAAAAATAAATAAATGTTTAATGAGAATCACACACAACCAACATTAAAGTTTTTAAGGTTTAACGCTTAAGTTTGAGTTAAATTAACAAACAAAATAATAACTAATAAAAATATCAAGATTTTTTAATTAAACCCTAGTAAAAAAATATAATTTTAATTATTATGATTATTTTTTTTCCCAAATCATATTCACAAGTGGAGATAGGTTTAATGAGTAAGCACTACAATATTAATAATATGTTATTCATTTATATTTTTAATAATTATAACATAAAAGTAATAGACTTTACATCATTATAATTATATAAAAAAATGCACATAAATTATAAAGAATTCTATTCTAAGTCCAAATTTATAAATATAGATGCATTAGAAAGTAACTTTTTTTTAATTATAATAATTATTATTCTTGAAATTCATCTTCAAATTAAAAATCCCGCAAACATTAACAATATAATAACAATCTAATTAATATTAATTGAGGAGTTATGATGGGAACATAAATTAACTATTTATTACGGCCGAAGGTGTTTCTTATAGTGGGAAAGCCCTTGGGCTTCTGACAAGGAGCAGTGAAATCAACGGTTGGAGGTTCGGTTGTACACATGGACGTCGATGAAAACGTTTTGAACCGTTCATCCCCTCTGTGCTTCTACTTTTTCTTCTACACGGTCTGCCGGATATTTGAGACATCATTAAATGGTTTGTTGACCAGTTAAGAACCGTCAAATCCCTCCAATTATTGTCGTGGACAAGCAGAAGTGAAGCAAGCTCTTCTTTGGTGAGTCTGACACACCGTCGATCTATTATCAAACGCCAAAATAATTTTCCACGATTCTTTGTTGTATATAATCGATTTGTCATCTGTTTCTTCATTCGTTAAATCTCTATCAGAAAACGCTGTCGGAAACATTTCTGGCAAAAAGACGTCATAGGCTTGGAGCTCTGCAGTGTGTGGGAGAGGCCGGTTGAAGCTGCCCAAATGAGGAACAAAATCTGCTTCATGCTTTGGATAATCGCAGGGAACATCCTTCACATACGAAATCAATCGCAGGGCACATCCTTCACATACGAACACCTCTCTAGTTTCGTCTCCCTTCCGTTTTACTTTCATAACTTCTTGTTTCAAAGATTGTCACAAAATGCTGCCCAATCTATGCTTAATGATATTTGAGGCTAATTGTTCTTCTGCAATTAACCATAATTGTTGAGAACAAAATAACTTAGAAATTTTGAGTATTAAAAACAATTATATAAGCAACATCCTGAGCATTGGCCACTTGTGAGGGAAGACGCAGACATTCTCACTTATTTGATTTGCAAACCATAACTGGAATTGTCCACCTATCCCTTCAAGTGGCTAGACTCGTGAGTCATGCTCTCCGAGTCTCCACCGTGGCAAACCGCTCGTCCAGTCATCGAAAACAACAGCTAGCACTGGAGAGGGAACTGAGCATTGCAAGTTCATTACCTTCTTTCCCCGAATAGAAACACAAGCCTGGTGGTTGCGCTGCAGAGTGAATCCGCAGGCGGTCACATGCTGGACCCAAGGGTTATGCTCTTGGGGCTCAAGACGACAGAATCTATGCACACCACTGATATTTGCCAGTTTTTTTACTTTATATGTATGTTTATATTTATTTTTGGGGGAGCGGAGGGTTCAGTTAAACCCTTTTAACCCTTTCAATAGGAGTTAAATTTGACGTCCATTTAGAGTTTTTCCATGATTTAAATCGTCAAATACTTGCAAATATTTGAAATAACCGTCACATGTGATTTACAACTTTAAAGTATATATATTATTTTTTTATATAGATTAATAGATAAATTATACTAATATATATTAAAAAAAGTTATATATATAGAATAATTTTTTATATATCTTAATTTCAACATAAAAATATCTTGACATCACCGTCACCAAAAGTGCAAATTTAACAATAGTATCGCTCGGTATAACTAAATATTAATCCGGGGTTAAAAGGGTTCCAGTACAACAAACGCCATTCTAAACTATTCATCGCACAACACCTTCGTGCTCAACAACATGTTCCATCGCAACCTCTCATCGTTTGCTTCAACACTTGTTGCTCTCCACTTAGAGGAAAGGCTACTATCCACATCAACATTTCCATCCGCACTAGACTCGACACTCTCCCGGTCGGTAAGACATTCTTTTGAGTTGTCGAAAATGATAGCTAGCGCTGGTGAGGGAACTCAGCATTGCAAAATCGCTAGCTTCTTTCCTAGAATCACAACACATTGCTGGTGGTTGCATTATAGATCAACTCCGAAGGAGGTCATATGGTGGACCCTAGGGTTACACTCTGGGGGATCGATACTGCAAAATCTATCACGTTGCACCGATATTTGCCATTATTTTATGTTTATTTGTATTTTTTGGGGGAATGGAAGGTTGGCTTAAACCCTCTCAGCAGGGGATAAATTTGACGATTGTGTAGACTTTTTTCAAGATTTTAACAGTAAAATACTTACAAATATTTGAAATAACTGTCACATGTGATTTGCAAATTTTAAGTATGAGTATTATTTTTATATAAATTAATAGGTTAATTATACTAATATATATTAAAAATATTTAAATATATATAGAATAATCTTTTTTATATCTTAATTTCAGCGTTAAAAAAACTTTCCTTCATCGTCACCAAAAGTGCAACTAAAATATGTGGCTATATCTTTGATCGTCAAATGAAACCCTTGAAATATTTAGCATCTCGATTTAACAACATTATCACTCAGTATAACTAAATAGTAATCCAGGGTTAAAAGGTTGCCAATATAACACACGAAATTCTCTAGCTCACAACATCCATAAATAAGGCAAACTTTTGTTGACTCAAATATGCAGCAACATGTCTCGTCGAAGGAATGAAAAGAAAAACGTCAATTATGATAGTGTAGATGCCATATGGTAGGTATGTGTTTCTTTTGAGGTAAAAATATATGTTTATTCCCTAGTTTGTGCCCCAATTGTTGAACATTAAAGTTTCTTCATATTTACAATCAGACTATTATGTTTTTGTTCAATAATAAATATGTCTTTATTGACGGCAACTTGAAAAGTCCTACTTTTATTGGTTTTGTAGCTTGTAAAGATAGCTACAATCACATTTTTATGCTTTTTAAAAATGTAATCATGGAAGGTAAACAAAGAAAAAGATACGCACAAGTGAAAACATGGTATATACTCCGCGCAGGGGACACGACTCAAGCTTGGGCCATAATAGGAGTTTAGAGCGAGACATAGGAAAACATTGAGGCTTAATGGAAAGAATATTTTATAGATGTAGTTGTGAGCACAGTTGGTGGAAACACCCTGGAGGCCAATCTTTTGTTCTGCACCATCCGTCGACCACCTACACAACTCTCCAATTCCTCCTTCAAATAATTGACACATATGACATGTGTTTCATATGTGCATGGTTGTAAGAAAGAAGAGTTTTTATTTGCTATCTCGTATCATTTTCCCCACACTTTCACTTCTCCTCCCTTAATACCCTTTTTAAATAGACATCCTCCTCCCTTTATTTTTCACTCCCTCCAATTTAATTTTTCTAATGCATCTCCTTCGGCGTTTTCATCGCACAGTTTGCGTGCGATTGCTAGTTTATACATTGATCAACTTCAGCGATCAATGCTACCATTTTAAGGTTAACGCAGAATATTAACATATGATATTTACGAAGTTCGATTGTGGTTCCAGTGACAGAGTCTAGAGGTTCGGAGAAAATGATTTGCGGTCTGCCGGGTAATATACCAGATCTGTGGCCCAGCGATCTTATTTCCTTCTACCGCGAGCAGTGTGAATCTGATGCCATCTTCACAGCTATGTTGTACGAAGCGCAACAGTCGAATGAAGCGGATTACGTGCTGATCAACACTTTTGAGGAATTGGAAGGGAGGGATGCTGCAGCGGCACTATCCGCTAACGGGTGTCCATCTTTGGCAATAGGACCAGTATTTCTCCCCAAACTTTTACAAGGAGATCAGGAGTTGAAGCTGGGCAGTATGTGGGACGAAGACGAAAGCTGCTTGGAATGGCTACACAAGCAACGCCCGGCCTCTGTGTTATATGTTTCCTTCGGCAGCCTGGCATTGAAATCTCAGCAACAATTGCAAGAGCTTGCGCTGGGGTTGGAAGCGAGCGGGCAGCCATTTCTGTGGGTTCTTCGCTCGGACATAGCTCAAGGACACAGCGCTGTGTTGCCCGAGGGATTCGAAATGCGGACAAGGGATCGGGCATTTATTGTGAATTGGACACCACAACTCAGGGTGCTCGCGCATGCGTCGGTGGGCGGATTTCTGACGCACAGTGGATGGAATTCTACGTTGGAGAGTATAAGCATGGGAGTCCCGTTACTGGGTTGGCCTTATTTCGGCGATCAGTTCCTTACTTGCAGATTCGCCAAAGATATATGGAAAGTGGGTTTAGATTTTAAGGACGTGGATGTGGACGACAACAGATTGGTGACAAGGGAAGAGGTTGAGAGTAGAGTCGGGGATTTGATGCATAATGAGCAGCTGCGGAAGAGGGCGCTTGAGCTCAAAGAGGCGGCAGTCAAGGCAGTCATGCCCGGAGGTTCTTCTTTCACAAACATCTCTACATTTATCCGAGATATGCTCGAAAAGGCCAAAATACCTTCTTCGTCGTTCGTGCAGGGGGGAAACGATGAGGGGAATATTCTCCTGGTGAAATAAAAGGCTTCGATACGTGCATAAATATTCGGAAGGGGATATATAAACATTATGTGTGTGTGTGTGGGGGTGTATGAATTTAGAATTCCAGGTTGACATTTAGTTATTCCTGTGTACACGATTAGTGAGGTTCCAACCTGTGTGCCAGACTTTAATTCTTATCCATATTACGGATGGTGTGTTTGTTTAATATAAAATCACTTCAATATTTTCCATTCACTTTTAGATTCATTAATCTTACCCAATACGTAGGTCAATGAAATTAATACTAAATCGGGAATGATAATCTAACAAGGGCTGCGTTGCAGCAGGAGTACCTGCCGTGAAGGCGTATTGCGAATGCGGGGAGGCAATGAATTAGAAGTTATATTGAATCTATCGTCTTGGCTGTTAAAGAGTTAATTGACATGTATAATTTAGAAATCACAGTTTGAAAAGCATAAATTCTGAAATCTGTTTGATGCAGAAAAGAAGAAAATAGCCCGACAAGTTTGAGTAGTTTTTAGTAGCAAAACTTGAGAGAAATTTGTCATGTAATCAGATACTTACATAAAGTAGAGCATTGATAAAAGAATATTTACAAGTGGCAATTATCATGATGCAGTATAGCATTGAGCTTGAGAAGGAAACAATCATCTTGTTTGAAAGGGAACATTTATGCACTTTGCACTTTCAGCTGGTATAAAAAGACTACTAACGTGATAAGCCAGTACAGTAATCAGATTCATTTTTGCTTTTCAAAATGTAAGACTAGGACGGATGAACGTTTAGAGTTACTGTCATCACAGTCTGTTTCTAATGTGAATGTATGGAAATGCATGGTTCGAAACAGCCCCACGATAGATCACTTCCTCAGGTGGTTGAAGTAACTGCATGTCCATTGCATATTAAATTAAAAATAAGAACTGATGTCTCTAAATTTCTTTACATAAAGCATAGATGAGGCAAAGATGAATGCACCTTGAAAACGTAAGATTTGCTGCTTGTAAACTTTAAGAGGGGGATCAAAGCAAATGGCAATTCAAATTAAAGCAAATGGCAATTCAAATTAGTGCAAAATTCTGCCAAAGAGTTTGACTGCATCATGGAGCATTTGGCAGTTAATAAACAGTGTAATGGGGCTGTTATATATAGATACATCTTATTTAATTTAGCTTTTGAGATGGTTTCGCTTCAGACCTGCAGAGTGTATTTGGCAAAAGAGTCTGAGAGCTTCATGTTTGAATCCCATATGCTACGACTGCCTTTGATGTTCAGTGCAAAAGTAGATGCAATGACTGCCATACATATAGACAATACCTAATGTTAGAAGGCGTTGAACATATATGCATATATTCCTTGGGTAAAGCTTAAACAGACTAAGACTATTTCTAAAAACAATTAACCTTGAGCAATGTCTGCTGCAATGTCGGCCACCTCTGGTATCATCCACAATAACTGTTTATATTAGATGGAGTACAAGGCCCCTGTTTGAAAAGATTGGAGATAAATTTACAACTACTCTATCTTATGTTATAGGGTTAATCTCTGTGTAAGAATAGCATCTAACATCTCTATTATTCTGCAATTGCATAAGAAATGAGGGCTGCAGGAAATTAAGGGCTGACAGTAACACATCAAGAAACTGTAATATGGAATCAAATGCATTGAGGCAACATAAAATAGTAATCATATGTTTTCTTGTAGTCGTACATGAAACTAAGATTGGAGATTTGTGCATGTGAGAGATTTTGTTGATGAATAAAGTTCTTTTTTTCCTTTTTTAATGAATATGAAAAACTAGACTGTAGAGTACTTTGAAGGTTATTCGTATAAAATATGAACACTTATAAATGAAACAACCATCCATAGAGTTAGATCCTGTTACAAAATAAAGAGTAGCATAGAATACCTTAATTGAAAAGGAATTGCAAGTTTGGATGGTATACACTGTCCAAATAAAGCAGCTTCTTCGGCTATTCTGAGCAATATTCTTCTCACAATCTCTCCCAGGTACATTCCAGAGATTAGCTTTTCAAAGATCTGCTAATGAACAGTAGTTTAGTAAGGTAACGACTTTTAGTAAAATTCATTTGATGTATTTATAGCTGAAACTTACAAATCAGTTTACTATTTCATCACTTTACAAAACTCGGGACACATAATGTTGGAGACAACAATCTGCTGTACTGAAAAGATATTTTATTTTCATTTGAGGTAGTTGGCGAGGATCAGAACTCAGTCACTAAGCAACACTTAGTTATTATCGCGCACATGATGTCTTGCAACCTGCAGTTTGTAAGCTCCACTTTCTCCTAGTCAGCCAACAGATATGCACTATGGAGACATCAGTGTGGAAAAGACATATCATGTAGCATCGAGGACCAAAGCCAAAAGAAGCCTCTTCAGGGCTAGAGAAGACAGGCTTGAGAAGGCGTGGGAGAGAAAGAGAGATCAAGTTTTTTATCAGAGGAATTGGGTGGTTTTTCTGATAATAACAACTACAGTGATTCTTATTCCTCTAAAACAGCTCAAGATTCATGTGGTGAAGAGGCTAGGATTAATTCTCCCAGGCCTGACTCTGCTAGAGCTAAAAGCTTGACAAACGTGGACTTGGATGAACTAAAAGGCTTCCTGGACTTAGGATTTGGTTTGAACTATGACGAAATGCCAGAGCTTTCTAGTACTCTGCCAGCTTTGGAGTTGTGCTACGTTATGGGTCAGCAGTTCCACGATGATATCCACCTACATCATAAAGCTTCTCCTGTATCTATTTTTGATAACAATGCAGATTCACCCAGAAGTGACAGCTTTGCACAATCTCCTATTGCCAACTGGAAAATTTCCAGCCCAGGTCAGTATTTCAGTTTTGTTCAAGAAGAATGCCTATAAATCACTCAAGTAAATGCAGGATCTGTACCTCTATGATTCCATTGAACAATGTCAAACTTACACAAAGTAAGCAGTCATAGTTATCACATATCATATGTCCTGTAGGAGATGGATATAATGTAAATGACCTATAAGTTGCAGAAACTGTATAAATCCTGTTTTACCCTGTTACCATATATCTTGCAAACAAAAGTATACTATTCTATTCCATATAGTGTTTGTGAGATCAAGATGCAGCAATCCTTGTATCATATGAGTGGATTGGCCTCCATGAAAGTATGTAGCATGGGTAGAGTGAATTAGCCACCATGCGAGTATATATCTCAGGTAGAATTAAGTGTGTAGATTGATAGGCAAGACTAGATTTTGATTGGCATTATTTGAAGGAAACTCAGGTTCTTAGAGGGGGATCTGATTGCTGTATCCACCCCCTCCTGATTATATTTAAATGTAACATAACCATATCCTTATTCATATACTTCAATACCATATTTAAAAAGACGCCAAGATATTTCTTATATGACCAGAGAGCAATTATATTTGCAGCACCAAAATTAAGATATATCTAATAATGGAAAGGCCTTGGAACAGACCAAAGAAAAACATAGATGTGATCTTGCATAGGAAAATGTAAACAACATAAGCAATCATACCTGCAACAAATTTTGATGGTTCCTTGGTTCAAATTCTAGCCTGCCCATGTTGGAGAAGTAATTAGAAATTGATTTGTAAATCTTGCACATAATGCTGTTAAAACATGATTTGAATCCACAGTAAATTTGATGTAATGGAGACCTTGGCAGTAAGCTAAAAGATTCCGAGCACCTAGTACCAAAGATACTTTTCAATTTTTAGAAGGACAGAAATATTTAAAGAACATTAGACGTTTACTCCAGTTTCCTTTTATGTGAATTCAGACAAGCCGAATTCAAAAAAATAAGATTTGCAAATGAAAGCCAGCCTTTTCTTTTGATCCAACAGAGAATTAGATGAATCTCATATTTTGAATACGCACCTGGGTGGCAATTATTTTGACATTATTTGACACGCCTTCTCAGAAAGTAGCGGCCACACCAGATGCAGAGGCCAACTTCTCAGCAGATGTAGAAGTCTTTTTCCCCTGCATCAGATATCTTGTTTATTCTCGTATTACAATTTTTTTATAAAAAAGCTCCGAACAAAAACAAATTGTACTGATGTGAGCATTTTAAAGTAATAGTGGCATATTATTATCTTGGATTTATGTGAATGAAGAATAAAAAAGTTTTGTCGTTTCACTATAACATGTGGATTTTCTTAATGAAATTTTGCATTTCAAGGATGCTGCAAGATTATTGAAATTTCTAACCATGGAGCTATTTGACACTCTGAATCAAACAAATTGTATGTCTTTACACTTATTCAAAGAGAGGAAACTCTTGCTTCCTGAAGGCTTAAGCAGCCTGCCAAGGCAATCTTCGACATCTTTAGCATTGCTCCAATCATGCACAGGAGCTTTAACAAGATTGGAGCTGTCCCGAAGAAGGTTACACAGTGGGTACCTGAAAACAAACATGTATTGTTCAGAGCAATAGAAATGGAAGGTTTGTCTATGTAGAAGTTCAAACATTTATCTAGACCAACCCTTGTCTTGGAAGGACATGATCGTTAGTGCCCAACTTGAACGAAGGACAGAAATCTCTCCTGCCATCTCTGACATACATGAAGCATTTCTTAGATCTGGAGGGAAGCTTTTTCTAATGTCATCCACTATTGCTCCTTGCAATAAATGCAAAGAGTTAAAATAGTTATTCCATAAACAGCTTAAGTGATATGCACAAATAAGCTCAAAGTTATTCTATACTAATAAGATCAAAGTAGATTCAAAAAACTAGTTCAAGAAAGAGATAATTTCAGTGTCTTTTGCATAAACATGGGAGATAAGAAATAAACAAAACATGAATGACAGTTTAGTGGATGATAGAGAATGACATCTGTTCTATATTATTAGACAGTAGCTTGTAGTTAAACAGTGCTTGTTGATACCAGACATATAAAATAGGTATAGAAGACAATGATTTTGAACCTTGCACATATTAGCAGGGCAAAGTTGGCAGCCATGTGGCACAACAGTGTATGAATGGAAAGGGAATATCCTTAATCTCCTATATTCATCAGTCAAAATTCCTATAAAATAGGTATAGAAGACAATGATTTTGAACCTTGCACATATTAGCAGGGGAAAGTTGGCAGCCATGTGGCACAGCAGAGTATGAATGGAAAGGGAATATCCTTAATCTCCTATCTTCATCAGTCAAAATTCCCAGGAAAAACTATAGTCTATGTAATACATGGAGTATGACCTTAGAGAAAGCCAAAGCATTCCAAAAAAATTACCCAGCCTGGTAGACATGTATGCAAAATGTGGAAGCATAGACAAGGCATGTGAACTGTTTGATAAAATGCTCGACGTCCATGTGCATCAGGTATGCTTCCACTTTTTGTATAGGTGTCTACCACAGCATTTGCAACTACATGTAACAAACCATTAGGCAGTCCCTGATAGCATGTTTAGTTACTTCAATATTTTCAGTTGGCGCTAATATTTGTTCATATATTTGTTGCGATTTTTGATAAACATCATCAAATGTTTTGTTTGGGTCGCCGGTGATTGATGCAGTATTAATCCTCCATTGCCGAGGTCGTTTCTTCCTTCTGCATAGATATGTCCAATTTCATTAAAGTTTTATTCTCCTTTCAGACTTTGCCATCTGCTGCAGCTGTTTTTTGTCCAGCTCGCCCTGTTGTCGGATCCTCAAGACATGTGGCTTCTTGCATGAAATAGGGTTTCTTGTTTGCTATGGAAATGTTCTTTTAGAATCTGTTTGATTTTCTGCTTTGGCTAATTAGCATTCAATATCTCTGAAATTCCACCTGTGGAACAATGGATTTGATTTCTGTTGTTTATATTCAGTAACTTGCACATTGCTCTTACTGTATGCAAAATGTGGAAGCATAGACAAGGCATGTGAACTTTTTGATCAAATGCCTGACGTCCATGTGCATTAGATATGCTTTCACATTTTGTATAGATGCCTACTATAGCATTTGCAACTACGTGTAACAAACCATTAGGCAGTCTCTGATACCACATGTTTTTCAAGTATTGTTTCAAACAGTTCATGTGCATCAGATATGCTTCCACATTTTGTATAGATGTCTACTATGGTACTTGCAACTACATCTAAC
The DNA here is from genome assembly GCA_019776745.2 of Taxus chinensis. Taxonomy (NCBI): domain Eukaryota; kingdom Viridiplantae; phylum Streptophyta; class Pinopsida; order Cupressales; family Taxaceae; genus Taxus; species Taxus chinensis. The sequence goes on from CM034149.1 coordinate 885,259,456, forward strand.
AAAGCATTATGCTTTGATGGCTGTAAATGCACATTCTTGCTTATTACACACAACTCCTCTGAAGATGTATATATCTTCAATTATTGCAGACCTTCATGCATTATAGAAAAAATGCTACAAGTATGCAGAGAACAACAAGCTATCTCTGAAATGCAGGAACAGACAAAATATCCATACTACAGTCTTCATTATGCTGTCAAGAGTACAACAAAATTTAAAAATGTCACTACTTCCTCGCAATACAAGTAGGTCAAGTAGGTCAATACAGTCAGATTGGGCTTATAGCCTGAAAAAGATGTGGTATCAGGGACTGCCTAATGGTTTGTTAGATGTAGTTGCAAGAGCTCTAGTAGACACCTATACAAAATGTGGAAGCATACCTAATGCACATGAGCTGTTTGAAACAATGCCTGAAAAAGATGTCGTATCAGAGATTGCCATGATTGCAGTATATGTACCAGATGGATTTTGCAGGGATGCTCTCACTCTTTGACGTACTAAAATATTTGCCAATTTCTATTAATAACTACAAGCAATATATACAGAAACATTAGCTTTAATATATTTCACACGAAGCCCAAAGAAAATTAATAGGAGAAGGTGAATACAACAGTATCCTGTGCGGCTGCCATGAGACCACATTTCTTTGAGGCATTCTATCAAACAGTTCACGGGCTTTTTCAAGAAATCCATTTTATGCATATCCTGCAATCATGGAACTCCTTGAGATCACATCTCTTCGAGGCATTCTATCAAATAGTTCACGTGCATTTTCAACAAATTCATATTGTGCAATCATGGAATTCCATGAGCCTACATTTCTTTGAGCCATTTTATCAAATAGTTCACGTGCCTTGTCTATGCTTCCACATTTTGCATACATGTCTGCTAGGCAGTTGCAACTACATCTGACAAAATTCTTCTATCCTTTATGCTTTGATGGATATCCATACCCTGTTCCAAAGCTCCCATTTTGGCACATCCAGAGATGCTGACAAAGGTTGTGGAATTTGGCTTTACATCTGCCAATTGCAATTGCATGAATGTTTCTAAGTAATTATAACACATTTTCAACAAAACAATTTTGGGCATATCCTGCAATCATGACTGTCCACGATACCACATTTTTTGAGGCATTCTGTCGAACAGTTCACGTGCCTTGTCTACGGTTCCACATTTTGCATACATGTCTACCAGGACATTTGCAACCACATCTGACAAAATTCCTCTATCCTTTATGCTTTGATGGATATCCATACCCTGTTCCAAAGGTCCCATTTTGGCACAGGCTGGGAGTATGTTGGAAAATGTAAACTGATTGGGTTGAAGGCCTATTTGTTGCATATGGTGAAACAGTGTGACTGCCTCGTGAGGATAACCATGTCTTCTGTATGCTGCAATAATTGTATCACCTGTGAGCAATGGAAGAGTGGACTGTCTTTCCTTGTGAAACCATGCTCATGAAAATATAGGTCTGCAATAATTGAAGGTCTGCAAGAATGGTATGAGGTACAAGAGAAAGGAGGAAAGGCATGAGTGGAATGCTTCCACAGGCAGAATTTCAGAGCTGTTTAACTTATGTGTTGGTCCACAGCTCTCCCCAACCAGGCATCTAGTTACAGATTTTGAAAAAATCAAACCTACGTGAGATTCATGCAACAAGATTTAATCCACATGTCTAGCCAGGATGCAACGACAACAGGGGGAGGTGGACAGAAAACACCTGCAGCAGATGGAAAATCCTAAAAGGAAGATAAAACTTTAATTAAATCGGTCGTATCTGTGCAGAAGGAAGAAACGAGCTCGGCAATGAGGATTAATCCTGCACCAATCATCAGCAACCCAAAACAAAACATTTGCTAATGTTTATCAAAAATCACAAGAAATATATGCACAAAACATTAGCTTTCATATATTTCAACCGGAACCCAAAGCAAATTAATAGGAGAAGGCGAATACATTAGTATCCTGCGTGGCAGGTACTAATAAGTTGTCTTCAGACAGTAGGCATGGGTTTGTTTGGATTTTTCCATGTTGCAGTGTTATTTTCTTGTCATTTCTACTTGGCCTTCCATTTTGCACGAATTGGTCTCTCAAAGCTTGCATGCATTAAGTTTATCTCTCCACCTCCCTTTGGGGGTGGATAGGTTTGGTAAATGGCACTTAGCCTTCAGGGCCTAGATTAAGGTTCATCGGGAGTTGAGCTAGACATCTAGGTCACTAGTATCAAAAATTTTATGAAAGGTTTTTTTATATTCTCGTTTAAAGAACCTTCTCAAGTTGAGGCCCTTACGAGAAAATATCATTGTTAGTTTTTTTGCAACATGCTTCTTGTTCTTTCACCTTAGACCTGAGATTTCAATATGGGTGGTTCACTAAATAAACTTTTGGCATATAACACTTGTTCGTAAGATACTAAATAATGCCCCTATTTAAATTTTGAATTCTCAACATTGTACTATTAATACCCCTCCAAATACACCATCCTTATTATAAAATAACCCTTTAATTACCATATATACATTTTTTTCTGACGTTTTAAATACCCCTTATCATTTATATCTCTTTCATGTTGAATGTATTCTTTGAGTTTGTTGGCACCCAAAATTATCCCATATTACTTTCGGTCCTTATGGTTGAAATTGTTGGAGTTTAGAGGTTTAGATGATGGTATACACACATTTTTTGGGCACTATAATGATTAATACTCATAAAAAACACTTTCCTGAAATATCCCTAATGGGATACCACTTAAAAATACTCAAAATATTGAAAACTTACAGCCGCATAAAATACTGATTTTACCAAATTTTTACAGTTGGGGCAGCAAACTAAAGGAACTTAATGTTTACCAAAATCTCCACCCGAGGTACTTGAAAATTTAAATAGAGCTTGATATTATTATAAAGGACATAAGGAAACTGTTTTTGGACTTTTACAGAGATTAAACTGCTGCCAGAAAATTTACAGAATGCCCTAGGCGACTGGAAAACTTCACAGGTTTGTGACCCTCTAAATACAAGAGGCAAAAATATGGGTCTTTGGAAATAAAAATGACAGATATAGGAAATAGTATTTCCACCTTCAGATCTGGGAATGGCCAACTGGAAAACCCTCCAAATAAAGGCCACACCTTCAGATATGGAAACAACTATTTGGAAAACCCCCAAATAAAGGCTACAAGTTGCCTCGCTTGGAATGGGGTCAGAAAATGATGGAGGTGCCTTCAACGTGCTTCCACGCCCAGCCCAAATGGCTTCCGTAAGTTTGATCTGGAACCCCTCTGATTATCTTCCCCAAAATTCCCCAAAAAAACCCTCAAAACCCTTCCTCTGAACCCTTTGGTAATATCTCTGTAGCATAGCCCAGAAAGCTGCTCCAAAACGACAGACTAGGGTAGATCTCTCACTACTGAAGAATGCCTTGCTAGCTAGGGATGGGTCTCTCACCACCGAAGCTAGGGTCCCTATGGGGTTTTGACTCCACAAGCCGAAAATATGCAACAGCAGCAGCTGCATGAGAAAGAGGCTAAAAGTATGTGACAAAAATGCCCTTTCTTCCTCCTTGGGCTCCTTTTATATGCCACCTCAAAAAATGAGCCCCATAACCCTAGGCGCGTTTCATTCCATGGAGGGGCCAATAAAATAGGAGTAACTATAGTTAATTTTCTCCTTTGTGAGTCGCCATGTCTAAAAGTAACCCCCCAAACACAAAATTGGGATATTAAAACCACGAGGCCCCCTTCCCAAAAACTTCCAGCGTCCACAACCCCCTGGGTCTGACCACGGTTTGGACTAGACTCGGCCCTTGGGCCATTTGGCATAGGAAAAAGGGGACATTACAGAAAGGGGACATTACAGTCCTCCCTTTCCAAATTTTTCTTGTCCTCAAGAAAATGCAAATTTGGATGCTACAAAATCTTCTCCCCCTCCCTAGTAGCATCCTTAAGTGGCAGTCCCTTCCATCACACCAAATACTCAGTGATTGCTCTGCTCCTAAGCCCCCTCTGTCTTGTTTCAATAATGGATTCTGGTTCCAGTACCAAATTCCCTTCCTCATCTAGTGGTAGTAGCTCTGTAGATGGTACAATATGCGGTCCAAGTGCCTTCTTAAGGCATGAAACATGGAAGACATTATGGTATCTTACTATGCTCCGGTAGCTCTAGCTCATATGCCACTACCCCAACTCAACCAACTACTTGCTACAGACCATAAAATCATGGTTTCAATTTCTTTGTACCCTTTTGCTTCAGTGAGGACTGCCTATATGGCTGGTGAACGTAGGAACACTAGATCCCCAACCTCAAAAGACCTCTCTGTCCTGTGCCGATCTACATATACCTTATGTTGATTTTGTGCCTTCTAAAGATTTTCTTTGAGAGCCTTTAGAATATCCTCGTTCTATTGTAACAAATCTCAAGCTTTGGGAGCTTGGCTCTGGTAATACCAAATCTACAAATGTCCTGGCGTAGTACCCATACAAAGCTCGGAAAGGGGTCATTCTTATGCTCATCTGGTAGGTGGTATTGTAGTAGTACTCGCCCATGTGTAACCATTTAATCCATGCCCGCTGGTGTCCTATTACATAACTCCGCAAGTAGCCTTCTATCCACTTATTGACTATCTTCGTCTGCCCATCTATCTGTGGGTGGGTAGCTAGTGCTAGGAGTCAACTCTATACCTGTTAGTCTGAAGATCTCCTGCCAAACGGTGCTCATGAAAATCTTGTCCTTGTCACTGACAATGTTTTTAGGCAACCCATGTAGCCTAAAAATACCAGTATAGAAGATCCAGGCCACATCCACTACCTTGTGCCCCTTGGGTAGGGAAAATAAATGAGCATACTTAGTTAACCGATCAACTACAACATAAATGCAGTTATGCCCATGCACAAAGGGAAGCCCAGGTGATAAAGTCTATAGATATGCTTTCCCATTTCTGTTCGGGAATGGGGAGAGGCTGAAGTAATCCTGTTGGGAAAGAACGCCCGGATTTGGTTTACTGGAAAACCATACACTCTCTGACATGATTAAGGACATCGTCCTTCATTCCCTTCCATGCAAATCTTTTCCTAATGAACCTGTAAGTTTTGAAATACCCAGGATGTCCAACTAGTGGTGTATCATGTATTGCACGAAGGATCTCTTCCTTTTTGGATCCTGGTACAATGAAAATCCTATCCTTGTAGAAAATGAGATCATCCACTACTCTGTATCGGTCGTCCTATATAATACCATCCATGATCTCATAGGAAAACTAGGTTTTGGAGTACTCAACAAGTATATGAGCCTTCCAATCTGTTGAAATCTCAGACATAAAACTAAGCATAACAGTGAGGTAAGGCCTCCTAGATAAAGTGTCAGCAACAATATTATTCTTACCTATAGTATACTCTATGTCAAATTCATAGGTTTGCACCTTGGTTCACCCATCTTTGCTGGTGATCGTTGAGCTCTTTATGTCCCAAGAAGAACCTCAAACTGTTGTGATCCGTACGAACTACAAGTTTTTTTCCCACAAGGTACTATCTGAATTTGGCCAAGGCATGCATAATGACCAACATCTCCTTGTCATAGATTGAATATCCTCTCTCCACGGGTTTCAATTTCTGACTCTCATAGGCGATGGGATGCCTATCTTGCATGAGAACTACCCCAACACCCTCTCCTAATGCATCACACACTAGAATGAATGGGCGGGAGAAGTATGGTAATGCGAGGACGTGACACAAACTCATTACCTTTGCAGGTAGAGGAATCGAAGTTGGGCAGTATGTGGGACGAAGACGAAATATGCTTAGAATGGCTACACAAGCAACACCCGGCCTCTATGTTATATGTTTCCTTCGGCAGCCTGGCATTGAAATCTCAGCAACAATTGCAAGAGCTTGCACTGGGGTTGGAAGCAAGCGGGTAGCCATTTCTGTGGGTTCTTCACTTGGACATAGCTCAAGGACACGACGCTGTGTTTCCCGAGGGATTCGAAAAGCGGACAAGGGATCAGGCATTTATTGTGAATTGGACACCACAACTCAGGGTGCTCGCTCATGCGTCGGTGGGCGGATTTCTGACGCACAGTGGATGGAATTCTACGTTGGAGAGTATAAGCATGGGAGTTCCCCTACTTGGTTGGCCTTATTCGAGCGATCAGTTCCTTAATTGCAGATTCGCCAAAGACATATGGAAGCTTAGTCTGGATTTGAAGGACGTGGACGTGGACGTCAACAAATTGGTGATAAGGGAAGAGGTTAAGAGTAGAGTTAGGGATTTGATGCATAATGATCTACTGCAGAAGAGGGCGCTTAAGCTCAAGGAGGTGGTAATCCAAGCAGTCATGCCTAGAGGTTCTTCTTATACAAAAATTACTACATTTATTCAAGATATGCTCTTGAAGGCCAAAATGGCTTCATCTGTGGTTCTTGGGAAATAATAGGAGGGGAAAAGTTTTGAATTAAATAAAATTTCTAGAATAGGCGCATAAATATATGAAATATTATGTGTCCCGTGTTTGAATGACAATAGTCGAAAGAATCAGAGGGCATCTACAAACCTCCCATGTGTACGAGTACCAAGGCTTCAACCCAGTCTTATTATTGTCCATTCAGTTTTAGATCAATTAATCTTTCTCTAGAATATATAAAACACATTTATGTATAACATAATTAATGTGAGCACATTAAACTGATGGGAAGTGTTGGTACAATCGGGGCTGGGATTTTATTCCTGTTTAGTGTGTTTTTCCATGTTTTAGGGGTGTTTAAAAAATTGGTATTACTCGGCATGATTACTCCTCTGTCTTTAAATTAAATGTATTTAAGTTAAAAATGCTCTGTAATATATATAATATGTTACAACTTTAATATTCATAGCTAATGTATTAAAATATAAACTGACTTTCATTTATAATGTTAGACCCTCCTCGATCACCCATTAATAGTTGTTAGCAGGCTTGGATTATGCAAGGTGTTTAGAAAATTTTAGTCATTTTAGACGTCAAAATACCGTCACTTTTAAAATATGATTGTCATGATTGACAGGTAAAATTATAATTTAAACGTCAAAATAACATATACATTACAAATTTAAATGTCCACACACACACACACACATATGTATACATATATGTATGTATATATGTATATATATATATATATATATATATATATATATATATATGTATATATGTATGTATGTATGTATATATGTATGTATATACATATATATATATATATATAGATGTATGTATGTATGTATGTACATACATACATACATACATACATACATACATACATACATACATACATACATACATACATACATACATACATATATATATATATATATATATATATATATGAAATTAAGAAAGTAAATTAATTATTATATTTTATATGTTTTGAAATTCATCAAAAATATAATATAATAAAAATAAAAACAAAAATATAGAAATATTTAGAAATAAAAAAATAGAATCTTGCTATCTTTTTAATGAATATGAAATAGAAACTATGAAATAGAATATTAGAAATTGCAAATTATTAATTCGTATCCACGGTTCTATTGCTTTTTATCACAACAAATATAATTTAAAATCAAGCGGTAATTTCAAACAAAAAATTAGAATATGTTTTTTTTATCTAGTTTTCCCTCGTGACTCAGTGAATCCTTTCTTTTAACTACAAAATTAATCTTTGTAGCTTAACAATTTTTCAAAGTCTTTTCTATAGCAAATTACATACCAATACCATGAAACTGGGTTTTGGCAATGCGATCCTTGTAGTTGTCTCACACTTGTAAACAGGTTTCACTCTGCTGGAATTTGGAAATCAATTTCAAACTAGTACATAGGCTTCACGCTAAGGGGAAGTTGGGAACTACTTTACATTGTTGGTAAACCTGTTATCTATTACGAGTCCTGATATTTATCTGTTACTACTCCAATAAATGACTCCCTTTTGTCACATCCAAAATTAGCTTAACAATATGATTAGTTCACTTAATTAAGAGACATAAACCAATTAATGATAAAAGGGAATTACATTACAAATTAAATCACATACACAAAAATTTTAGACGTCAAAATACCGTCACTTTTAAAATATGATTGTCATGATTGATAGGTAAAATTATAATTTAAACGTCAAAATAACATATACATTACAATTTTAACTGTCCATATATATATATGTACACACACACACACACACATATACATACATACATATGTATATATATACATACATACATATGTGTATATATATATATATATATATATATATATATATATATATATATATATGTATACATATATACATATGGATACATGTACATATATACATATGTATGTATGTATATATATGTGTGTGTGTGTGTGTGTGTGTGTGTGTGTGTGTGTATGAAATTAAGAAAGTTAGTAAATTAATTATTATATTTTATATGTTTTGAAATTCATCAAAAATGTAATATAAATAAAAATAAAAATATAGAAATATTTAGAAATTAAAAAATATAATCTTGCTATCTTTTTAATGAATATGAAATAGAAACTATGAAATAGAATATTAGAAATTGCAAATTATTAATTCGTATACACGGTTCCATTGCTTTTTGTCACAACAAAAATAATTTAAAATCAAGCGGTAATTTCAAACAAAAAATTAGAATATGTTTTTTTAATCTAGTTTTCCCTCGTGGCTCA